>CP054667.1:37526704-38126704 GCA_013348765.1 Carpinus viminea | reverse complement strand
GGATACTGGTCATCATCTAAACTCCGTGTTATCCAAATATTTGATAAGTGATGCATGAATTAATGAACGCAGTATCTGTGGGGTGAAATTTGAAATGAGAATTGGAGAATCATTATGGTATTGTATGTTTGGAGAAGGAAACTTTTGATATGCGTTTAATTCCAATTATTACCTGATTTGATTATACCTAATTTCATTCCTATTATTGTAGTATGCAATGAGTGTATTTCCATAATAAGTTGTAGAATTTTTTCAATTTAAACTTGTATAAGTGTATGAAGCAACTTTAGACTGGAATATGACAATAATCCCCTTCTTCTTGCTCCAAATCCTCCGTCTTTCTTTGTCGCCTATTTTTTTGTCTTTCCAACTTGGTATCATAGCCAAGTTGTGGTTGGTTGTGGCTTCTTGTGGATGTTTTTTTGGTTTTGTGGCTGTGTTGGCAGACTCATGATCAGTTTGCTCTGGTGGCAATAGAAGACCCACCTTCTAGATTATTCAGGAGATTACCTGAAGGAGTAGGATGCAAATGGGTGTTTATAGCGAAACATAAAGCCTATAGTTCAGTTGAAAGATACAATGCAAGATTAGTTGCAAGAGGCTTCACACAGACTTATGGGATAGACTATGAGGGGGCATTTGCTCCAATGGTGATGATGAACTCTATCAGGGTCTTACTTTTGTTGGCAGAAAACTTAGATTGGCCACTTCAAAAGTTTGATGTAAAAAACACATTTCATCATGGAGATGTAAAGGAAGAAGTATACGTGGAGATTCCTCCTGGACTTCAAGATTCTCCGGTCAATAACAAAGTGTGCAAACTGAAAAAAGGTATTATACAGGTTAAATCAATCTCCTAGGGCGTGGTTTGAAAGATTTGCTTGGGCTATGCAAAGTCTAACTACAGGCAGAGTCAAGTTGATCACACATTGTTCATCAAACGTCTTTACAAGGGAAGGTAATTGCTTTAATTATTTATGCGGATGACATAGTACTGACCAAGAATGACAATGAAGAAATACAAAAGGTAAGGAATTATCTCGCCCATGAGTTTGAAATCAAATAATTGGGAAGTCTGAAGTGTTTCCTTCCCATCAAGGTAGCTAGATCGAGACATGAGATATTCATCTCTCTATGAAAATATGTCCTTGATCTACTCAAGGAAACAGGGATGCTTGGATGCAAGGCAATTGACAATCCAGTAGAGCAAAACCAGAAGTTAGGGAAGAGTGATGAAAGTTCTCTGGTGTATAAAGGCAAGTTTCAATGATTAGTTGGGAGATTAATATTTGTTGCACACTCATCTAGATAATACCTATGCAAACAATGTCATGAGCCAATTTATGCACTCACCTCGAGAATCTCATATGGAAGCAGTTTACCAAATACTTCGATATTTGAAATCTTTACCAGTTAAAGGGTAGTTGTTAGCCAAATATGATCACCTGAAAAATAGAAGGTTATACAGATGTTGATTGGGCAGGGTTAGTTACAGCTTGAAGATCTACTTGGGATATTGCATTTTTGTGGGAGGAAATCTAGTTACCTGGCATAATCAGAAACAATCAGTAGTTGCTAGATCTAGTGCAGAAGCTAATTTCAAGCCATGCATGGCCAATGGGATATGTGAATTATTATGATTAAAGACTCTACTGAAATAACCCAGATATGATTATAAGGATTCAATGAGATTATATTGCGACAATAAGGCTGCCATTAACATTGCTCATAATCCTATTCAACATGATTGAACTAAACACAATGAATTTGATAGACATTTTTTTGAGGAAAAATTGCGTGCAGTATGGATTTGTAATCTTTATGTGAAGATGGGAGAACAACTTGCGGATATTTTGACAAAGGAAGTGACCAATAGCAATCTTCATTCAGTATTGTGCAAGTTAGGCGTGCGAGACATCTTTGCATCAGCTTGAGGAGTGTTGAAGAAGGAAACTTTTGGTACACGTTTGTTTCCTATTATTACCTAATTTAATTACATATGATTTCATTCCTATTATTGTAAGATGCAATAAATGTATTTCCATAATAGGTTGTAGATTTCACTATTTAAACTTGTGCAAGTGTACACGCAACTCAGATTGGATTGAGACAATATTTCCCTCCTTTCCAGATCCTGTCTTTCTACTTTGGGTGATGGCACTGTTTTTTTAACCATTGTCAGAATATTAGTTAAATAATTAAATTCATCATTCCCATCAACGTAAGCTTTTGAAATAGTTGGCAATTTTAACACAATATCATATTAGAAGTCCTAAGTTAAAACCTTGTTTCAATAATTTGCCTCCCATTTCAATTAAATATTTCACATATTAGACCCTCACTTATTAAGGAAGAATTCGAGCCCGCATGTGAGGAATAGGATTAGAATATTAATTAAATGATGAAATTTACCATTTTCAATTAGCTTAAACTTTTGGGATAACTAATTATTTAACCATAAAAAAATTGTGTCTTTTCCTTCTATGGAGTCTCTAAAGACTGCTAACTTAAAAAAGAAGTTTCACCCCTTTGTTTTAAATTCTATATCACCACTTTCATGTTCCAAGCAACAGAACAATCTTACATTCCACTAATCTGAGTTTAGACAGGAAAACATGGGCACACTGCTATGGAAATTGAATCATCTCAGGGAACTCATTCTGTTATTCACCTCATTAAAACAAAAGAAAAAATAAAATCAGCCATCTCCAATGGGGTCAAAAAGAAAAAAGTATTCATTACCAGCAATCAGGTAAAATATAGGGACAAACAGTACTAGTGAAAAGTTAATAGTGAGTCCCGCACACGGAACACATTGGTTCATTTTAGATGCTATGATCAATAAAATGGATTAATATTAGTTTATATTTAACGATTGGCACTTCATTTGCATGATAATTATAGTGTAATGTTCTTGTCATAATACCAAAATATATGAGGAATCTAAATGTCCTTGCTTTAATGGGGATTTACACAGATCAAGGTAAAAAGAAAATAAATTCATTTGGAAGATTTAGGGCAGTGAGATCAGTTTTCAGATCCTCTGATGCATTGCACCACAGAAGACGGCTTGGATCCAAAAAATTTCCCAAGGGGATATTGTGGGTCGACAGAGGAGATAATATATATAAAGAAATAGGAGAATGATACATAAAACTTTTTCAAAAGTAAAATAATAGTAATAATAATTAGGAAAGGGCATCGCCAGGCATGCAAGAAATTAACAATAGCTAAAGGGCTAAAACTGAGAAAAATAACTAAATTAAATTAAACTAAATTTTAAAAATAAATTAAAAAAAAAAGAGAGAGAAAAAAAAGGAGAGATTCTTAAATAAGAAATTCATATTTTGAACACAGTAAGGTTCTTAAAGATTTGAACTTGATAAAATTTCAGTTCCTCCATTAACCAAACAAATTGTTCAAATGAACCAAAATCATCAAAGTTATCAGCAAATTTAATAGGTCATGTCAAAATCCTAATAAACCATACTTTCAATGAGTTTCATGAAAATAAAAAAGAAAAAAGAAAAAAGTTGAGCCCAATTCAGCTATGAGACATATAATGAGCTTATCTCAATTGAAAATGTAAAGTCCAATGCCCTCAATCCAAATTTTACTCACCTCTGTTCTTCAATTGAATTTTTTTTTTTTTCTCTATCTAATAATAAGTCCACAAACCAAATTCTGTTTATGATCCTGATATTCTCTTCTGCAATTAAAGTTCACTATTATTGCCCTCTAACAGGCATCAGGATCAATCACAACAGATTAAAAATACATAGCTATTACATTAAGTTTCAATGACATCATGCACCTTTTCTATATCTTATATTCTCCCTGAACTCTTTGATTAAGTCTTATATTGCACCATTTTGTAACCAAGGATAACAAGAAAGTGAAGTAGATTTTTTTTTTACTGTAAAACAGCAACTGCAACTTTAAATGGTCAGATTATTTATATTTATTGCAGTCCATTCTATGGATTTTCAAGATCCATTTAGTAAAAGTCAACTTTCTATATCTGCCACTCAACAGAACCTGTCACAAGATACCAAGTTCACATTTTCTATCTTATGTACCAACAATCAAATGGACCCCTACACAACTAGGAGAGAGAATTCAACCATCATTTTATTGTTGAAGGCAAAAGCACATAACGATAGGTTAAGCTTAAGCCTTTAGATTTTTATCTTTTACATATATAGAGAAGCAACAAGAAATACTTTCTTTACCTTCTAGCCGTCATAAAATGTAACAGGTAAAACATTAAATATATTCGTTTACCTTCTAGGGATCATAAAATGTAAGGTAACTTTTACAACATAATGTTTAATTGTCCTAATATGCAATAAAACATGCACTCACAAAATACAGCAGAGCAAGAAAAACAAAAGCAGACATTGGCCACAAAATGAATTTACCTCGTTCTGTAGTTTCTCCTGATAAAATCCTGCTGTTAAGGTTGCATTAATAGCAAGTACTCCAATCCGCAAATGACTCCCAGCTTCAAGTGGCTTCAACTTTGCTTCCTTGAGCTCCCTGGCAACAGACTCACCCATATGGAGGAAAGGAACAGAACATCCTTTAGAAACCTCATCATGCCATGAATGCGAAATATTACAAGGCATTACTATGCAACGAGCTCCTGAATTCTCAAGGAAAGCCCTTTTACTCCGCAAGTTCTCCACAATTGTGGTAGGGTCTGAATGAGTACATTCCCTTTTACTCCTGAGGGAAGTAAAAGAACCCTCATGTGATAAAAGATCCTTATATAACACAGAATCAGAGTGAAGTATAAAAGGAAGGGAACTTTCTCCATCTTTCGAACTCCATTTCACTAGTTTTCTCAAAAAATTCAGTGTAGAAACCACGGACACCCCTCCAATAATACCTACTGTATTCGCTTGACTCGGTAAAGAAACAGGAGAGTCACTGCTTCTTGAAGGTGCATTTGAACCAGGACCCTTCTTAGATTCAGCAGATTTACCACTTTCATCAGCGCGCAAGAGAATTGATGATGGAGGTACAGCTAGAGCCGGACTCAACCTTGTCTTATACAGGTTTCTGTTCATATCTGCATAACCCATGACATGGGATGCATAATTCATAGTATGGAACGACATTGTGCCAAAATCAATAACAGAAGACCAATATATCTGTTTGATTTTCTGAATTTTACTGCCAACGTACCACAACCTACAGAAAAACTTGCATTTCAGCTCATCACAATTAAGAACCCGCTTCTGAAAAGTAATCACCTATCTCAATTTCCACCTTCCACAACTAAAAATATCCCAACTTTCATCCGGGTTTTCAAAAAAAAAAACCCACAACAAGAATATAACCCCAAAGACACAATCTGATCGAGCAAAACAAATCCAACAACAAAACCCAAAAGTCTCTAGTTCCCAATAATTCAAGAAACGAAAAGAAAAGGAGAACAGAAGTTAAAGATCAAAATCTAGAACGTACAAGGTCGATGGACAAAAGGGAAGCGAAGCGAGTACAGTACGCAAATACAACCTCCAGGGTTCGAGGATTTTCACGAGCAATCAATCATTCAGAAGATGGGCCGGCATTCAGGGCAAGTGAGAGGAATCATGATGTGCTTTCTTTTTGTATGGTATCTCTTATCACCATCTGCTATCACATTTCACGTTGTGTCATGTTCTGCCCAGCTATCCGGAGGAAAAAAAGAGGCTATTTACTATTAGTAATCGGCGCTTGACTTACACTATCGCATGTTCATAAATTCAACGTCAACTTACAAAATAAAATTTGATTTCTTAACTCCTAACTTTTAGAAATTTTCATTACACTCCCATTTAAAATTGTATAAGGGTCCCCACGAGACCCAACTAGGGCCCAACCAGAACCTGTAGGGACCCCACCAATCAGGTCCAGGAGGGGTCCCAATTGGGTCCTTGGCTGGTCTCGAGTAAGTCACAAATGGGTCCCGGGCAGGTCTCAATGCCGTCTTACCTAAACTTGTTGATTTGAGAATGAGATGTTCAAATTTGAAAAATGGTTTACGGTTTTCAAAAATAGAAACTATTTTTTGAAAATTAAATAAAAATTTTTGTAAAACGAAAAATATTTTTCATTGACTATTATTTTACGTTGCACCAAACACCAAAAAAATATGAAAATCATTTTATGCCAAAACAAATGGTTTTCTTACAAATGCATTTGGACGGGAATACAATTAAGAAAAAAAAAACCTAGACGTGAAGCAATGACACTATTCTATTGAGCATTTTTTAATTCACCCCAGTTTAAGCAAAAATAATAATATAATAATTGGCCACATTAGAAGTATAAGGGGTAGAGTGATGAACATAAAGAGAGAGGACAAGTATTCATCTAATCATGATGACCATCCACAAATATTAAGACATACAAGAAACTTCTGGTGGAAATATTAACTCCATTATACATGAAAATCAAGCAACAAATATTTGTAGCAAAGGAACCCTAACATTTCCCTTCGAAATTTTAGGGATTTTTTTTAAATGATGACACAATTTTGAAAAAACAATGTCAGTTTTCTTTTTAAAAATAAAAAATAAAAATGGCCGATGTGCCACATCAGTGGTGTGCTTTCTGTAGACTCACACGAGCCTATTCGGTTGCATTAGGGTTTTGTTTAGGACAGACCAATTTCACTTCTCCTAAAACTTTTGTCTCTCTCTAAGGCGTTGGAATTCCGAAATTAGTGGAACTTTTTCTAAGGTATTTTTTCTTTGCTCTTCTCCCTAGATTTTCTTTTATCTTATGGTGCCATTGAGACAGCTATTTTATAAATAAAAAGTGTAATTTTAATAAAATAAATGGCAGAAAATGAAAATTTTGATATTGAATTTTTTAAAAAATTGTGATTTGAAAACACATAAGGATGTGTATTTTTAAAACGCATAATTTTAAAGTTAAATTTCGATTTTAAAGGTGAAATGGTGATTTTGCCAAATTCTAAACTGTGTTTTCAAATGCTGATCATGAGATTGAAGATAATGAGGTCACTACATTGCTAAAACTCCAAGAACCGCAATATTTGTCCATGACTTGCTTTGATAGTGATGGTAGCAACCTCATTACCCAGGTTGACAAACTATTTCCTCCACAGCAACTCCAAGAGCTGTGTCTCCAATTTTATCCAGGAAATATCAGACTTATCAGTCCAATGTGGCTCAACCCCATATTACTTCCTCAATTAAGGTTTCTTTCAATTTCATCTTGTAATATTGCAGAATTCCATCAAATGTTTCGGGGGATGACAATATTGTCTAGAAGATTAAGGCCTTGATGTTGGAATCTCTGTCGGATTTGGGAGTGGAGTGGTCAAAGATGCAACAAGTTATGCCATCATTAAGAATTACATATGTGAGTTGGAGTCTTGCCAAGTTGATGATTTTGGGTATAGAGGTGGTGTCTGGAGGAAGGGAGGAGAGAATAGAAGCTAAAGCTACGTACAACAAATGCAAGCTAGGCAATGGATTTGATGCCACCTGAAATTTTTCTGTTTCTTATATGGTAATCGTTGTACTTGTAAGAAATTGGTTTCCTTTTCTCTTCTGTTACAAACAAATCATGTGTTAGATGTTAAACGTTTGCTTCCAATTCACTCACTTTCCTTCCAAGTAAAGCATTTACTTTAATCTTATTCTCCTCTATTCAAGCAGGCACTGAGGTGCATACACTTGAGGAGTAAATGAGTAATGCTAGGCTTCACACTGTAAAGATTTTACTCAAATAAATAAATAAAAACTATAATCACTTCTTAATTGAAGACTAAAATGCTTCAACTTATTTGGTACGTGTTTTATTTTTTTTGACATGAAGTTGATATCTTATATATCTTCAATGTTTTGCAAACCGCTTTATATATGTTCTTGATTGATTTATAATAGTTAAATATTTTTTCAAAAAATTAATAATAATAAATGTTTGATATTTTTGTCTATGTATTTGATTGGCTAAATTTAAGAACTAGGGCATTTTTTTTTTTTCTAAGCAAACAAGGAAAGGGTTGTAGGGGAGGATCTTTACTACTTCTGATTCGAAAGGAAGAAGAAGTGGGAGATTCTAACAACGAAAAAGAGGTAGGCTCTCCAACAACAAACCCAAAACAAACTAAAACAGTGCAGCAATAATTACGAAGGGTAGGAAATGGGCCAAATAAGTGATCCGGTCCTCTCAAAGGGCTGCACATGGCGGTAACAGAAGCTAAAGGGGCACATACATAATTTGAGCCCCCATAATGAACCAGCAACGACCACCAGATGGTGATAGAAGCAGAAGGGGCACTATTGTAGTCCGTTAAAGGGACTGAGCACAAAGAGTAACCAACACAAATCCGAAAACAAACATAGAAAACATAAGCAACAGAAAATACAAGCCCAACAAAGCCATAGAAGGCTGAACATAAAATTAAAAAGCAGGAACATAACACCAAACCCAAAAAACACAAGCATTGGTGAAGTTGTCGAAGAAACCACACTGGTGCGAGGTTGCTCGGAGGAGCGAAAGGTGACGACAGGGAGCTGGAGTGCCGATGATGACGAGGAGCCGATAGATTTGGTGTAGGAAGACGGATCTAGCACCAAAAGAGCTAAACCCAAAAATCATAACAGATCCGAACAGAGATGGCAATTTGACGGTGTAAAGGAGGCGGCACGACGGCAATGGAGGAGTAGATGCTGCAATCTTGGGAGGATTGTCAAGGATAAATCACACAAAGCAATGGATAAGTCCTCAAGAGAGGTAGAGGGGGTTTGAGTAAACTCAAAACCAAGAAAACCCGACGGTAAAAGCTTCATGAGGAGAGAAAGAGAAGGAGAAGTAAAGGAGAAGGGGGGAAACAGGGAGATAAGGAGAAGGGAGGAGGGTAGAATGAGCTTCTTCCCTCCTCCCATATCAAGTGGCGGCTAGGGTTAGGTTTCTAAGGCGAGAGGACTAAGCGAAATAAGGAGAGAGATAAGTGATTTTCAAAACCGGGGCGTGTTAATGGTGCTAAAATGTGTCTGAAATATGTCCGGAGGCGATGCTTCAAGAAGCCTCCCTATGAGCCTTGTCTGCAGTTGCGCCTGAAATACGACAAACGGAATGCTACTTAAAGACTTGCAGGGAGACTCGTCTGAAGTTGCGTCAGAAAGATGTCCCGACGATATGCTTCAAGCCTCCTTGTTAGCCTCGTCTGTAGTTGTGTCGAAAATCCGGCTGGACGAGAACTTCAAGAATACTCATAGTGAACTTACGTGCCTTTTGCAAACACATCTCCCAAAGTTTGGAATCTCTCTTACTTTGGTATATTAAACTTTCGTTTCTTTCCAAATGCCCCCTACCATTAGATATTGGAGTTAAATCAAATGGTAAAATGAGTAAAATACCTCTATATCCCTAAAATTTGGCTCTCAAAGAAAAACCATTAGAATGACCATAAATCTCTCGCTCTCGAAGAAAAACAGCTTCAACAACACAAGCGAACTCGCCCTGTTGCTCTTAGAAAATCTATGGAGGTTGAGAAAAAGGAAAATTCCACTGAATCTAAATCCAGAATTGAAGAATGGATTAGCAAAATACCACAAACAAGTTGTAGAAAGTGATGTAAGTAAAACTAATTCCCCTTCGTCAACTACACCTATGCCTATGCATTAACACTCGTTGGTTGTTGTTGTTTTAGGGTTTTGATGTTGAATCTATACTTGGTGGTTTTGAGCTTTTATCTATAACTGTACCATAAATCTAGAGTGGGAGATTCGATTTGACGAGTGCAAAGAATATTGCATGCGCGTAATTGATGCGTACCAAGATCACATTCGTGGGAAGAATGATGTATCAGATTGTTAGCTGAAATAGTCCGTTATTGTTTCTTTTTTTGTAACGATAATTATTTTTTTATTCATGATGAATTTTGTGTGTGTAGCCATAATTTGGGAAACAAATTATAGTACTTGTTGAAACTTGAAACCATTGTCCTTGGTCTATTAGCATTAGGCACTATCTTTTGAATTAAAATTAAAATCAATAACTCAATACTATCAAATTACAGTTACTTGCTCACTTTTCATGGGTTGGTTTATTTATGGGTAGACCCCAAAATGCTTCAACTTTACTTTGTGCATGATGATGATGCTTTGAAGACTCCAATGTCGATGGCAAAGAAAACTTCATTCAAACAAGGGACATATATCTTTGACAAAAAAATTCATCCCTCCAATAGATTAAACTTTTTCTTAGCAATAGTACATCAAGTTTGGCAAAGTAACTACTAATCTAGAACCTGCTTTATAGCCAATACTGCACAATAGACTCTTAACAACAATCATTTATATATACGTCATTTGAGCATTCTAATTAACATGTTCTAGGCATATACAATTTGTGCCAAGTAGAAAGTGAAAAAGCTATGCAGATAAATATCACAGTTTATGCGAAATTAATTGATATTTAAATCTAAGCAAGCAATCACCAAAATATGAACACAAGGATTTTGGTGACGAAGAGGAAACCTTTTAGAAACCGATCTAAAAGTAAAACCTCTCCGGGGCAGCCAAACCCAGAAAATCATTATCAAACGATTAACTAGAGATTACAAACACTAGGAACACTTACAAACCGATGTAAAACCTTGACTCTATAAGATCGACAAGCCTCCAACTCGTCTCCTTGCTCACAATATTCTTCAACGTGATTCTCCTTTACCGGGCCTTCCGATTGACTTCTCAATTACGCTCACAATCAAACTAACAAAGATCTTGTAAAAGGAACAACAAGGCTCACAATATTCCTCTCTAAGCACAGCCTCTCACGAACTCTCTGTGGGTGAAAATTCGTACCTCTCTAATTCTATAGAGATGTATTTATAATAGCCCTACAATCCCTAGAACTAGGATACAGTTTGAAATCATTTAAAACTGTTACAGGTACGGGATGTCCATACATGTTAATGGGATGTCCGAACATGGCCTTATGGAGCAAAAATATGCTTCCTGTAATTTGTGTCTGGACATCCTAGCATCATGTCCGGACATGGCCTGCAGAGGGAGAAAATCGCATTCTGGAAATGCTGTCCACTCTTGATCAACAACTCCGATTGATAAGCGTTTAGGTCCAATTGAGCTGAAACTTTGCAGGCATGTTCATGAGACATGAATCCTCATTGTGAATGGTGGAGATCGGATTCGAATAACTCTATACTAGTGTTTGAGCTCATGTACAATAACCTCTGTATTTTGGAACCGAATTGAGCCAACAAAAAAACTAACAAACTCCCCCTTTGGCAATTCGGTGACAAAACCAATATGTCGAGCCATCCTATCATCTCCCCATATTTACTCCCCCTTTTTGTCACAAATTGACAAAAGGTATCATGTTTCCTAAAATACTCAACACATCTCATCAAAACATATGTGGAACAGGAAAAATGTAAACACAACTCATGATCACAGATAGGAAAATGCATGAAGATAAAGCAAGATCATGAATAACAGAAACTCCCCCTCAATATATGGCTAAAAAAAACAATAAGCAACTTGAAATGAAAAAGGTTTCTCCCCTTCAAGAAGTCAAATGAACACACATGATAAACACATCAAAGACTCATGAATTTCAGCAATAAATAACCCAAACATGCTCCAAATAAACAAAATATACATGAGATTTGAAGTGACAACAAGACATTGAAATTGTTTAACCCAAGCCAAATAAAAATGTTTCATTCAACCCATGCTTGTGTGTAGTGTGTGTGAGCCATCAAAAAATTTGAGTTTCACCACCATGAGGTTTTGACAAGTATCTCAGATCAAATGTCAAACCTTATCATACTAGGGCCTAGCCACTCTCATCCTATACATTTCTCATTGTAAAACAATTTTGCACAAGTTTGACACAATGAAATAAATTCTTTTTGGAATGTGATCTTTTGATTTTATTTGTTTCACTATCTTGTTTCTTTTTCTCTATGAGAAAGTGTCCTTAAACATGTGATGCTTATCACAACCGAGAAAGTAGGAAATTTTTAAGCCCTAGGTTCAACTAGCAAATGGTCAATTTGAAACAAATACTAGTCAAAAACCTTATATGGTTACCCAAAAGAAATATAAGCTTACATGTGCACAAGAGATTAAGCATAGGCAAAACGTACCACATAAGCTCAGGCTTTAGGTAACCACAAGAACAAGTCCATTCACCATCTCATGCATATTAAGATCATTCCAAGACACAAGAGATTAAATTCATAAAGGAAACATGAGAATTTAATGGACTATCTAGGTGCATAAGACAAAAGAAGAACGAAAAACAACTAACTAAACATATTTTTATCTTTTTGAAAAAACTTTTAACAACACAAAAAAATGGACACAAAAAAAATAAACAAAACAAAAACAAAGATAACATGCTCTAGGAAATGCAAGTATAAACATTAAAAACAATCCTAAACATGTTATTGGCTCACCTAAAATAAGGTGAGTTCATTACCACTCCCCCTCAATGGGTGAATGGTATCATCCTTCCTAACCCACACTTGAGTGATCTTAGGTCTAGTTTTATGGACTTTTTCAAACTTGTCTAACCTAGATAGCACTTGTTTCATCATCGTGACCAAACCCTCACAATCTTTCCTAGAAACAGAATTTTTATTCTTCTGCACATGAGGTTTCAAATTAAAACAATGTGGTCGAATGTGACCAATTTTTTCACAATGATGGCATGTAGGGACAAACCTTTGAGAAGGTAATTTCCTAGGAAGATGCACGACTCTAGGCTTAGGGTGAGATGCATGAGGTACATTAGATTTTTTCTTACCTTTCTTACCTTGCTGAGTTGAAGAAACTGCTGGATTTTCTTTCTTAGGAGCAGCTTTGAATTTCCAACAGTTTGGTCTAATGTGACCAATAACCCCATAGTGGTGACATATAGGAACAAACTTACCTTGAGTTTGTTTAACTGAAGGAGTCTTGGAAAAATCAGCCTTGGCTTTTTAACATTTACATGCTCAACATTCAAAGACTCATTAGAAACATGTGAAGTAGAGGCACCAGTATTATCAACAATCATACTAAGCTTGTTAGAAACAGATTCTTCAATACAAAGAAAGCTTTTTAGATTATCACTAGAAGAATTTCGTGAGAGTTCCTTAGAAACATTCAATTCATTCTCAAGTGATACAGACTTTTCAACAAGCACAGAAATCTCAGATTTCAAAGAATCAATCAAGTTTTGTGATTTAGACAAATCATTCGCCAAAGATTCTTTCTCAGATTTCAAAGAGTCAATTAAAACATGTGATTCAAACAATTCATTAGCCAATGACTCTTTATCAAGCATAACATCTTTAAGTTTACTGGAAGCCTTGATATAGGCATTGAATGTAATTTCATAATCATTATACATTTCTTGAACACCAATGTCATCATTAGAATTAATGAAACTATCCTGAGATGTATTCATGGCAAAAAGAAGTCAAACGATCTCACTCAGGAATTTAATCCAAATAAAGTGAACCCGCTTTGATAACAATTGAAAAAGCTATGAAGATAAATATCATAGTTTATGCGGAATTAATTGATATTTAAATCTAAGCAAGCAATCACCAAAATATGAACACAAGGATTTTGGTGACGAAGAGGAAACCTTTTAGAAACCGATCTAAAAGTAAAACCTCTCTGGGGTAGCCCAACCCAGGAAATCACTATCAAAAGATTATCCAGAGATTGCAGACACTAGGAACACTTACAAACCGATGTAAGACCTTGACTTTGTAAGATAGACAAGCCTCCAACTCGTCTCCTCGCTCACAATCTTCTTCAACATGATTCTCCTTTACCGAACCCTTCCAATAGACTTCTCAATTACGCTCACAATCAAACTAACAAAGATTTTCTAAGAGGAACAACAAGGCTCACAATATTTCTCTCTAAGCACAGCCTCTCACGAACTCTCTGGGGGTGAAAATTCGTACCTCTCTAATTCTATAGAAATGTATTTATAATAGCCTCACAATCCCTAGACCTAGGACACAATTTGAAATCATTTAAAACTGTTACAGGTACGGGATGTCCAGACATGTTAATGGGATGTCCAGACATGGCCTTACGGAGCAAAAATATGCTTTCTGGAATTTGTGTCCGAACATCCTAGCATCATGTCCGGACATGGCCTGCAGAGGGAGAAAATCGCATTCTGGAAATGCTGTCCACTCTTGATCAACAGCTCCGATTGATAAGCGTTTGTGGTCTGATTGAGCTGAATCTTTGCAGGCATGTTCATGAGACATGAATCCTCATTGTGAATGGTGGAGATCGGATTCGGATCACTCTATACTAGTGTTTGAGCCCATGTATAGTAACCTCTGTATTTTGGAACCGAATTGAGCCAACAAAAAAACTAATAGAAAGGATCATTAATGTTGCACCTGCTTTTATAGCAAATGCCACCAGATCAGAAAGTGTTAAAAAAAATAGAAATAAAAAAATAACCAAAAAAAAAAAGCTTTCCCTATCAATTATTTTTGGGAAAGAACATCAGAACACCTTGGGTTGGTGTACGGATTTTTTAAAATCTTTAAGTTTTTTTTTTTTTTTTCGACAATTTATTCCCTGAATAACTCGAGTCTACACTAAAATCAAATCGTCAAATTTGAGTTAACTGCCGTTATGTTTAAGTCAAAACGGTGCGTTTTGACACATTAAAATATTAATTTTTATAAATTTAATTTTTAAAATTAAATCTAAAAATTAAAAAAATTAAAGAAGAAGAAGAAGAAGAAGCCAGGCCTAAGGGGTGGCCGAACCACCCCCTAAGAGGTGGCTGGCCACCCCTTAGGCCTAAGGGTGGTTCGGCCATTGGTCTGGGGGTGGCTGAATCACCCTCATGGCCAACGGGGTGGTCTGGCCACCCCCAAAAGGCCACAAAAAAAAAAAAAGGTTTTGGCTTATGGGAGTGGCCAGACCACTCCCTTGGCTGGTATGGGAGTTAAACATAATGGCAGTTAACTCAAATTTGACGGATTTGATTTTAGGGTAGACTCGAGTTACTTAGGGAGTAAATTGTCAGAAGAAAAAAAACTTAGGGATTTTAAAAAATCCGTACACCGACTGAAGGTGTTCCAATAGAATTTCCCATTATTTTTTGGCAGAAAAATCACTGTAGATCCGAAGCAAACTGATAAATGCAGCAACTTCTCAAATTTAGCTCTGTTTGGTTGCTCGGAAACTGCAGGAGAATATTTTTCATTTTAAGACTCAAGGAAGAAACTGAGATTGGAAAAAATATACGGTTTGGTTCAA
Organism: Carpinus viminea; assembly: GCA_013348765.1. Lineage (NCBI taxonomy): Eukaryota > Viridiplantae > Streptophyta > Magnoliopsida > Fagales > Betulaceae > Carpinus > Carpinus viminea. The sequence continues at coordinate 38,111,417 of CP054667.1, read as the reverse complement.
ATGGATTCTCTATTTTTAGGAATAAAAAAATACGGGGAAAAAAAATGTAGGATTCGACGTGGGAAGTGGCGACCATTGAAAACTTTTACATCATTCCATTGAAAACTTTTACCAGCTTTAGATTAAACAGACAAGGTTGGAAAAAAAACTCGGGAAAAAGAAAAAAAAGAAATCAAAGCAATGTGGATTCCATGTATGGTCTCCAAATATTTGACGCTCAACAACAAAACCAATGCAGGAAGAGAGATGTCTGTATTAGGAGGAGGAAGTAATGAGTTTAAGCCACACCCAGTGAAGGAGCAGCTTCCGGGCGTCGATTTCTCTATCTCAAGCTCTCCCTCTTGGCGTAATTCTCTCTCTTTCTCTGTTTTTGCATTTCTTCCATGCTCTGTTTTTTTTTTGCTTTTGTCAACTTCTCTCTTGGCCATTCTGTTGTCCTATTATTCTTCTTTTTTCTATGACCTATTATCGCTTTCTCACTCTTCATTTCACCGTTCATGGCTTTTTGGCTTTCGCACGCCTTTTTCTTTCTTGGTATCTGTCCTGTTTGGTTCCCGAGAAAACTGATGGGAACGAAAATAAAGGAGTTTGTTAGAGTGCATGACTCAGCAACCAACTCAGCTGCAGAAAATATGTCCAACTCAGCTGCAGATCCTATGGCTAATATAGATAGGTTCACAACCCTTGCGGACCACTCCTCCAGCTTGACAAATGTACACACAGATTCTGCAGACAAATACCGCAGAAATCATGGAATTGGAAGCAATAAGAAGGTTGAAGATATGTTGTGCTATCCTAGAAGACCTTCCCAACATATGTGTGTGTGATGCTCAAGACTTACCTTAGTGATCCTCACATATATGTTATTCTGTAATATATTGTATTTATTTCCTTACTTGTATATGAGCTGTATCAGAGTAGCGTGGGTTCTGGTTTGCTTCCTCTTTTACTCTGTATTTTTTTTCCTTTTGAATCACTCAGTGTACATGGCTATAAATAAAAGAATATTCAATGGTTTGGTTAAGTTGACCAAAACCTTTTCATCACAAAATTATTCCTACTTTTGCATTGCCCAATACAGTACTGTTTTGCCCAAAACGGTACTATTTTAGGCAACAGCATCTTCTTCCTTTCTCCTTTCCTTACTAGGTTAGGATTTATTCTCCTATCAGGATCTGGGTTATTAATCCTATTCCTTTTAAGATTAGGGTTATTTTTCTATTATATAAAAAACAATGTAAGTGCCTTCAGGCAATCATTCAATAACAATTTCTTTGATTTTTTTTTTTTTTTTGATTTTAGTTGATAAGAACTACGGTTCTTACCATTTGGTATAAGAGTTGCGCTTTCTTGGGCGATTTGTTATGGGTGCTTCACAAAGGACAGGGGAGAACCTCTGCAATAATGCTGACTGGGCAGCAGGCCTCCACCATCTAGTTATTGCAACCTTATATTAAAACTATGTCATTTTGCTTCTTACTTTTGCTTCTGCATTTTACGTTGGTTTCTAGTCATTGTGTAGAAGTTTCCCAGATTATCTTTTTGTATCTATTTCCCTGTGTTTTGGCAGAGTAAGGACATCTGGACTCTGTTAGAATTATTCTAATAGAATAGTACTATATATACTGGCTCACCACAGTCTAGAAGATAGAAAAATTGAGATATTGGAATTGCCTTGTAACCGTGGAGATTGAGCATCTCAAACCAACTCTTATCTTATTTATCAATACTATTTTGCCATTTTCATCTTCTTCTTGCTTCTTTAAACCCATTCTCACAGAAAACTCACAGATAATATCAAATCCTTACCATTTGGTATCAAAGCCCACCGATCCTATCCCATCCTAGCTTCCACAAACACCCAAAAAACCCAATTTTTTTTTTCTCACATGGCTAACGGCACCCGTCTTGCTTAGATAGTAGATTCTGTCAAGGAATGCCAAGATGCTTGGGTCCTTCAACAAACTGTTAATGACAATATGGACCAGAAGCTGGCAGACCTCACTGATATGGTTCATACAGTTTTAACCAACTAGAATCCCCCACCCATTAACCCACCTCCAGAAGTCAGGAATCCCCCACCCATTATCCCACCTCCAGAAGTCAGGGAACGAGTCTATCATGCCCGAGATGAAAGATGTTTCAATGACCGAGATCGACGATTTCATGAACTTGAAGGACGTGAGGAACGATTTGATAGAAGAATCCATATCCCTGAAAGACATGAACCAGAACAACGTGATGATAGAGAAGAAAAGTGGTTTCAGGAGGATGAGCCTCATGACCATCATCGGGAGGAACGACACATATATACCCAAGCTAAGCGCCTCGATTCGATGGCGAGAGTCCATCTGCTTGGACATATAAGGTGAACCAATTTTTTGATTACTATCAAACACCTTTGTACCATCGTATCTGCATGGCTTCTTTCCATATGGAAGGTGAAGCTTTAGTCTGGTTCCAAGATGTGGATGAGGCAGGGCAATTTCCTAGATGGGATGCCTTCATTCAAGCTCTACTCGTTAGATTTGGTCCAGCTTATGACGACCCCATGGAAAATATTGTCAAGCTTCAACAGACCACGACTGTATCAGCCTATACGGCACAGTTTGAATCTCTTTCAAATCGTTTGAGAGGCCTTTCTGAGAGTTACAAACTGAGCTGCTTTCTTAGTGGTCTCAAAGATGAGATTTGTCTACCCTTACGTATGTTATCTCCTCGCTCCTTGGTGTTTGCCTTTGGCTTAGCCAAACTTCAAGAGGAATACATCTGCAGCTCCAAGAAACCCTTCAAACAGCAGGGCACATCATTCTCTTATAATAGGCAGCAACATTGGGGACAATCGGACCAGCAGGGTGGCTCTTCTTCAATTGCCAATCGAAATCATGCCCCTGTCCCTATCCATAAAATTTCACTTGCTCAAATGAGAGAATGAAGAGAAAAGGTTTTATGCTACAACTGCGACGAAAAATGGAACCTAGCTCATAAATGTAAAATTTCAAAACTCTACATGCTTCAAGGGGCTAAAATTTTACCTGAAGCAAATTCGGAGGAAGTATTTTACGATACCACAGACAAGGTGGAACCAGTGGAACAGATCATTGAACTTGCAATCTCTTTCAATGCTATTTGAGCTCCACTACTATGAGGATAGTGGGCTTGATAAAAAACCAACAGGTGGTAGTCTTGATTGACTCAGGCAGCACTCACAATTTCCTCGACCCAACAGTGTTCAAGCTGGCTTCTTTGGGTGAGATACTTCCTATGACACTCCAAGTACGGGTGGCAAATGGTGCAAACATTTTGAGTGAAGGGAAGTGCAATTCGGTCTCCCTCAAGGTGCAAGGTATGACCATTACTGCATATTTTTACCTACTTCCATTGGGTGGGTGTGATATTGTTCTTGGGGTAGAATGGTTAAAGACCCTTGGTCCAATTTTGTGGGATTTTTCCCTCCTCACTATGCAGTACAGTCAAGGCTCAAACAAGATCATTTTACATGGTCTAACCCGTACTGATTTAACCACTGAGGATGGTGACCACTTTTGAGATCTTCTTCTTCCAATGCTAAAGGGTTTTTGTTGCAATTATTTCCTCAAATGACTGATGATGGAACTCAAGAAATCCAAGAGCCAATCCATGAGTTATTGAGAGAATATAACTTAGTCTTTGAGGAACCAAAAGGGTTGCCGTCTCCTAGAACTCGTGACCATCAGATTTTTCTCAAAGGTACTCAACCAATTTCAGTTAGACCTTATTGTTACCCTTTCTACCAAAAAAATGAAATCGAACGAATAGTTCATGAGCTGCTGGAATTAGGTGTTATTCAACCTAGCCAAAGCCCTTTCTCATCCCCTGTTATCCTCATAAGAAAGGCCGATGGTTGTTGGCGTATGTGTGTTGATTATAGAGCCTTAAATCAAGCCACAATTAAGGACAAATATCCCATCCCTGTTATTGATGAACTCTTGGATGAACTCTATGGGGCAGTAATTTTTTCTAAACTTGACTTAAGGTTCGGTTTTCATCAAATCAGGGTACGCCCAGAGGATGTTCACAAAACAGCTTTCCGCACACATGAGGGACACTATGAATTTCTAGTAATGCCTTTTGGACTTACTAATGCCCCCTCTACCTTCCAAGGTTTGATGAATGACTTGTTCAAACCTTTTTTAAGGAAGTTCGTCCTTGTTTTCTTTGATGATATTCTGATTTACAACAAGACAATGGAAGAACATCTACATCACTTGAATTTGGTCATGGAAGCGTTAAAGACCAACCAGCTGTATGCTAAGGGTTCAAAGTGTCAATTTGGGGTTTTAGAAATTGATTACTTAGGCCACTTAATCTCAAATCAGGGAGCTCGGGCAGATCCCTCTAAGATTGATTCCATGCTTCAATGGCCAATTCCTCACAACATTAAATCCTTATGTGGGTTTTTAAGGTTGACAGGATATTATCAAAAATTTATCAAGAGATATGGTATTATTGCAACCCCCCTCACAGCCCTCCTAAAGAAGAACTCTTTCCACTGGACAGACCAAGCAACTGCAGCTTTCTTGCAACTTAAACAAGCCTTAACCAGCCCCCGTGTTTTATGCTTACCTGACTTCACTAAAACTTTTACTATTGAATGTGATGCTTGTGGTACAGGTTTGGGAGCAGTTCTAATGCAAGAAGGGTGACCTATAGCTTTTTTCAGCCAAGCTTTGAAGGGCCAAGCTTTATTCCTGTCCACTTATGAAAAGGAACTATTGTCCTTAATCACGGTTGTCCAGAAATGGAGACCACCTTTTAGGGAAATCCTTCAAGGTGAAGACGGATCAACAGTTCCTTAAGTTCCTTTTGGAACAAAAGGTGGGAACAATTTCACAATAAAAGTGGCTTTCAAAGTTACTAGGCTATGACTTTGTCATCGAGTACAAGAAAGGGAAGGAAAACCGGGTGGCAGACGCTCTTTCAAGGAAGTTTGAAGAAGTGGTAAATCAGGAGGACCTCTCTATTTCCTTGATCTCCTTCCCAACCCCTAATTGGATAGCAGAACTCAAGCAATCTTACCTCCATGACCCGGACACAAAAGATTTGCTGTTAACTCTCAAATAAGGTGGTGATGTACCTAAAGGATTCTCTTTACAGCAAGAGCTAATTCTAAAGAAATGAAGAATTTGGATTATTAAACAATCACCCTTCCAGCTGCAATTACTAGCCTACATTCACTCAAACCCAGTTACGAGTCATTCGGGCTACCACAAAACAGTACAATGGGCCAAAGCAGATTTTTATTGGAAGGGAATGCGTAAGGACATCAAGAAATATGTCAAGGAATGTGCTGTGTGTCAGGAAAACAAACATGAAACGGTGCATCTAGCAGGCTTACTCCAACCTCTCCCTATTCCATCTCGAGTTTGGTCGAATATCTCTATGGATTTCATCGAGGGGCTGCCTCTTTCTCACGGATACTTAGTAATCCTTGTGGTTATGGATAGGCTTACCAAATATGGTCATTTTATACCCTTGTCACACCCATACACAGCTTCTAAGGTTGCCCAGCTTTTTTTATCCAATGTTCTCAAGCTCCATGGTATGCCTACTACTATTGTTTCAGACAGAGATCCTATTTTTACTAGCTCATTCTGGAGGGAGCTATTTCATTTACAGGGAATCTCCCTTGCTTTTAGCTCGGCTTATCATCCTCAGTCAGATGGCCAAACTGAGGCTCTGAATAAATGCCTTAAGACTTACCTAAGGTGCTATGCTGGAGCTAAACCGAAAGAATGGAGTACTTGGCTACCTATGGCAGAATGGTGGTACAACACTAACCACCATTTCTCTACTGGATTTACTCCATTTGAGGCAGTTTATGGATACCCACCTTCTACCTTGTTGTCCTCTGTTCCAGGTACATCGGCCAACACAGTCGTGGACTCCCAGTTGAGGGATCGAACCACAATTGTAACACTTCTGAAGGAATATCTGTAGCAAGCCCAAAATCCAATGAAGAACCAAGCATATAAGAAGTGCACTAAAAGGGTATTTGTTGAGGGAGATTGGGTGTACCTCCGACTACAACCCTATAGGCAGAAATCTGTAGCTATGAGGAAGAATTTGAAGTTATCTCCTAGATTTTATGGCCCCTTTCAAATTCTAAAGAAGATAGGCTCGGTGGCTTACAAACTTAATCTACCTTCTCAATCACTTATCCATCCGGTCTTCCATGTCTCTTGCCTAAAACAGAAAATGGGTCATCAAGAAAAACCATTTCCAACACTCCCTCCCACTGATAAACATGGGGAAATCCGCCCTGAACCCGAGAATATTGTCAATCGGCGCATGGTGAAGAAAAATGGAAGAGCTATTACCGAGGTCTTGGTTCATTGGAAGGGAGCTGCTCTGGAAGATGACACATGGAAAAAACTTTGGAAGCTCCAACAGCAATATCCTCACCTTGTGGGCAAGGTGCTTTGAGAGGGAGAGCCTTGTTATGGGTGCTCCACAGAGGACAGGGGAGAACCTTTGCAATAATGCTGACTGGGCAACAGGCTTCCACCATCTAGTTATTGCAACCTTATATTAAAACTATGTCATTTTGCTTCTTACTTTTGTTGCTGCATTTTACGTTGGTTTCTAGTCATTGTGTAGAAGTTTCCCAGTTTATCTTTTTGTATCTATTTTCCTATGTTTTGGCAGAGTAAGGATAGCTGCACTCTGTTAGAATTATTCTAACAGAGTAGTACTATATGTACTGGCTCACCACAATCTAGAAGATAGAAAAATTGAGATATTGGAATTGCCTTGTAACCGTGGAGATTGAGCATCTCAAACCAGCTCTTATCTTATTTATCAATACTATTCTGCCATTTTCATCTTCTTCTTGCTTCTTTAAACCCATTCTCACAGAAAACTCACAGATAATATTAAATCCTTACCACGATTCTATTGTGCCGTGTGGGTGCTGATTGTGCGGCAGTGGGCTATTGCTTAATCGTACTAAGCGTGTGTAGATCGCCGTCAACGTGGGTGGTAGACGTTCATTGCTGTTCTGGTGGTACGCTGGTTGTTGATTCCTAGGTGTTCCAGTGAGTGGTTGTGGGAGTTGGAAAATTTTCTGCAACTTTTGTTCTGAAATTTTGTTCTGTACGTGTTTAATTGAGGAAGAAGGGGGCTGTTTGGTTGCAGCGATTTAGGGGCGTATCTATTCTATGGCATGCAGGGGCTCGCGCCCATGCTTACTTTTTTTTTTTTTAAAAAAAAAAAATTATATATTTTTATGTCAAATTGTAGCCTAGCCATGTCCTAGCCCGTACTTTGTCGGAAAAAAAAAATGTCCTTGCCCCTGCTTTGTCGAAAAAAAAAGCTGTCGAAAAAAAAAATGTCCTTGCCCCCCGCATTTTAATTGTGTATTTGATTTTAATTGGCTGAACTTTAAGTGAAACTTATCCTAAAGCCCCTTTCATGTTTTCTTTCTTTTTCTTTTTCCTATGTTATATTGATTGATTGTTGAGGAAAATTTATTGGTTGGTAATTTCTTTTTCCTATGTTATATATTTTCTCTTGGATTGTGATTATTTGCTCTAAAACATATGAATTTGGGTTATTGTCTATCCTCTCTGACTAATCTCAAGTATGTTATTTATTGTTTTGTTAGATTAATAACTATTGGAACATGCTAATAATTTTATTATAATGTTATTATACTAATAGATAAATAAATATACTAAATTTGTATTTGTATTTTGTAAATAAAACAGAGGATATGAAAAACTGCTTTGGAATCAATCATCCAAGCATGAATGCATATTCCTTTATATAACTATACAATGGTTCTTAGTAAGGTAAGTTACAATGAGCGTATCCCTATACATCAAAGGAAAGTATCAAAAAAGGAAATGACAACAAAGGAGAATCATATGACCGTTGCTCTGTACAAGGCAACTTTGTATAATGTCTGGCAGATTTGGTGAGCTGGTGATTATGCACTGAATTGCACAAACCCCGGGCCATGAAATGTGGGATTGAGAATCATCATGCAATCAGTTGATTGGATGATCTCCTTGATATGCTGTCTTTATAGCCCCCCGCAAACTCATGGGAGGTGCAGCGATCATGAGCTTGTCACGTAAGAGGAGAAAATGAGTGCGTTAACCCTTTGGTGAAGATGTCTGCACACTGATCAAGAGTAGAGAGATAGCTGATGGTAATGTCTTTATTAAGGACTTTCTCTCTGATGAAGTGATAATCGACCTCCACATGTTTTGTTCGAGCATGATAAATAGGATTGGACGCCAAGGCAATGGCCCCCATATTGTCACACCAAATTTGTGGTGGGGTAGGGAGCTGAATCTGCAACTCCTTCAATAACATGCGTAACCGGTATAGCTCGGCTGTGGTAAGGGCCAATGCTCGGTATTCAGCTTCGGTACTGGACCAAGATACCACTGGTTGTTTCTTAGCTTGCCAAGAGATCAAGCTATTGCCCAAAAAAATACCATACCCACCAGTAGACCTCCGATCAGAGGGGTCACCAGTCCAATCTGAATTGCAATATGCCCTGAGATGCAGAGAGCCTTTGGAGAAAGACAACCCAAAATCAGCAGTTCCTTTTAAGTAACGGAGGACCCGCTTCGCAGCACCTAGGTGGGACGTGGTTGGACAGTAAAGAAATTGGCAAAGTTGGTTTACAGAGAAGGAGATATCTGGTCTGGTAAGGGTGCTGTATTGAAGAGCACCAACAATGTGACGATATAGACTTGGGTCTGGGAGTGGATCACCTTCATAAGCAGTAAGTCTTTTCCCTGAGGTACATGGGGCTGAGTATGGTTTAGCTCCAACCATGTTTACTCGATGCAATAAGTCAATAATATACTTGGACTGACTAAGATGAAGGTGCTGATTGTCACGGTGAACATGAATGCCCAAGAAGTAGAAGAAGGTGCCAAGGTCCTTCAACTTGAATTCTGCTTGCAAACTTTGAATCAATTCATTAATAGCAGAGAGGTTACTGCCAGTAACAATAATATCGTCAACATATACTAAAAGGAAAATGCACACAAATGATCGACGAAGTAAAAACAAGGAGGTATCAACCTTTGAACCAATAAAACCTCTATCCAGCAAAGCCTCTGTAAGACGATGAAACCAGGCCCTAGGAGCTTGTTTGAGACCATAAAGTGATTTGTCTAATCTGCAGACGTAATCAGAAAAGGTTGAGTCAACAAACCCTTGCGGTTGTTCCATGAAGACTTCTTCTGTAAGCACCCCATGCAAGAAGGCATTGGACACGTCAAGTTGTTTGAGTGGCCAATTGAAGTTGAGAGCAAGTGCCAAAACCAGTCGTACCGTTGCTGGTTTGATCACAGGACTGAAAGTCTCTGTGTAGTCAAGTCCATCCCTCTATTGGAAGCCCTTAGCCACTAGACGGGCTTTGTATCTATCAATGGTGCCATCAGAATTTTGTTTCAATTTATACACCCACTTATTTTTGATAATGTTGCGGTGTCTTGGTCTGGGGCAAAGAGTCCAAGTGTTGTTTTCCAATAAAGCTTGAAATTCCTGGTTCATGGCAGCAAGCCACTTAGGATTGGAAGTAGCTTGGTTGTATGTGGTGGGCTCACGGGGAAGAGAAGCAGCATGATAGGCCTTCAAGGGATGTTTGGTGACATTGTAAAGCTTGAAATCAGGAAAAGTCTTAGGTTTAAGGGTTCCTGTTTGAGACCTAGTGACCCTACGAGGAGTGTCGGATGAGGTGTCATGAGAGGTGTCACTAGTTGGTTGAGGGAGGAGGTAGGGACATGCTCAGTTGGTATAGACTCAGAAACAACAAGGGGTGTCTCAGGTGGTGGTAAAGAGTTGGTTGCTGGAATTGAGGATTGCCTATGTATACTAGTGAGAGAGAGGTCATTATCCGGCTGTGAGGAGGTACGAGAGTCTATAGCTGGAGCTATTGTATCATTAAGAGTGGGCTGAGTGGGTGGCAAATTGATCTCATGCGAGGATGCAGTAGGATTGCAAGCAACAGAGGAAGAAATTTCATGTGAATCTATCATAACATGAGACTGATCAATAGGCATGGAATTAATAGAGAAGAAGAGATGGTACCTTGAGAGGAGTCTCTTGCGGTAGTGAGGTGGTGGCGTTCCTTGTGCAGGGAAAACAATCTCATCGAATACCACATTCCTTGAAAGATAGACCCTTAGAGTTTTGGGATCCATGCATCTATAGCCTTTGTGATTGGAACTATAGCCTAAGAAGATACACTGTTTACTCTTAAACTCTAGTTTATGCTTGGTATATGGACGAAGTAGTGGATAACAAGCACATCCAAATACTTTCAAGGTGGAGTAATCAGGTTCTGCTTTGAAAAGCTTGGTGAATGGTGTGGAGTTTTGAAGAATTGGGGAATGCATGCGATTAATGAGAAAGACAGCCGTGAGGCAAGCTTTAACCCAATATTTTGGAGGCAAATGTGATTGGGCTAGCAAAGCCAGGCCTGTTTCAATAACATGCCTGTTTCAATAACATGCCTGTGCTTTCTTTCAGCAATCCCATTTTGCTGGGGTGTGTGTGGACATGTAATCCTATAAAGTATGCCATGAGTGGAAAGAAATTGTTTGAAATGATAAGATGTGTACTCTCCACCACCATCAGTTTGTAACTTCTTGATTTTGCAAGTTAACAGATTTTCTATCAAGCATTTAAACTTAATAAAACAGTCAAGCATATCTGATTTCTGTTTGAGAGGAAACAACCAAGAATATCTTGAATAATCATCAACGAATATGGCATAATACTCGCATCCACTTATTGAGAAAATAGGGGATGTCCAAATGTCACTGTGTACAAGTTCTAAAGGGGAATGAGTTACAGTTTGTGATTTAGGAAAGGGTAGTTGTCGACTTTTAGCAAGTTGACAATCAATACAAACTGCGGAATCAGCCTTAGAATGTGTCACAGGAAGATGATTTGAATTTATTATTTTCTGAAGTACTTTTGAGTGTGGATGACCTAGACGTTTATGCCAAATGGAAGGTGAGGTTTGTACTCCAATGAATGCCGTGAGCCTCTGGAATTAATTCTTTGAGAAGTTCTTCAAGTGCACTGGATAAAGGCCACCTTCACTGGGCCCTTGCAGGAGAATCTCCCCGGTTAGGTTGTCCTTCACAAGAAAATAGGTGTCGGTTAGCTTAAAGAAACAATTGTTGTCTTTACAGAATTTCTGTATAGATAACAAGTTGGCAGATGCATTAGGACAACAAAGAATGTTTTTAAGATGCAAAGTGGATTTTGGTGTATTAAAGGAAGTGGAACCAGTATGAGTGATTGAAAGCCCACCACCATTTCCAACCATGACTGCTTCACCTCCATTATATGGTTGCTAAGTGGAGAGGTTTTCTAGATTGGCAGTAATATGGTTGTTGGCTCCACTGTCTGCAAGCCAGTCATCTTCCTCACAAAGGGCATTGGATTGTGTAACCATTGCAGCCAATTCTGTTGGTGGATGTCTACCTTGGTAGGCATAGTCCATCTGATGGAAACAGTTTAAAGCCTGATGGTTGCTCTTGCCACATATCTGACATGCAGATCGATTAGTAGTTTGATTACTAAATTGACTCGAGGTTGTTTTACCTGGATGTGAAGACTTGATAGAATTAAAGAATTTCTTCTGGTTGAAATTCTTTTGCTGCTGATTTGAAAACCGAGGCTGGTTTTGCTTCTGGTTGTTGCTGAATCTTGACTTGCGGTTGTTGTTGGTTCCTTTTGAGGAGTACAAGGCAAATGTGTTGGCTTCAGTATCAGCAAGTTGATTGTTGAGCAGCTGTTCATGGCTGAAGAGTTGTGTTTGAAAGTCCTCAAGGGACATGGGAACATCCTTTGTCATGAATGAGAAGGAAGATATGAAGGCATTGTAGCGTGGAGTCAATCCTCCTACTAGATAGGAGATGATGTCTTCATCATCTACTGGCTTTCCAACCATAGCCAGTTTGTCAGCCAGAGATTTGGCTTCATGTACATATTCTGAGCATGTTTTGTTTCCTTGACGCAAAACCTGCAATTGACGCCTTAAATCTTGGATGCGTGTCTTTGAAGGAGCAGCATACCGATTGGCTAAGGCAGTCGAGACCTGTCGTGAGGTTTCTAACCCATAGACAGTTGAGAATACCTTGTCGGACAGGGTGGCAATGAACCAACTGAGAAGGTATTGATCCTTCTTTTCCCATAAAATAAAGTTGGGATTCAGTTGGTCAGGAGTATCCTCAGTAGGACTTGGAATGAACTTAGGTGGGCATGGCTCAGTGCCATCAACAATGCCCATTAGGTCATTTGTGTGAAGGATGGGTTGAAATTGATAAACCCAAGCGATATAATTGGGGCCTTCTAGGATGATTTTGGGAGCAACATGATTGATGTTGGGTATGGAGAAGGAAATGGCAGTGGTAGCAGTGTTTGGGATGGAAGTGTTGCTAATGGTGGTGGTAGCAGTGTTGGGAGCGGAAGTGTTGGCAGTGTTGGGTGAGGAAGTGTTGCTAGACTCAGCCATTTTTTTATCGAAACTTAGGTGTGAACTGTGAGAGGCTCTGATACCATGCAAATAAAACAAAGGATATGAAAAACTGCTTTGGAATCAATCATCCAAGCATGAATGTATATTCCTTTATATAACTATACAATGGTTCTTAGTAAGTTACAATAAGTGTATCCCTATACATCAAAGGAAAGTATCAAAAAATGAAATGACAACAAAGGAGAATCATATGACCGTTGCTCTGTACAAGGCAACTCTGTATAATGTCTGGCAGATTTGGTGAGTTGGTGATTATGCATTGAATTGCACAAACCCCGGGCCATGATATGTGGGATTGAGAATCATCATGCAATCAGTTGATTGCATGATCTCCTTGATATGCTGTCTTTATATATTTATCATATATAAAAAAAAAAAAAAAATTATCATTATATTTTATTATTTTATTCACGCCCTGGTTTGATTGGATTCTTGGCTCTGCCATTGCAGCAATTGGTGGAAAGAGTTTGGAGAGAGATCATTTGTTAAGAATGACGATGGCGACGTTAAATGTTGACGAAGTAGTTTATTTTGTTAATGACTTTCTTATCCACGACGATGACGAGGAAGAGATTTATGATGAATCAAGTCCCAACGGTTGCCTCTGTTACTTTCGAATTAAAAAAGTCAAACAGAAGTCACTTCTCGACAATGAAAGCAACCTACTGGAGAAGCTGATTGCCACTTGTAATGGTAAGCCTACTGTTCCCATCTGTAACTTCTCCGAGAAAGAGCTTAGGCTTGCGACTCATAACTATGATCCTCAACTTGTTTTACATAGAGATAGGTCATATGTATGGTATAGGGGTTCTCTTGACGACGGCCAAGTTTTTACAGTTAGGAAGCATAAGCGCAAACAAGATTTTGATTGGAGCAATGCATATCCATCTACACTTGATATAGCATTTTCTGAGATGAGCGCTGATAAGAATAATATTTTTAAGGTCGTGAGGCAGCGTGACGCTCTCAATGAGATAGCATTTTCTGCAAAGATGAGCGCTCATAAGAACATTCTTAAGGTCGTGGGGTGCTGCCTCGAGACTCCAATTCCTATTGTAGTGTTTGAACCCTGTAAGAAAGGAACTCTTCGGAGTCGAATTTTTGGGTCCGATTCTAACACATGTACACCACATCACCAGACCATGGCGTGGCCGAGAAAGTTAAGGGTTGCAACCCAGATTGCTAATGCAATTGCTTATATCCACAGTGGCTTCTCCACACCCATCATTCATATGCTTATAGATCCTTCGAATATTTTCTTTAACCAAAAAGATGTTCCCAAACTGTCTGGTTTTTCATATTCCGTTTCAATTCCCGAAGGTGAAACTCAGGTCAAAAGTTGTCTATTTAGAAAATTGTTAACGGAGAAACATGATGTCCTTTTATTTGGTGTACTGTTATTAGTGCTTTTAACTGGAAAACGAGCTTGGGACTTATCTCGAGGAGAAGAAGATACGGTCATAATAAATTATGTAAGAAATCGTGCTATAAATGAGATTGTGGATCTTGAGGTTCTGGCGGGGGAAGCTGCAGCTGTTGCTGGTTTGAAGCAACAAATGCAAGCTGTGCGGGAGCTTGCCTTAACATGCACAAAAGACAATCCAGAGGATCGCCCCACAATGGTAAATGTTACAAAAGAACTCAGGCGCATTGAGAGCTCTTGTCCCATGATCCATCCAATATCCTAGGAAAACATCAATTACCAAATATGTTTGATTTTTATGGTTACCAAATATGTTCTTTTTGGTTACCCAAGTTTCGTGCAAGTAATATGTATTATTCTATGTTCCTTTGTGAAAAGCATGGTAAAAGATGGCAATATAGCCAATAAGAACATTATGGACATCGTAGAATCCCTTACAATGGGTAACATAATCTATAATTATATGGAATGCTTTTTTAATGTCTAAGCTGGCTTGTATGTAATGCTTTTGATTCTTAAATACCAACCCTCCATTCGCCACACCCATGGTAAAACAATAGATTGGTTTGAAGCTTCACATCTCTCTCTCTCTCTCTTTTCCTCAAGCATTTTTAGATCCCTCTGCGAAGCTCTCCGAAGGTAAATCCGAAGCCTCAAGTCTTGATCACTTTTAGCTCTGATAATCGTAGAAGCTTGCTTGATCATTAAAAGGATATGCATTTCATTTCCTAGACTTTTTAGGCCTTTGGTATGATATCTTCTGTAATTTGAGGAATGTGAGTCCGCGGATTCGTATGAATTTCTGCTTTAATTTATGGGGTTTTGTGATGCATTTTGTTGTTTATGTTTGGAATTTGGTTGAATTAATGAAATACTGTGAACATATATACAAGGATTTCTGATTTGAGTGGGTGCCTAGAATAGCTCTTTATCAGCCACCTGCATAGCCTTTTTGTATTAGTTTCTCAGCATTATGAACACTAAAGCATAGCCCACTTTAGCTTGTGCTTCCATATGCAGCTTTGGCTCCTTTCTCTCCCAACTGTAAGGAACTAAGCAAATGCTTTTGACTGAAGTATTGAGAATCTGGGAGATCCCAACAAAGTTCCCAATTAGGAAAACCAAGTTGGGTTTCTTTGCAAAATTAAAATGTCTAAAACGAAAAGAAATTTGATGTGCTATGATTTTTACAGATCTATTTGAGTTCCATTTATTAACAATGTCCAGAGTTTCTGTGTTTATTGGGATTACTACATGTATTTATCTAGATCCCAGATAACTGCAAGGCAAAAAAATAAAGCAAAGCCATATCATCCTTCAACTAAAACTGGCACTCAAGGCATACAATGCCTGCAAATTGTAGCCGTACTGTTGTTGCATGGAATGAAAGAAAGAAAATTATACCAAATCATCTACTGAAGCTTCTTTATCCCAGGAAATGATGGAAGGATCGCAATGAGAGCATCATCATATCCAACAGGATCTGTTAAGCAAAGCAGACCAATGAGAACACAGAGAAAGTGAAATTCACAAGAAGCCCCAACAATGAAAAGGCATCCAAAGATGCCAAACCTACCACCATCCTTTCGTAGTATCTTGATGACCTCCCCAGATACATCAGACTAGAGGGAAAAAATAAATAAATAAAAGAGGTTAAAAAAGTATAAACAAATAAATTAGCAAGGACTTGCCAGATAAATATTGGACATAAAGCCACAGGGAAGATAACGAATAGGTGGCTGGGAAAAAAAAAACACCCTATTCCTATCATTATGCACATACAGACACAAATAAGTACTTTCAAGTCAAGACCCAAACCTCAATTGGGACCTCGCCACCGAGCTGTTCAATGCAGCAAAGCACTTGGCCCTCTTTCACCATTTGTTTCTGCGGAGTAAAAATGTGAATGCTTTTAGTAGATAATGATAAACTCACCATGGCAAAAGTGCATTAAATATTTCTAGTCACATAAAATAAATCAACTTGCAAAAGTGGGAAGGGGAAGGGGGGAACCAACTTGTGTTGGGCTGATTATCAATGGCTAATAGGATACCTCAAACTATGAGTGGCAATTTGTTTTCACATATTGGGTTCATGTCGTATTGAAGTATATGTGTAAGACTGTATAGGTCAATCCTAACTTGACCCATTTGATTAAATGGATTGGACCTTTCAACCCTAATCTACTAATTTCGTGTTCGGTTTGGGGGTTGTGTAAAACATTATTAGCCCTAAAATGCTGCATGTTGGGTTTGAGTCATGTTGAGGTATGAATATAAGACTATATAGGTCAACCCTAATCCTAATTCTAACTTGACCCTTTTAATTAAACGGATCAAACCCTTCAACTCTAACCTCCTAATTTTGTGTTTGGTTTGTGTTAGGTTTGAGGATCATGTAAAAAATTGTCTGCCCTACATGAAAGCATAACCGAAATCATATTCAAACATGGAAAGATGTGCAACAACCTAATCACCCCAACAAAGAATTTCTGAGCCATGGAGTAAACCCTATAGTATCTCTCTTTTATTAACTTCTTGGGATGTGAGTTATGTTTCACAATGCTTTCCTCCTCCTAAATTTTGCTTAAAGATGAAAAAATTTCAAAGATAACTACAAGCACATACACAGACAAAAAGTTAAAAACAAAAGAAATGGACTTTCATAACCAAAGGAATGCATTCCGGAAAGAAATTTGTTTCATAAGAACCGTATGTTTCAAACATCTCAAGTGTATCTTAGAAATAGTTGAGCACAAAAAAAAAAAAAAAAAGAAAAAGAAAGAAAGAAAGAAAGAAAAAGAAAAATAAGAGAGAGAGAGAGAGAATTGATTTCAGAATGATATATGTTTTGGCTAATTAATAGTCAAGCCCTAAGCCCATGTATCCCCCCTATGTCCTGTTAAGAGTACCATGACAAGCAAGGTCACTAATGCTTTTAAGAATTTCTAATCATGGTTATCAATGCTGTTTCAGTCATGGCTTTGGTTTTTACATTAGAAAGTAATGTAACAATCTAGATCATTTAGGTTATACAACTTCCGATTTGACAGCATAAACTAATTTTGATAAATATATTAAAAGATAATTACAATACCTTTTAACTTTTATACTGAATAAGTATATCTACTTTGTAGGCTATTGCTAGTCCATCCAGTATGAGTTTTGATTCTTTATTTCTAGCTCATTGCTCGTATTAATATAATTAAAAATAACAAATAAATTAAAAATAACAAATAAATTGAAGGTTGCAAACTTCAATCGCAAAGACATCCATTCTAGTCACACCCCGCACAAATTCAACATTTTTGTGTTAACTGTGCCTACAAACCTACCTACATTTTTGTGTTAACTGTGCGTACAAACCTACCAGCCTCATACCAGCTAAAATGGACGGGTACAATGGCTACAGCCTAGTATCTAGAATAAAGCGAATCAGTGTAGTGAAAGCATCTGAAATAGCAGAAATGATAAAAAAAAAAAAAAAGAAAAAAAAAAAAAGAAAAGAAAAAGAAAAAGAAAAAGATAACACGTCACTTTTTTTCTTCTTCTTCTTTTTATTTTTATTATTATTTTTTTTTTTAATCTTTGAACCCGCAAGAAAAATAAAAAACAAAAAAGAAATATCTTTTTCTATTAAAACCCACCAAAATATCTCAATCAATGAAATAAGGTCCGATTTCTTTTATGAATAATAATTTTGTTGAAAGAAAAGAGCAAAGCCCTCGTACATGAACATTATACAAGAGAGATAATCACCCTATAAGCTACTACAATCTAAAAATTAACAAAATCTACAAGATTCGACAAAGAGAAGTTAGGAATATAAACTACAATCCAAGAGAGATATCAAAAAAGAGAATTTTAAAGAAAGTACGTTGGACTTGCAATCCTCAAATAGTGGTCAATTCTTCTATCAAAATGCTCCACAGTAAATTCTCTTTGGGTTCGTTACAAGCTTTTATGAGCAACAAATCTAATCTTAAGATTACTAGAAGTCTTTTTAAAAAAAAACAAACAAATCATAGAGTTTCTAAGAAAACTGAAAAATGTAAGTCCGAAAGTTACTAAAAAAAAAAAAAAAATCTAATGTAATAAAAAACCTGAAAAATAAATCAAAGCAAAAGAAAAGAAAAGGAAACCTTAACATCCATTGACATTAAGGTGTAACTTGTCCCATATTAGTATCTGATTTGGAAACCAGCACAACTCGTTACAGAAGATTATTGACAATAGTTAAATCTCCTAAAATCTATAAATATGTCTAACAGCACCTGGGAAATACTATTTGTCCCATTGGTCCAATGGTACGCCCACTACAACAAGAGTACAAAGTAACTGAATCCTGTTCTCGAGAATCAAAACGCTACATAAGTTATAAAAAAAATGTGAGTTAGCCCATTGTTTAAAATCCCATGGATTGAGTAAGTCGTACCTATAAAAAATGAATAGTTGAAGCTGATAACTAAATATTTAAAATCCTAGAACAATACATTATAATCATTATGTTTTTTTTTGTAAGTAAATTATAAACATTATGTTGAAAGGAAAAGACTAATTCCAAAAGCTATAATTAATCAAAGAATATATATATATTTTTCATTTCCTTTCGCTTTCAGTGAGTCTCCATCAATGATTGAATGACTTATTTTCCTTGAAATTAAACACGAATCCTTTTAAACCAGTACCTCTTTACACGAAGGTGGAGCACGCTTTCCCTTTATGGTTCTGGATCTCCTAAAAAAACCCACCTGCACCACCATTCATGCTTTTAGTACCCAAAATTTACAGAATATAAGCATTACAATTTTTTTATTGTTACCCTTGGAGATTTAAGTATGACCAAGCCTTCATCTGCAGCTTTTTCTAGAAATATCTGAACCCCCCTTGAAGGAGGTACTGGCTTAGAGATAGCTAAAGATAGTGTAGAAACAGATCCATTTGCAGGAGCAGGAGCGTCAGCAGTTGCAATTACACTAACAGGAGCAGGACTTGGGGGAGGTGCAGGTTTAACTTTCCCAGTCAAGTCCCTCATGACATGTAAGTGAAATTCACCAAGCTAACAATATGAAGAAAATAGTAAGAGGAAATATCAGAAAGCTACAGATTTAGAATTAAGAGAAGATCCCTCATTCCTAGAATAAGAAAATTTGAAAATTGAAATCATGCTTGTGTTAAAACGAGGAACCCCTCCAAGGGTTGGCCACTTCACGTACCCACCCTTGTCAGATAAACCTTGGATTCGTGCAAAGTGCCCCCTCTATACGGATAGGGTAATACTCCGGCCTCACCAAAAGGCTAACCCCAAGGAATTTTTTGCATTCAAGGGAATTTGAACCTTAGACCTGATGCCATCAAGACCAAGACCCTTACCACTTGAGCTAACTCCCTATGGTTATGAATTTACACTTCAAAATGCTTACCTTTAATTCAAACTCCACAACTGAAGTTGTATCACATATTGTTGTGAGCAGAGATTCCACCTGAAAAAAAAGATATATGGGACTAAGTTTTTCGAAAGGAGCATATGTGCAAGCATGCATAAAAACATATCTGTGAAACTGCATTTCTGCATTAGCAAAGAAATGGATGACAAAATTTTCTAATTCTGGTAATGTAAACAAATGTGAGGTAACCTGTATAGCATAAATTAAAAATGGAAATTATTTCTGCTGGCAGAAGGGAATTTATGGATTTTGGAATTACTTGGTGCTTAGAAAATCTCAAATTACAATGGAAAGAGAAATGTTGCTGAAAATCAATAATACGTGGATGACAACAAATTATTAATTTTTTTCTAATAAATAATATAATTTCATTAGAAAAGTGCAGAGGAGCTAGTACATAGGAAATGTATAAGAAAAACCCCAAAAAGAAGAACAACATTTCAAAAAATCAGAAAAAAAAAAACAAAAACAAAAAAAACCAAACCATTATGTGTTGTGATCCATGTGTAAATAGAGTTGAATATATAATCTTTTTGGTTAATTACTTTTTTAGTACCAGTGGTAAGGCTCTTTATCAAATAGACATTTTGATTTCAAAAAGGGGTGTAGATGGTACATGTCTTGACCCTAAATACCAAGATGCCACTTCGTATACCCATCAATGTCGGGTAAACCTCAAACTTGTGCAAAACACCCATTCCACACAGATAAGGTAATACTTAGACTTTGCCGGCGGGCTGGCCCCAAGGAATTATTTGCACCAAAAGGGAAATGCCACTAAGATCAATGCCCTTACCACTTAAGCTAACCCTAGGGTTTTTTAAATTTTTAAATAATATTAATGAGGCATATAGGACACGTGGCAGTTGCAGATTGGTTTGACGTGTCTCTCAATTAAAATATTGGAAGCAAGATGGATGCAAGTACCATCTAGGTATTTAGAGTTAAGACCATATAGCCACTTTTGCAAACCAAGGTATCCATTTGATAAAAAGTCTTACTACGCATATTAAAGAAGCATTTAACCCTAATCTTTTCGCCTTTACTACCGAAATCTCTCTATGTTCGAAGCTTCGTACATTCCACTCTCTCCAAATACACCACATTAAACATAAAAAAGCCAAGCTCCAAACTTCCAAAATGTTATGAAGCCCCTTCGAACCTTCACAACTCACCAACTCTCTCACCCTTCTATGCATAACCCAAACAACACTACACAACTTAAAGAGCAAGCTCCATAAATCTCTTGCAACTTCACAATGAAGAAGAAGGTGATCAATGAAATCCCTACTCTTCTTGCACATGCAACACCAATCCACCACAATGTTGGTCCACTTCCAAAAAACCAGACAAAAGTCTATTATCCAATGTAATAGTCATCATCCTACTCAGCACCTCCATAACAACAACGAATAATGGTGGTGATAAAGGATCTCTTGTCTTAGCTCATGATAACTACTAAAGAATCCAGATGGTCAACCATTAATAAAAATGGAAAATCGCACCGTAAAATACAACATGCTATCCAGTCCCTCAATTTCTCCTTAGATCCACATCTCTTCAACAAATATAAGAAAGACTCCCACTTAACATGATCATACACCTTCTCCAAGTCCAATTTACATAACACTTCAGGTTCTCTAGATCTAATATGACTATCCCACCATGAAACGCTAGGTTTCCATTTTGGTTGTAGGTGTAACCAGCCACTATTAAAGATATGGCAAAAACATTCATTAGCCACTAGAATTACATCCAAAATTTGCCTACCTCTAATGAATGCATTTTGGGAATTGTAAATAATCTTTCCCAACCTTGAACATAATTTTATATACACCACCCACTAAATTATGGGACGAAAATCCGTAATGTCCATAACACTAGCCTTTTTTGGGACAAGAGAGACAAAAGTTGCGTAACAACTCTCCTCTTACATAACCTCCCAACACTTTTCCAAAAGTCATTAGGACCTGGAGCCTTATAACCATTCAAATCCCTTACCACTTCCCATACCTACTTCATCTCAAACTCCAATTCCAACCAATCTCTCTCATTTGCATTGATGGAAAGAAATGAAAGGCCATCCTGTTTTGGTCACAAACTAAATTGTTTAGAATACAGCATCAAGTAGAATTGCATTATATGCTCACTTATTTCTGTAGAATCCGAAGATATAGACCCATTGATAACTAAAGAATCCACCGAGTTATTTCTTCAATTATAATTGGCCACCCAATGGAAAATTTTAGTGTTTTTATCCCCCTCTCTTAACCACAGGGTCCTTGACTTTTTCCTCCAACTCACTTCTTCAAAACAGATAAATCTCTCTAATTCCTTAGAAATATATTCCTTCCTTAGTTAAAAGTTGTCCCTCTGCAATAAAATCCAGCCCCCGGATACCATGCATAAGATCTTTCTTTTTCTTCCCTACATTACCAAGCACCTCCTCATTCCATTTCTTTTAAGTCCAACCTCAAGGCTTTCAACTTACACGCCAGTACATAAGTAGAAGATTCTTGAAAACTATTAGACAACCACCTGCTCCACATAGCCCTCTACTTTTAACCACATATTTTCAAATTTAAAATGCCTACACCCGCCAACTGATACACTACAATCCAACATCAACAGAAAATGATCCAACGGGATTCTAAGGAGTCTCCTTTGAGAAACATCAAGAAAATGCTCCTCCCATTCCGAACATAGGAGAAACCTATCAATTCTAGACCATAACTGCAGCTCATGATTATTCGACCAAGTAAAATTCCCACCAACAAGTGGATGTCCATGAGTCCCTGATGAAATATAAATTCCGAAAACTCCAATATGGCTGCTAATTATCTTGACTCACCTAATTTTTCACACAGAAAACAAACATTAAAATTATCTCCAATACACCACAACAACTCCCACCAACTCATCATGCCAACTAATTCATCCTAAAGATACCTCCTTTCAACATAATCATTTGGACAATACACCCCCGCAAACGCCCATTTAACATTATCAATAACACTTCTAAAGGAGCACACTACTGAGATACTTCCCACACAGTCCTCAATATTCTCCACCACCTGCCTGTCCCACATTGCCAAATGCCCACCTAATGCCCCTTTCGACCCCAAATATATCCTGTCCACATGTTGGCATCCCCATAAACTATGAATCACCTCCCTAGAAATATACTCCAATTTTGTCTCTTGTAAACTAACAATGTCTGCTTTTCCAATATCTGAGAAGATTCCTAATCCTCAACCTTTTCTCCTTCAAATTCCTAGCCCTCTTACATTCCATGACACTATTTTGAGTTTCCTAAAGAACTATTTGAAACCCTCCCATTTCCTTTCTCTCTATTAGAGTGTTCTCCCTTTATTTCATAATTAACATGACAGACCAATTACCTGCACCTCCATACAAACCAATTACTTGCGCCTCCTTTGAATTCAAACTCTCTAATCGCCCTTCCCCCAATTTGTTTTCCACAATAAACATGGACCCATCCCCATACCCCTCTCCATTATAATTTCCAGACCCATCCTCATATTCAACACCCGATAAAGACTCATGTAAAAAGCATCCACTATAGTGAACAGATGCATAAATAACTCACTCACCAATATACACACAGATCTGTTAAAAATTGTAATTGCTGAGTTATATACAACAATTATATCATATTATGTCAAGTTCTATATAATTAAAGACTACATTTTTAACTAGAAGAATTAAAAGAGTATATGGGTTCTGACATACAACATACAAGCACCAAATTTTCTTGCATGCAGTGACAGAGGTATTCCACGTGCTCAATATAAAACCTACAATGTAAGTAGTGGCAAGTTGTAGTAAATCTCCTAGAAATTGTTTTATATATTTTAAAGGGAGACCCAACTCTCCCCTTTGCCCATCCCTACTACAAACATGCATATACAACAGAAGATGCTCGTTTCATTGAAAGAATTTGTTTGGAACATAGAAAAGTGAAATGTTCACCAGGCACAATGATGTATTGGCACGTCAAAACCCTTCCCTAAGAATTAAAAGAAAGAAGAAGAAGAAAATAAAAAACAGAAAGAGAGGTTTTGTTTTGACTTAGTTTAATTGTTTGAAACATAGGAAGATACAGCACCACAAATATATATATTACTTCATAGAGCAGAATTTACGAAAACCTTAGCAATATCTGAAGATTATATATGAATGTATCCATGAATTTGGAAACCCTGTTAGCTACAGAGATCTGACTCTACCAGCGCTAGCAATATTCTTTTATTTTCTGGATAAATATTGCCAGCAAGACTACGAAGAAATGAAGTATCAATAATCACATACAATAAACTAACAATTAAGACCAAACTACTTACTTCATATGAATTAGGAATGAGCTCACTTCTCATACCAGAAAATTTAGCCTCTTCAGAACCATTCTCAACAGTTCCAGCAGCTGCTGCATCAACAATAAATGATAGTTAACATAAGCTAGACTATGCATACAGTTATGGAAACACATTTTTATTCTTATTTTAATATGCAATATGGAGAAAAACCACAATATGGTATTTATAATGAAATAGAAAGAAAAAGAACTAAAACAAGTTCACAGGCCATTTAATTTAAGTAATTAACAAGAGGGGTTTTAGGAGTGTCACACCATAATCTATGGAGTGACAGAGTGAGAATGTGCACAAAATGATTTTTTTTTTTTTTAATTTTTAAATTTTTATTATTATTATTTTTTTATTTTTGGGTTGTGCATTATGAGTATTTAAGTCATAAGAAGTGTGCATGAAACATAATGTAATATCACCCCATTAATTCTACAGCAATCTGTGGCTATGAACTAGACTTTGATTTGCCATCTTCCAAAGATTCTTGAATGTCTCATCAAATCAATTCAAACTTCTTATATATCCTGGAAATGAGCTAAAACACCAGAGTAGCATATTAGCATTTTTGCTGAATTCTTTCTGAAAACAAGATTCAAACTTTTGGAAGAGTAAAGAAAGATTAGATCGGCAAGGGTGCAGGAACAGAAACATGTAAAATCAGACCCAGTGTGCTACTACAAACAAGTGGCAAGCTACTAGCAAGATCAAAAGATGCAAGTTCAATGATGACTTACATACCTACATTAAAAAGTTTTGTATATAGGGAACTCTAAGGGTAGCATACTTTAATAGAGAACATGCCTCATGAAACGTAAGTCACTTGTATGACTGTCCTCTTTCTCCTCCCATTGGGTCCAGTTAAAAAATTAAAAAATAAAATAAAAAATAAAAAAATAAAAATGAGAGAAGGAAAAAAGCGTTTTATCTATTGCAATAAAAATAATGGTTGCAAATTTTAGTTAGCTAGACTTCTCACACAAGTCTAGGTGTAGTTAACTTGCATACCAAACAAGGTGACAAAAAATTAATTGCAGTTACCAAACAGCAAAAATCCTGATGTGGAAATGTATATATATTATATATAGATGGATAGTAGCATTTAATAGCTTGCCTGCTTCTAATTTCTCTTGAGATTTTGGAGTCTTGTTCTTTTTTTCTATACATTAGGGGTTTCTTTTACGTACTTCATTTGCGCCCCTTTGCACTTTTAATGAATTTAAAATTACTTATTAAAAAAATGTATATATAGAGAGAGAGAGAGTTTGTGCAAAGACATTTATGGATGGGAAATGATCCAAAAGCATTTTATCTGTTATGGATGTCAAACTCTGGATTTTATCAAAAATGTAATGGCTATAGATAAGCATGTCTTTATCTGTGGATATACTTGCATATACAATATGGTGCAAGCTGGAGGATTAACTGAGAAAGACAAGCAAATGAATTAACAAAGAATACTTACACTTGGTTTCTAAAGATGGACAACCATGTGTTTGTGCTTTCTCTGACTGTCGTGAAACTCGTAATGTTAACCCTGCAAATTGTTGTGTTCTCTGTCCTGCCCAAGTTGTTATGCCAAACTGTTTTAGAATACCAATTCTTGCTCTACCAAAGTCCAAGTTTGAAATTCTAATATTAGATGTTCCCAAGCTACCTGAAATAAGAACCACATCACAACTAAATAGAGTACAATATCTAAAAAGAATTTCCTTATTTTTTAAGCATTCTTGGCACATTTATTCATGCATACTTGAGAATGATATAACTTGCAAGTGATGCACACATTTATCCACATTCTAGCAAGAATAAGTATCATGCAAAAGTTAAAAAACAAAGCCACAAGACATGGCAATAGTCCAGAGGTTTATACACAAGGACTATAACGATCAATCAATATATGAAAATGTTTAAGTCAACAAAATGGACATTTAACTAAATAAAACAAAGGTCGCGAGATAGTCCCATGCTCTATAAATTTAATAGATGACTTTATTGTGAAGTTGGACACAAATTCCACCCTATTGCAAATTGGAGGGAAGTTCTTCACTCTATACCATTAAGTTGCAATGATCATAACTTAAGTGTATACAACAGGATATAGACTAAGCTACTTAGAACTGTTACTGCTTCCACTATAGGACAAGTCAAGCTGTCGCTACGAACTAGTGGCAGAAATAAATGGCTGCTAAATTTAGGGCCGAGTCCAAAGCAGAAGAAGTAGCATTTTTGGTCCCGCAGAAAGTGTCTATGGTAGTTTTTGGAGTATGTTAGAGTCGATTACTAACTGCACTTATATTCAAAGGAGGGAATGTTCAAGCTACGTAATAAATATTGAGGAAGTAACTTGAATGATTACTACTCACACTACAATTCATTGTCATTAAGGTTCTATGGTCTGTCATTCTTTTCTCCTCTCTAAACATTTCCTGGCAATTTTAAATGCTAAAACCATGCTTTGAACAAATCTTATAAAACTCTGGTTCTTTTTCAATAGCCTCCTTTATCAATTCCTTACCCATCCCATAATTCATTAGCATACCATGATTGAAGTTATTCAACATTCTCAACAATAACTCCATTTGAAATCCTGTATTAAAGCTTCTTACTCATCCTTAAAATGATTCACTGCCTATGATAGCACTTCATTTTAGAGTTGAATATATAATAATCCCACATCATATCAAGCTAACAGAGAAAATTAGACATTGTTTTGTATTTTGTATCTGTTAAGTGCAAGACAATCTGAATTCGAAATGAAGTGATTGATATGGATGATGATCCCATACTGGACAATATGGATGAAGCAAACATTGTTTGCTGAAAGGTTGCAGCTATGAAGCAATTGATAAGCATTATATCATAAAGGAAAAGAAGGGTTAGCATTGTAGGATGAGCATATCTGTTGGTGACAGATGTTGGAGTTATACACTACCAATGTTAGAAGAATGGATCCATAAAATGATCTCAGAAAGCTTTAAGGAAATTGAGATTAAAGGTTAAGCCACACCAGGAACTACACCATACAGCATGCCTCACCAACATGAATTAGCCAACATTGAGTGGACAGACTAGGAAGAAGGAAAAACAAAAACAAAAAGACTTGTGAAATTTAATGTTTCCA
Source organism: Carpinus viminea (assembly GCA_013348765.1). NCBI lineage: Eukaryota > Viridiplantae > Streptophyta > Magnoliopsida > Fagales > Betulaceae > Carpinus > Carpinus viminea. The sequence continues at coordinate 38,084,480 of CP054667.1, read as the reverse complement.
AGTTAGGCAACATGGAGAATGTGACAATTTTTTTTATCAGTAAAAAATCAATATTATTAAAAGCGCAAGGAGCGCAACCCATATACACAAGAAGTATACAAAAATAGCCTTCAAAACAAGCTTTTAACTAGAAAAAGTCGCACAAAAGTCTAGAAATTCCGCAAGTGTTGAAACTTGCAGGGAATGCCACATAACTCTCCATGAGAAGAGTGTTTGAATCACCCTTTTCTTCAACTCCATTAGTCCAAGCTCACGGTCCCCAAAATTCCATGCAATTTTTACTCATCCATCAATGGCAACAAGAAGTAAACTGACATACCAATGTAGATGCAAAATTTGAAGTTGAAGATAAGTTAATCCTTTATTCATTACACTTCTCAATGTTATTATTGGACATGCACCTCTCTCACCAGAGTTGAGCTTTTCAGTAGAGATGACACTGTATTAGATAAATGAGTTTATTAAGAAGGGAAGAAGAGGAAACATTACTACCCGGTGGGTATATAAGAGAAACACTTATACTATAAAAAGAAAAGCAAAATTGACTCCTAAAGTTAAACAAGTCCAAAAGTTGCAGATTAGAAGAAAAGAGAAACAACTAGATGCCACCAGCCAAGTGGAAAGTGATCATAGGAACTCGGAAAAGTCAAACCTTATCTAAAAGTTCAAGCATTTCTTTCTCTTCAAAAGCACCACAGAAGGAATAAGGAAACCACATTCCAAATCACACTACTAGAGCATCTTTTGCAACATGCTAGCATCTCCACAAAGATCTTAAGCATAAACTGCAGTCCAAACAATGACAAACAAGGGGTCAAATTCTCTACCTATCGAGCAATGTTAAAATAGATGGTCCATTGTTTGCTCCATTAACTACACAGAGGTAGCACCAATCTAATATAGTCTTTCCACACTTTGTAAGATCATCCACGTTTAGGATTTTCACCAAAGCCAGTCACCAATAGAGAAAGGCCACTTTATGTGATACTTTTGCGTGCCAAATGCTTTTGCAAGGGAAGCTAATGCCAAATTCCCCCAACCGAAATACCCCAAATACTTGATAGTAAGCTTTAACCTCAAACTTCCACCTCTTTAAAATAGATCATACAATCCTATGTAACCAATCACTACAGATTTTCACAGAGGACAATAAGTAAATGAAAGAGACACAATGCTTCTAGCTCCCATTCCTGCACCGCCCTTATAAACCGTAGGAAAGAAAAATTACAAGTGGAGCATTCAGTGTAAGTAGTCATAGTAGCATCTCTATCTACACATATACAATGGGATTTAAAGCCAAAACATAGACTGTGAGCCACATACCACATATTTGTTATGATTCAATCATACACCACAACAATATCAAGCTATTACAAGACAAAGACTTCTGAGCTTTAATTGTGTGCATATATATAGTCATTTAAGGATTGTTAAACTTAAAACGGTCTACATCAGGTTGTTTACAAGCAAATTAACGGTTACACGAGTAATAGATTTGTCGTTTTGATAAGTAATTGAAATATCAAAATTCTACGTGGTTGTTTATTACTTGTCACACAAGTAAAAAATTCTATGTGGCTGAATCTTTTTTGGAATTAGTGAATATTTGATAATTAATATGTCACTTCAACTTCACTCTAAGTATGTGATCATACAGTTCTTTTCTAATGTTCTCCTTCTTTTTTTGTTTGTTTGTTTATTTGTTTGTTTTCTCCCCAGTATCTATCTCAATTTCAACAACTAAAGATGACTTGCCAATCCACACACAGATATCAAAGAAACCTATATCAACATTTGTCCTTCATTGTACTGAATTCTATTTATCCCTTGATTACTCTAACCCTATGCCACTCTACCTCTTCAGTATAGTTTCCAAATGTGGAAAAGATTTTACAACAAATTTGGAGCTCAAACCAAGAAAAGAGATTCTGCACTCTACAGGTACACAAAGTAAAATCACATTGGTGTCATTCACCAAATCATGCATTAGACCTTCATGCATTCTATTTATGCAAATCGTCCACCCCAACCACAAAAAATAAATAAATTCAATCCCCTCATTCTACATTTCTTAAAAAAAAAACTAGAAGAAAAAGATTAGAAATTTAAGAGGGTGATGACCATACTCAACCAAAGTTAAGGATCAACAATTCAAGCCAAAGGACCTACAAGAATTTAATTTAAGAATCTCGGTCGACAGCGACAGTACAACAACATTTGATACACGCTTACTTGTGCATGGCTATCCTACTTTGAGTCCCACTGCCAATAATTTCAATAAATTAACAAAACCCAGAAACCCAACAACCGAATCTTTGAAATATAACAAAAGGTTGGTTTATCAAATACCCACGTTCCCAAATGCAAAGATGATGAAATGAATAGTCAGATATACAAAGCGAAACCAATTATACAAGTAAAACTATTGTCATTTGGGATTTGAGAGAGAGAGAGAGAGAGAGAGAGAGAGACTCACAGGAAGCCATCGAAATCTTTGAGGCTTTGGAAACTTCGAGAAAAGGGTTCAAAGTGTCGAGAAATTAGAAGCCAACTCGAACTCTCTCAAACGCCATATATAAAGAAAGCTTGGTGAAAGAAAATCTGAGCAGAGGGACACCCGGCCGTTAACCCCCAAGCTGCCAATTGAATTTGCCACACACGAACGGTCCAGCTGGACTTCGATGGTTTGGGCCCAGTAGTGCCCTTATTTTGTTTTTAAAATAAAATAAAATAAAATAAATATGAACAAAGAGACCTACTGCCCCTTGCCCCTTCCTTTTTTAAAAAAAAAAATAATAATAATAATAATTTTTTAATTAAAGATAAATTTATATTTATAATTTTTACAGGGTATAATAAACATTTTACGTGTTAGTCATTTATGTTAATTAAAAATCTTAATGGTATAGAAGGATTAAAAGCGGCTGAAACATCCAATACTTACATTGTAACTTTCTGACAATTTTTTTATTTATATTTATAAGTAAGTTTTTGATAAATTATGGGCAGCATTGCAAAATCAGTGACCGTTCAAGGAAATAAGCAAAGTTTTTCATTTGTTTTCATTTTTTTTATTTGGTAATTCCAATATAAAAAGCACTTTGTGGCCTTTTTTTTATCGTAAAATAAATTTTATTTAATTCTCTCAAGAAATAAGATTTATAAATATCGATAAAAACCAATTTTGAGAAAAACAAAAAAACAAAAGTGATATGGAAGAAATTATTTATAAAGTGAAAATATCATTTTTCAGACTTAATTTGCATGACTATAATAATTTGAGTAAAGGTATGGTACTAAATTTTTTACCAAGAAATTAATAGGAAAATGGGAGGAAGAGAAGGGATTCGAACAAATAACATCTGCTTTATTACGCATGGTTCACAGTCGATTAATCTACTCCTTGAAGACAGATGATGTAGAGCTTATAATTCATTGAAGATGATAAAATATAATAATAATAATAATAAAGGACTACGAGTACTAATGAATAAATTTCACATCATTTTGACACTGAATTTTTGATAAAAGATTTGGTATCCATAACATTTTTCTAATTATTTATCAATTATCGATGTAAAGTTTAAAGAAATTTATGTACCAATTAAACGTGATATTTCTGTAATAGATGTATCATTTTTGCAAATCAACCATTGAATTAAAAATAAGTTTTAATACTTAAAAAAGTGTGGTTTGCAATTAATGTACTGAATATAACTTCCAATGTTAATCTAAGCTTAATAAACCTAGAATATTAAGAAAGGAAATAAACCCTTAAAAAACTAAATCAATCATAATATTAAAAATATTTTAACAATTTGGAATTTATTGATGAACAGATAGAAATGAAATGGGGATGATCCATTTAGTATAAAATGAGAAGTAATATTGTAAATTTATTTTTTTAAGTTTAATGTTAATTAAGATAATATTATCCATAATTTTACACTAATTGGATACTCTCCATTTCAACTGAAATGGAGAGGATCATGTTCTGGATTTTCCCAAAGGACTCGGCAGTAATTATCCTAAATCGATTCTCAAAGTTTTGAGTTGTTTAATGCTATAATTATCCTCACTTCTTTACACAATATTTTCACGGAAAACACACAAGTGGCTTTTAAAACGACAATTGGATATGAGATGAATCTTTATATTAGATTTTGATCCAATAATAATTTTAAAAGTGTTGCATTTCTATATATATATATATATGGAATAGGATATCCTGGCATAATTGTATTCTTAAAAAATAATTGATAATATTAATAATTAATAACTTTCAGCAATTGAGGAGGACAAGGAAATTAAAATCTATTTTCTTGTTAGTGTTGAATTGATAATTGGCAGAAAAAAAGTAAAAATTAAAAAATAAAAAATACTGACTGTTAGAATTCTAGTAGGATTAAAAACTCTAGTTCTTTCTTTGCTAAGACTGTATATTCTCCAGGTATTATGACCCCAAGCATAGTGATTTTTTGTTTTTGACCCCATAATAGGTTAGGTCATTTTGTGGACACTTGAAAAACCTCCAACTCTCACCCTCTGGATAAATGGAGTTCCATTTACATTAACGGTTAATGTAAACATCAAGAGTTTATCTTCAAACAATAAAGGTTTGTGTTATTTTCTCATACTCGATTTATATGTGAATCTTAATTTATATTGTCACTCTATAGATTAATATGGTGCTGGATCATAAGAGTGAAATATCCATATGGTAGATAATGATGAAGTGTGTTACATTTATATATATGTGTTGGTTAAATATTTTAACTTTAAATCATGACCATAAAATTAAGGACAGAGTTTTCTTCCAAACTAAATTGCAGGAACTTTCTTCAATCCAGTCTATAAAAATAACATTTGTCTGTTTTTTTAATAACATGTAAGATACATATGAGTTTTTAATATAATTTAGGATAAAGTCCATATACTCCCTTCAAACTACCACCCAATTGGCAATATTCTCCCAAACTTTCAATTGTGACAATGTCCAACCCAAACTACCAAAATATTGTTAATGTCCCTTCCAAGGCTAGGAAAAAAATATAAATCCCCTTATAGATTTCTCAATAAGACAAAATGATGTAGATCGGAGTGCTCAGGATGACTTAAAGAAGAATTGAGCATATGTGAGTGTGGAAGCGCCTCAAAGAGTCAAGACTAGATCACAAACGCGCAAGAAAGCTGCCTCCCGTCCAGATGGAGGAAGTACCCATCCGGACGCCCGCGATCTAGAGAGCTTCGTTAGTAGCTCGTCTTCCGCAGGTCCAAACGAGGTTCAATCTGAGAGTCTTCATTTGGAGCTGGTCTACAACCTCGTCCAAATGAGGTCCATTGTCTGGGGGTTCGCTTGTCGCAAGTCTGGAGGCCTACATTATTTTTTGCAATTTCCTTTTTTTTCCTCTACCTATTCGGACGGCCCTATGTCTTGCCCGGACAGTCAGTGTAGCTTTATTAAACAGACTTTATTTATGTTTCCTTCTAGGTTTAGGACTCTTAGCTAGGGCTATAAATATATGCTTATAACCCTAAGACCGCAGCTTTTGATTATTATATGGTTTTCTTTAATAAGAATACTCAGAGTTGAGTTTATTTTATTTTTTTCCTTAAACCTTAGATAGCATCTATTCTTTTGCGAAGATTTCTTTGATTTGTTGATAGTCTCACAATCATAGGAGTATTTATCCTTTCTACTTACTGTTATTTCCTGTTCATCACAATCCTACATTGCATCACAAAAATACCCCTATAAATTTGAAAAAATAAAAATAGTTTTTTATTTAAAAAATGAAAATTTTAATTTAAAAAATCAATTTTTTTAAAAAAAAATTAAACGAAATTTTTTAAATTATAAAATGAATTTTTTTAAAAGGAAAAATTTTATTTTAAAACAATTATAAAACGAAAATTAAAAAAGAAAACCGAAAATTTTCAATATTTATAAAAAAATTAAAAAATATATTTTTTTTTCTTATAAAATGGATTTAAAAAAATTATTGTTCATCTTTGCACCTCTTGCTTCCTCAGAAATTTGTGGGCTTTTCCGCTGCTGATGGTGTTATATAGCATGTGGTTCAACGTACACAAATAAGGCATGTATTCATTGCCAGTTGTCACACTGGTTTTTTTTATTATTTAATTAAGAAGGGTCCTTTTTTTCTTTTTTTTTTTTCTTCTCTTCTCTTTAAATATTGATGAAGATTAAAAAAAAATCTTCCTGCGTCTATTCAGTTCACCATATCTACATTTTCTTTTCATGAGAGAATGAGCTTCTCTAATTTCATGAGAGAATTTATAGATCTCTGCCTATGCCAATTACTTCACACAAGTTTGGCTCCTTTGATCCTCAGAACAAATGCAGATTTCTTTAGCCATTAATATGATTTTTCAGTCAATAGCTATGGTTTAAATCGAATATTTCACAGCGGGTGAGAATCCCAATGATCACGCTCAAGGGGAGAAATTATACTAGTTGTCCATTTCTGTCCTTTTATTTAGAAAAAATAATAAAAAAAAAAAAAATTCCGGTCAAGGACAGCTCAGAGGAGTTGCGAACTTTTACAAGAAATTTCTTATTTAGTTCTGTTTAGAAAATTTATGTCTTAGGTAAGAAGCTGCCATTGTAAATTTTATATATATGAAAAAAGAGATGCTTCTTTGCATTCTCACATCTATCTCGGGTACATCTCTACTGAGTTAGTATGCTCCACCCATTATTAATTAGAAAGGAAAAAAAAAAATCAATATTGGTAGATGGAACATGCCAACTCAACAGTGATCTATATGAAATGGACTTAAAATGCAAAAAATCATTTTTCATATAAAATTTAGATTAATAAATCTCATGAGATGACCTGATTTCAAATCTTTATTGCATATCGCAAAATTGCAATTTTATAATACTTAAAAGTGATTAATGTTTCTTTGAAAGAAGAGAATGTCAAACCATTTTATTTTTATTTTTTAAGTTTACTTAGTCCCCCAAAATTACCATCTAATTAATAATACCCCTCCCAGACTTTCAATTGAACCCTCAAAACTGTTAAAATTTGTCAATTCCCCCCAATGAAGAAAATACCCTTACTGAAAAATTAAAACTTTTTTTTTTTTTTTGAATTTATTGTAGTATTCTTGTCTTATTGATATATATATATATATATATATATGGTCATTTTTGTCTTTTTATTGGCCTTGGACATTGTCAAATTTTTTTTTTTTTGGATAGTTTAGCGGAGACATTACCAATTATTTGGATGGTAGTTTGAATGGGACTTTTCCTTTCTTGTTTTTTTAGTAATTGATTAATTTTGTTTATGGGGCCATTTTCAAGATTCTATAGAGATCTTATATATTCACATCTAGACTTCTGAAATGTTGGGATTTTGAGAAGAGCTTTGTAGTTTGTTTATAACATACGACATCCATCATTTATGATTTTATGTTAATGATCCTTATAATTTTCAATAAATAATAATCATGTCCAGTTGTCATATACTGTGGCAAAAAGTGTCTCCTATAAAAGCATAATAAAACTATGCAAATTTCTAGCTTTCTTATAAATGCAAGCTGACCTCAATAATAGTAACACTGTGGATGCATGCCAGGATGTATCAACTCAAATCTCTTCTAACAATGAAGAAATTGTCTACAATAGCAATGTTTAGGAATTAAAAGAGAGAAATTATGTCTATTGTAATGTTTTTATTTATTTTTTTCACTTCTTTTAAAATTTTTTGTTTGGGAAAAAAAGATGTCATAATTTGATTTATCTTGGTACGTATAAGAATTTGGATCTTTTCCATTTTTGATTCTTGCCTCATAGCTCTATGTATTGAAGCTTTAGAGTGTGTTTGGTGCTTTAATAATCTCTTTATGTCACCATCAAGGGACATGTAGTTTAATGGTCCAAGGAAATTTTCAAGTGATTAGAACATGTACTAAGATTTAAGTTTGCTACATGCCAATTTTATAAACTATGTTAGAAAAAAACTCTCTCAATCATTGCCAGTGGTGATATGCTAATCACCTTCATGATGATCGAATGGAATCCCGTTCATTAATCATCCACCTGCTCAACTCATTCATGTAAGAAAAAAGTCATTAAGAGACTCCCAAAAAATAAACCAAGCCTAAAATGGGAGTATTGCCTTCCAAGTTGGAGGCCTTCCTCAAAGGAATGCTCACATCGCCTCCCTCAAAGGAATAATCTCTTTGCAAGCACGGACGCATGGACATTCTCTCCCTTATGTTCTCTTTACATTCAGCCTAGTAACTTAAGCATCAATCGGAGGTTTCTCGCTAACTTTCATTGACTGGCATCACCCTAGTAGCTCTTTATTTGTTTTGCAGGAGTCCATCGCCAGTCTAGCAGTCCAAAAATCTGCATCAACCGAATGAATCCCTTTGTTTACCATTCCAATTAAGCTTTGGATTTCAACATATGTTTAATTTAAACCAAACAATGAAATAAGTCCTCTCCTAGTTTTGGCAATGAGCATACGAAAAATGTCCTTTTAATGGGAAAAAGTGTCTCTCAGATGCCTGTCTTTATGCTAATATATTCCATAATTTCATGCTTTTCATGGGATAATATTCAAAAAAAGAGCTCAATATACCTTGAACTTTTTGCAACTAGGAGGACATCCTGGGTCCCTTTTGACATGCCATGTAAGTGGTTTACTAGATAGAATGGGACAGAGCTGGAGCAACATTAAGTAACATAAAAAGCATGTCTAAAAGGAAGACAAGAATCTTGCTTAAAGCCATGGCAGGGAGATGGGGAGTGCTGGAGGAGACAGTTGTGCATATAATGCTTTTGCTAGGTTTAGGATTACTTTCTAAAGATACACGTGAGAGGTCAATGAAGGGAATCCGAGGTGAAAAATGAATTTTACAAGTGATTTGTAAAAGCATATGATCCTATTTAATTTCCTTTTCATTCATGTAATTAGTACAAGCCAACTTGCATTGAGATCTAAAACAAATATGAACTAAACATCTTAGAGAACACCATTTTAACTTGATTTAATCAATCTTTAATTACTAATGTGAGAGAAAAACATTGCAACAGATGGGAAAACTGCACATTTCATGAAAATTATAGGTGAAAATAGTGAAATTAACTAATCATCTCTCTCAATCTACCATTCTATTTGCAATGTCTCCTTCAATTAGGAATTTTTAAATCGTCAAATAACGAGCAGATCACTTGACCCCCATGTGATATAAAATGTCCATTATGTCCCATGAAATTTCTAAAACTACAATTGTACCCTCCATATATATATAAAAAAACAAACTCGCTAGCTAGGAGGTGACCCATTGTTTTCTTTTCCCATTATCTAGGAAAAACTTCACTTACACCAGATGTTTAGGAGCTTTGCTATCATACCTTCAATGTTTAAAAATTTACAATGTTGGGTTCCCATGTATTAGAATTTTGCAATATTATCCATCCATTAGGATTTTTCATTAAATCCTAATAGAGGATGTCAAAATCCCCAAAGTACTCCCATTAAATTAGATTTACAATGTTTGGCTCCCGTTTTTTTTTTTTTTTTAAATTAAGGGTACTTTTGTATTTTTATTAGTTTTACAATGATATAAGAAGCATTTCACATGTTTTTCATCTGATTTAATCTCAAACCCTAATGGTATGGGTATAATTAAAATGGGCTAAAAACATGGGTTACCGACATAGCCAATTTTTAAACTTTGATGATATGAATGCAAAAACGGTATGTGAAGTTTTCGGGTAAACTAAGTCAAAAGAGACATACTCCTAAAACATACTCTTTCTTTTTAATTCCTTCTTTAATTACTCAAAACTTAGTAGTAGCAAATTATTCTAATCTACGAATCAGTGGGGGCAAAGATTTTGGTTACCACGAGAGAAAAGCAAAAGGGAAAGTTTTCTCCTTTTCATGGTTTGGGAATTAGCAAATTAAATGAGAAAGAAAAAAGAAAAGAAAGACGGAAGAAAATAATTCAAATTTTTCCTTTCATGCTCACCAAAAATTTGAATTATCAAACAATAGAAAATAAATTTATAATTTTATTCCTTATTTTCTTTATTTTCTCCACAAAAAATTAAACCAAACGAGGCAATTAATATAGTTGTAAGAGCAAATTAAAGAAAATTTGCTATGATTAATATCGAGCTGTTCATTGATATACAATGAAAAACTCAAACATGATGCTTGTCTCGATCAGCTGGTACTTTTAAAGTGATGCATTCTGCTTGTAATCAGAATAATTAGTTTTTCTTAATTTCGCTTAAGACGAAAAACAAATCCTTGTGATCTAAGTAGCGGTGAATGGTCGGTCAGTGGCAAGTTTCAATTGTTTGGCGGATAAATTAAAATTTGGCTGATGCTCATGAGTAGTGGTTAAAGCCCTGTCAAAGCCTTCAATTAAGATGTTAGTTTAAGAGTGGATATGGTGATTTTCAAAGCCATGTCTTTACGAAGTTTAATCCATCACATCATGAGAGATCGAGAGAGAGAGAGAGAGAGTGAGAGAGTCCTTATGAAGTTGTGCATCATTTTTCAATCATGAAATAAAAAGAGATAGAGATAGAAATAAATTTCCATTATATAAAAGGAAAAAAAAAAAGTGAACCATTCATTAATAAAGAAACTCAAAAGAACACAAAAGATATGGTAGATAGTTCAAAACACTCCAACTAGATTGTTATATAGTTTCTATAGGAAGAAGCTTAGCAAAATGCTGAGGTATATATGCTCTCGATCTCCAGCTGCATGTGAAGCATATATAAAGAACCCCCTAATATTGAAGGAAAAGTACTAGTGATAGTCGCCTATGATATGCTGTCTCTTGCTTAATTGCCTGCAAATAATTAAACCCAATGAATATTTTATATTAATTAAGTTGTAATTAATTACCTATTAATTAAATTAATTATTGGATAGGGCATACTCACCCAAAATTGGATAAAGACTTGAAATTTAGAAGGAGTCCCTTGGGGCATTGCATTTGAAACACTCCATTCTGCTGGCGAAGTTGTGTTCATTGCATCCCAACCTATTCAATCAAACAAAACAATTCATTCATTTTGGATTAGGATTTCAAGCAATTTGAGCAGCACATTGCCAAAAAGTCATATATATATATGAGATTTACTTGCTTAAATAAATTTGAATGATTTAAAAAATTTGTACATTTAATAACTGTCTACATAATATTGATTTTAAATTTTAACCATAAAATATATATATAATATAAAGAGAATCCTGTTCCATTCCTTTAGAATGTAATTAACTTGTAAAAGCAGTCAAAGATAGTGGAATTGGTCCAAGGCCAAAAGCACAGTTGTACATACAAAGCTAGCCCACCATTGTGGCAAAGGAAATTAAACAAACGTGCTACTTCAGTAGTTGTGGATCATGTTAACAAATTAATAATGCATCAATTAATATTATATCATCACCTGGTGCAAATCCAATCACCAGACTTCCATCCAGGTCGTCCTCCACTGCCGCCTCCACCACCACCACCAACATTGAAACCTCTTGAGCGTGAAATGTCATTGTCGTAGCCCCCGGTGGAATCATCCTTAAACACGCCGCACTTGAAGCAGCTTGAACGGCTAGCGAAGTTGTGTGCTCCACAGTTTCCGACGGCACAGTACCAATCACCTGGCCGGACATCCGACCCGGTGAATCCAAAGGTTGATGATCCACCTCTCCCACCAAAGCCCCCAAAGTCACCCGACTTAGGATCCCCGCAACGTTGGCACGAATCACGCCTTTGGAAGTTGAGGTGTTGGCATGACCTGCAGTTCCAATCCCCGGGCCTGCTCATCTTTCCTGCATCCAATTACCTCTTGGATTAGTGCTTTTCAATAGTCTATTCGAAAGTATATATATAAGAACATATATTGCTTTTTATAATCTATTAATTCTGTTTTTCATTTAAACTTACAAAGATACAATTATATATGTTAGCCTACACGTAACATTAAAATATAATATTTAACTATGTATTAAGAGAATAGTTATTCTGCATGCGATTCTAAAATACGTATCAAAGGCACTCTTAATCTTCTTGAACAGTACCACACTTTCCAAATTTTGATAAAAACACCACAATATATATGTATAATATTGAAAGAAACAATAACATTATATATGGTACTAGAATTTCCGGAGGAGGAGCTGAAAACTTTTTTTTTTTTTTTTGATTTTAACAAAGGAAATGTTACATAATTAAGAAGAAGCCAAGATTCAGAAGCAAGATTTCTAAAGCATTAAAGACACGAAAGAACAAACCTGAAGAAAATGTGAGTTGAAATAGATAAAAATGAGAAGGTGATGAAGAAGGGGGGATTGGTGAAGGAATGGAAGAATGTGGGGGGTATTTATATAGGGAGATTGGGGAAGAGATCAAGGGAATAAATGGAGGGCCGTGTACGTACTTTTTTGGTGCTCTCAACTGGCAACCTTGATAAATGGGAATCAACAAAATCTAAAGAGAAAAAAGAGAAAAAGGAAAAATTCCGGCTACGATTCCAAAGGATACTTTGAATTTTGAATAAATGCTTTGGCTACACACTAACACCACCTTCTTTTAGGGTTTCTAAACTACTAGTGCATGCATGTAGAGACTTTCAAATATAGATGAGTTTGCTCTTCTTTATTGAGACTAGAATTGTATAGGTGGGTACAGTTAAAGGTTATTATTTGTAATCGCTAACTGCAGCTCTTTAGGCGGTTAGTAGTTTTGAGTAACCACACCGCATACCCGTCTAGAGCAAGTGGTTATCAATCGTTCTCACCACCGGTTAACGGTTATTTATGCTCAAATCATATCATGGTAATCATTTGTTGGGTATGAGCCTTTTGAGCCTATTTTGATATTTTGAGCCTCCTTTTATATACATATATATAGGGAATAACTATCTCCACCTTCCTTATCACCTTTAACCGCACCGTCTTAGGCAGTTAGTTTGAAAAAGCCAACCACTCACCCATGTGGCTACACATGCAGTTAGTAGTTAGTGGCAGTTAATAATTATTAACCGTTGATAACAACTCGTCTCCATAGTCCTAATTGAGATTACCCAAATCAAAATGAAGGTAAAGTTTAATGAACATGATATAAAGATTGCATACATGAGAAATATTCAATGCAATTAGCTAGACCATACGATTATCCTTGTTAAAAGTGTTTTTATAAAATAAAAATAGTTATATATATTATTTTGGTTAAAGTAGATATTTGTACTTTTTTAATAACTATTTTGGCTAACATAGCTAAATATTTTTTTTTTCTAAGCAATTTATTTATTTATTTATTGGGTCTAAAGTAAACTTTTGTTACTTCATAAGTAAGCATGCAATGGATTGCACGTTTAAATCTGAACCATTAAAAAAACCCCAAAATTAAACCAAAGTGTAGGAATATAGCTAGCTAGTACCATTTAAGGAGTTGCTCAATCAGGCTGAAGTAAGTTGAGCTAAGATGAGCACAACCATGGCTAGCTAGGTAGGTGACCCAACATGTACAAAACCCACAAAAAGAACCTCGAACCCTTAAAAGGCAATTTGACCATTGTATTTGGGGATCCTCATCCACTTAGTGCATGGCCAAATTAATAGCACTACCCCACAAGAAAAAAAAAATGTAACCCTAATTAAGACCCACCAACAAAATATATGCATTGCCACGTGGCTGCAAGTTATTGGACAATGTGGAATCAATCAACAATTTAATTTTTACCATGTCATGAATATTCTAAACATAGTAACCCATGAGCAGGAGCTAGGGCCACAGCTTATCCCAATATAACCACGAGGGGTTAAGTGATCGATCTCTTTCAATTCTTCTTTGGGAATCACAAAAATTGCAGTCAATATGTTGGAAAAAATACTTGTTGCTTTACAATTATGAATATTCCCTTAATATTCCTTTAGAATTAATTAAAGCAAACCCTAATTTTCACAGCTCCCAGAAAAGGTTTGAGTTTTAATCATTAACACCACCATTCATGTTCCTCAATCATACAATCTGTCTATTTAGACGTCAGCAAATTATTGCAATATTGTTTCTCAGTCCGAAATAAGATCCTCTTCACTTCAAATACTATTTTATAATCAAGATATATATAAAGTGGGGCATTGATCTAATTGTGTACACAATTTTACATTATTTAAATTAAAAAAAAAACGTGTCAATATTATAAATTATGACCAATACTATATATATAAGCAATGATTTCAAATCCAAAGGTTAAAAGCTCTGACAACTTTAGCAGAAGGAAGAATTTGGTTTTTAGGGAGTGATAATACAAAAGTTTACGGATAAGTTATCCTTACTGCTACCCTACAGAACCGTACATGAGATGTTCACCTCATACAGCTCCTCGTTCAATTCTTCCGAAGTTGTTGGATCATTTTTCTCGTTCAAGAATTTCCTCTCCTCTTCCACTCTACACCGTAGATCAATGCACTAACTTTAAATCATGGTCATGAAATAGAGATAATCCTTTAATTTTTGGATCTCATGGGAAAATATAGTGACACAAAAGAATAAATAAATCAAACTCAATCTTGATGTCGACATCCTTGACACTGTGGTTTTGATTAGACCAAACTTTCACCATCTCTCAAATTAGAAAACAGACCCAAAATGACTTTTGGCATCGTGGGATATATTAAGCATATAACAATATCAATGTAAGTATAATGTATCAGGCAAAGCAAGATTCTTGGTGTCCCTCTTTCTTTTCTTTTTTTTTTTTTGATGAATATTAATCTTGGTGTACCCTTTAATTTGCCAAGACCCCCAAGGATCATTAATTACAGCTAATATTCTTTTTCTCCTACTTCTATAAATATATAAGAAGAATATATTTCAAAGCTGAAAAATAAATTAAAAAAAAAAAACAAAAAAAGAAAAGGAAAGGGCCAATGGTGACTTTCAATAAAGATAGTTTGATGATTATGATGGAATAGCAAGTCTTCGAGGTTTCATTTTGACCATCTTTTTTCCTTTTTCTTTTCTTTGCCTTCTCCCCACTACTGCTGCGGCCGCTGTTCCAATTTCTCTCTCTCTTTATCTCTCTCTCTCTAGATCTCTGGGGAAGAAGATCTGGCCTCCATTCTCTTGGAGAAGGGTAAAGGAGGGCAGAGGCAAACTGTAAAGAAGAGCAAAGAGAAGTGGGCTGATCTGATTCGCTTCGGGAATCGTTTCCATGCATGACCACGACCAACTCATTCACCCAAATTTTTCTCACTCTCATTCTCACTCTACTTTGTGTGCGTGCATGCGTGTGCATGTGTGCATGTGTTTTGTTTTTTTGAGACAATTAATGATGCTCTATGTTTTTGTTTTAAAAACCCAAAATTATATTTCATTCTCTAAATCATTATATTCATCTTATTTACTCATATTAGAGACTACTAATTATCTTTTATTTGGAGTCTCTTTGTGAGAGTAGGGTCTTTTAGGCAGCTTAATTGGATGAATGAGAATTCATTGAAGGGGAGGAGCTTTTGACAAATCAATATTCGACAGGTACTATGTACATGGAGTTGGCGGAAATTGTTGAAATTAAGAAATTTGGTGATGATCAAACCACCCGCTTATGGTTAATTTGATTGGTGGCATTCGGATCGAGGGTGTGCTTTATGAAAGATATGGCCATCGTGTGATCTATGATGCACAAAGTAAGCTGGAAGAACAATTATCTACTGTCATTAGGATGGTCAGTGGAACTGAAAACTAGTAAGGCTTCAGCAGTTAATAAATATTTCAGAGCAGCTTATGTTTGATTATAATTGGATTGGAAGATAAACATGGACGGAGCCAAGAACTATTATGGCCAGGGGGAAGGGCCAAAAATTTTGTTGCTAAGGTTCCCATTAGTAATCACAAAACAGTCTTTTATCTCTTGGCTGGCTATGAAGGATGCTTTGATTACATGGATAAGCTTTTAAAATGGGGCTATAAGAGTGATGTACAATGTGCTTTTTGTAGGAGTGGGATAGAGGTAAGGGATCACTTGTTTTTTCTCTTGTCTCTTGTGGTTATAGCCGTAGAGTGGAAGCGTACTATGAAAATGTGTAATATTGTATACCCTCCTACAAAATGGGATGATATTATTTATTTGGGGTTGCAGCAATGGCGGAAGATCTTCACTTTATAACTTTTGGAGAAACATAAACTTTAACATGGAGGAGATCAGATAGAATGAATGTTCAACACGTACGATAAATGAACGTTCAACAAGCAGACAAAATGACCATTTTTACCCTTATTTTAGACGTTAGTATATTTTCGTCTAGATTTAGGACTAACTTAAGGTCATTTCTCAAATTTCGAGGTTTTGAAAGCCTCGCAAGGACTTCGTGTAGGAATTAATATGACCCAATTGAGAAAAACTCACGGATACTTGTTATCATTTTCTTTCCACATAACATAACTATTTTATGTATCAAATGCACATGTTTACAATTCACGTGAAATACATTTTAAAATTACTGTAAACTCTATTTTGTGAAACTGAATGATGAATAAACAAAGAAACAACACATGTTTTTATAGGTGGAAAAGATACGGATGTAAGTGCATGACTTAATGAGTATAAATACACATGATATGCAGGTTATCATATGGTGAACTCAAATATTTAAAAATCACCTGCAGCAATGAGTCGCAATTCAATAATTTGACAAACATTATCATGAATGTAATATAGATATAATATATACTGTAATAAGAGAATCATGTCATAGTTCAACTTTATATGATCTATTCAAGCCCTTAACGCCATCTTGGCAGGGTTGGCGTTGTCCTGAGGGATCCGTAATACTATATAAGTGATCTGGATATTGCCTCATACCATCATATATTAGTAGCTTGACCGAGTCCAACCTCAGTTAGCTATATGCTACTGGCAAAGCCGTCCCTACATGGTGCGCTTGTCACAAAACATCCATTAGATCCAAGACCAAACATTAAAATTAAATCTATTGGATCATAGGGCTAATCCTAATAATAGTAAGCTCATATTCGTTATCCTGTACGTATAGGTATACTATGTCATATGATGCAATTCATTATCCAGTGCCTTTTATATGCAAGCATCTGCTTTGGTTAATTGATGATTGACCTTTAGAGGTGCCAAGTTCTTTTTAGTTAGGGATATAGTTAGGATTATCTTTAAGAAACGAGATTCTGAATAGTTAAAGAAAATGGGGATGAGGATGGAGAAACTCGCCATGAGATTATCGAGCTCGTTTATTTAGTTTACCTTGTTAAGCCTAGGCCTTGAGATTTAATATTTTTATGACTCAGATATGGTTCTATAATATTTATGTTATACCTTGATGACTAGTCTTTGACCATAATATTTGGAGATTTTATAACATATATTATGATGTTCTAGATCCACTCTGGTTGTTTAAAGAATTATGGGATTAATTTAGTAGTTATCTCTGCATAAAAGTGAAAAGTCTTCCATTGTAGGCTCTCTTTGGAGAGTGATATTTCTGAGTCTTATTCCTTAAAAAATAGGACTGGAAAACAAACCATGAAATTAAATAGTTAATTAATTTTAGTGGGGAGTTTTAGTTTAACAATACCAGTCAACCTATTTAGGGACAATATCGAGGTAAGTGAAATTCCTTACCCCTTCTCAATGAATTTCAAGTCATGATTTTAATGTAAATGCCCTTTATTACTTTATGCAGAATGCTTACATGAAATGTTTTTCATGAGAATATTTTAAACTCGAAAATTTATTGTCACTCGCTTTCTTGAGTACAATGTTCTACTTTTAGTAATTGTTTCTAAACGAATGATATTCCATTTAAAGACATTCTCTATTTTGGAAAGTTCCTAAATTGAGGATGTAAAATTTAAGGAAAGGTTTTTATTTTTAGAAATTTCTAAATATGAAAAATATAGAGATGTAAAACTCTCATACATATTGCCCTAGGATGTTTTTAGAGAAGTAAAAGGAGTAAGAAAAGTTTTATAAGATTAGGTACGTGTATGAAGGAGATAATTTTGGCCCCAAAATAATTCAAACAAGGCAAAGCACGGTACCGACATTAGAATTGAAGCACAATCACTTGAACGTTTTGTGAAGGTGGGGTATTCATCACTATATTTGCCACACTGAGTGCACCTAGCCGAGACGTTTGCAGTCATAGGCGCGCTACTATGGTCACAAGGACTGCGCAAATAATCTACATGGGCCCTATTAGGAGAATGATTACTATAAGTTGTATCTAAGTGTTCTAATGGAAAGAAAGTATTAATTTCAATTATGGTTTTATTAGTGAAAAAAAAAATAGTTTTTAAAAAAGATGAATTTAACTCAACTAATTTACGACTGGGGAATTTCTTACAGAGCATTTTTCGCTCACCATTTTCATGTTCTGTTTTTAGGTCATGAGCAGCATGGATTAGGAGGCCGGGATGGGGGGGCTTAAGGAGAGCATTAGGGTTCATCTCATATAACTTATGTTTATTTTAAATTAATGCACTAATTAATACAGAACTTACTTTTTATGAACCATCTTTAGTGACTAGTTTTTCGATGTTATGCAGACCAAACATTTCTTCATATACGAAAGTTATATATATATATATATATACACACACACACACAAGAATAGTTGCTGGATATCACGACCATGATGCTGAGAGTAATTTCTGTTCAACATTTTCAACATTATATTTGCATATATATAACACAATACAGTACAGATGCAATTTGCATTCTACTTTTCTTCTTTTTGTACATAGCTTGCATCCTACTACTTTCCAAATGTCTTTTCTTTTTTTTTAATCACTCCAGAATGCCAAACTGAGAAAACAAATGAAGATTTCTGGAGCGACATCAAATGCCACATTCCATACACAAATCATTTTAGCAAAAAACTAAATCTCGTACATCTGCATCGAAGCGAATTTGAACACTACATTATAACATGCACTGGGAAAAGGCTCTCTATTGTTATTTCACTGGGACCCTTTTCTGCTCCGGCTTCCAGAACCAGCAACACCCCTCGTGCTAATGGGTTCGGCTGAACTATACGAATCCCTGTGACCAAAGGAAGCGTTTCCTCGAACACCATGCAACGGAACTTGACGAGGAGATCCTGAACTTGATTCACCCCCTTTTGGAGCCTCGGCCTCTAAAGCCTTGGCTTCATTGGCCAGTGTTGCTAACTGCTTAAGCAAAAACAGGTCAGCTCGCACATTCTTCAAGTAGGAAAAATATCAATACTAATGTAATAAGCAAATTGAAGAATGATCTATCAGCATGATTCTTCATGGCCTGGGGCACAAAAGGAATCAAGATGACTAGCAACATTGACAAAATTCTATACCAACAAGGCTTCCTTCCTGTCTACAAAATGCACATATTTTTAGTTTTGTTATATACCCGAATATCATTTTCTTTTAAGCGGTCCTGGAGTGCATTTATGGCAGGACTTAAACTGCAATAGATTCCAAAGAGTGAGTACAAACCAAAAGACAAGCACAAACAATTGAAAAGGAGGGATGTATTTGATTCTAACCAATATTCCATTAATTTGCACATGGAAGCCTGATAAGTTGAGGTGTGATGTATGAAAGTAAGAGGATGTACTTTCTCATCCCTGTATTGGAATGAATAGCTAATGATTAGCAAGACCACTATAAAAACATGAAGAAAGTAGAGGTCATAATAACTGGTTGCAGCATATGATTTGGCCACCTCAAATTTTGAAATATGGCTTGGTTATAAGCGGCCCGTTCCTCCTCATATATCACACGCTGCAAGTCCGCAAATGACATTAAAGGTGAATCAAGCTTAATAAGGGATGACGTTGTCAAAACATGAAGAGGAATTTCTTTCCTGATATACTCTGCACCACTGCCAGAAAACAAAACCGATCCAACATTTAAGGTGCTTTTAACAACCCCAGACAGAACAAGACCTTAATTAACAAAAAGCAAATGAAAATTAAATAAAACACACTTTTTCTTCGAAGAGTTTCAAAAATAAAATAGACAAACTCTGAGAACAAAAGTAGCTTACAAGAGAATCCAAAAGGGTTACAGTGTAAAACAGAACCTGGAAGAGAACCGGACCACACCAATCAACAACACCCCAAAAAATAATAATAAATAAATAAATAAAGAGAGAGTGACAGAAGAAATAAAATTATAAATACAAAAGATTATAATGATGCCCGCTTAAATGAAATACCATTGTGCTTCATCAAAGCAGAAAGTGTATTTAAAATAAATAAATAAATAAAAGAAGGAAATGACAACAAAAACTTCTAAGCCCTAAAAATGATCCAAGTTCAACTTGCCATCACAACTGCCCCTCAATGCATGATACGCAATAAAATCTTGCTAGTTAGTAGGAAATTAGGAATAATCCATGAAAACAAGAAGAGAGGCATTTGTTTTACAAGTAGATGACAGGCAAAACTATTAATCAAGCAATAGCAACAAATAAAGACCAGCACCAAGGGTAACTGTAATAGTAATTGTGAAGAGCATCATCAACATATTAGCTAAGTACGTTGAAATCTAGGGTGTTTCAGCCATTTCGTTGTTGTGAAACTTTTAGGGGCATTGTCAGTATTCTCATAACTCCTACGAGTAATGTAGTAATGCAATAAAGTTTAATCACCGGTATTATTAATATTATTCAATGCTTTATAATTAATACGGTCAGCTAGTCTCTTTTAACTTCTGACTGCAGCAAACAGGATGAGTAATTAAATTGTCTATAGAATGTGATCACATCCAACTGAGCTGATCCGTAATCTCTAATATTCACACTTCTGAACAAAGAGACTTATTTGCACTGTTTTTACGCCAAAAGTTCTTGTGTCATTTTCCATTGCAGCTGTTGGCTACATCAGCTAGTTTATGTCCTGATATTTCTTTTTAATTTTTCAAAAAAAAAAAACATTGTGAGAGAATGGATCAGCAGAAACCAGGAGTTCATCTATAGGCTAAATCAAAGGATAATGCACCAGGATGCCTGATTCCCACCATCTACACACTTGATCCATTATGAGGGAATGGATCAGCAGAAACCAAGAGTTCATCTATAGGCTAAACCAAAGGATAATGCACCAGGATGCCTGATTCCCACCATCTACACTTGATTCATAGAAGGAAATTCAGAGCCTGAAACAGCTAAAATATAGGACCTCAATGATTCACAGTGTAATTGTGAGGCTGAAACAGGTCTAAAAATTCTAAGTCCACAGGTACCATGAGGAGAAATAGCACAATATAATGATGATTGGAAAAAATATACTTCTCATCTGACATGGTTGAATGTCCAAAGTCACATGGAAGGATATTGTAATAGACCAAAAAAAAAAAAAATCTGCAAATTTAAAGGAAAATTCTGCCGGAATTAAATGGGACCATTATCTTGCTTGTGATGATAGCAGATTACACCAGTAATTGAAGAAAAGTGCGAAGGATACCAAGTGATCAAGTACATATTCATGCATACCTCATGTCCAAATTTGAACGGTGCATTGCTTCTTGCATACTTTCTGACATATCCATGGGGTCTATATCCACAATGATGTTGTCTGAGCTATCTTTGTGGTGACTGCCTCCCATCCTTTCCCTCCCTATATAGCTGGCATCGGCATTAGCAAAGAAAACGCCCAAGTCTGAGGATCTTCCACCACCCTAGTCAATCATCCATAATCACATGTTGTATTTAGAGACAATTATAAAAACTATAAGGCACAGATACCGTGCAGGATTGGGGGTGGGGGTTGTGGGAGGGGATTGAGCTTTTCATACCAAGACCACCTATCTGGCTGGTCCGACAGTAAATGAAATCAGTCTAGTCAAAAAACTATTTTCCAGTATATTTCAGTTAGTTTCTTCCACGGCATACAATCATTTTGAGCTAAAAGGACTCAAATTAGATAGTCCAATTAAAACAATCACATTCTTACAATGAACAATACCAAGTGGGATTCTTTTACATTGGAATTGAGAAACTGGATTAGGTGACAATGATTCAAGAAAGGAGCCAAAAACTTCACCATTTCCAGATATATCTCATATGCTCACACTTAAAAATGTAAACTTCTCAAATATGAACTTGTATAATATTTTGTCCTAGACAACAAGCACATAAGTGGAACATAGTTTGGATAAAAAAGCAAGCTCTAGTAGAGGAAAAAAAAAATAGAATCATTTATGCTATGATTTTATTTATAGGTGATAGGGAGGAAGGTGAATAGAGATAGTCACTCTCATTAAAATCAGGTCCAATTGACCAAAAAGAGGAACATTAACTTTCAGGCTAGATGCACTTTTCTTCCCTGCATAATTTAAGCAAAATAGGTGACTGAGTACACATATGGTAGATTAAGAAATGGGACACCAAAAGAATTGACTGTTGAGCCATCGTCCGGCCTGCCAGCCCATTCTGAAGAATTAATGGGCCGGCAGGTGGGTGAGACAGAATGGATGGGCACTACTAACCAAGCCAAGCCTAGTTCTAGCCAATAAGAGCTGGTAGCTTGCTTCCAAACCTTGTCTTACATAATAGTAGTGGCCAAGGCCCAAAGAAGCCTTCAAGCTTGTACAGTGCTCATGTCAAGGCTCCATCCTAGTCATTGCCTAGAGCCTTGACTTCCTATTATATTGGTAAACATGCCATATATCTTGAGGGAAGAGAAAGGGGGTCTTTTTCCTCACCCAATGGTAGAGGTTGATCCCCTGTCACCTTCAATTATGACCTTCGGTACCTCCTTTTTAGCTTTTCCTCAGCCTTTAGAGATAGTTGATAGGCCACTTTCCACATATGATGCATCAAGATTTCATCTTCAATTTGCAACCTCAAGCCTTATCAAGCAAGGGATTCTTTGTCGAATTCATTCTAGCCATTGTGAATAAACAATTGGTAGTTTGATTCGCAAGATTGATTGGAATGGCTTTCCTTCGCAATAAGAATGGAGCGGCAGCCGGACAATTCTTTAAGCCAGTCCTTCTTGCAGGTTGGTCTGCCCCCCACGTGACTGAGCCTTAGAAGTAAATACTCTGGAAGAGTAGAGACTCTTTGTTTAGTCAAAGAGCGTTATTTAGTTAGTAGTCAAACCTTCACAGTTGGACTTGAAAACTCGCAATGAGAAATAGAAATCTCTGGACTTTTTATCAATTTGAGGTGATCATAGCACAGTATATAAGACTCGTGATTCAGGCAATCAAATTTGTATCAAAGCAAACTCTCCAAAGAATATCTCTCAATTTTATTTGAGGTGGTTGCCTCATCCCTCAATTGCTTCATTAGCGGGTGATCGATCTGTCGAATCCAATCAATTTCCCCAACTTTCTGTTGGACCATTCATTGGATTGGTCTACCCAACACCTCTAGGGATGGTGGAAGGATCAACCCTCTGGGGCAAGGGGGATGAACTGATAAAAAGGATGGTGCGTACTATCACATAGCTTTTTGTCTCATGACCCGACAGGTTCACGTCGGAGATCAACCAGAAACAATGACTTTACCTTTCATTCTTTTTATTCAATCCCAATCACTGAGTCGTACCCAGCCTTAATGGACCCTTTGGACCTCCGATCAACGAGGTGATGATGCATGCGTGCACATGAACTTCTAAAATGTGGGTTCCAAACCTAGTTGGCACTATGTAACTCAAGCCATTATAAGGCTATTGGTGACTCTGAGATATAGTAGACTTTAAGGAGATTTTGTTGAGATAAGTAGTTGTAAAAGTGGTCAGTTGCAGAAGATGACCTCCGCTGGTAGTACTAATAGAGATGTGGGCCACTCTACCCAAGGGTAAATGTATCGATTCTGGGAGAATCAGCTATCAATGGAGGTTAGGGTCCCCCAGGGATGGAATCACTTAACTGATAAGGCTATCACATATCCTATTGGGGTAGGGAGGGGGCAAGACCTTTATGGTGTCAATCCTCAGGCAACGTGGAGAATTTCAGACAAATGGCCACGATCTGCTGAAGGTGCTATCGGCTGAAGCATAGCACGAAGAAGCCCCTTCCACACTTTGCTCATTTTTCCCTTGCTGCATTAGTTAGACAAAAAGCATTCACTCTGGCCCATAAGAAGAGGACAATGGCCTTAGGGAGAAGGTTTCAAGACATTAAAAGGCATATATTTAGGAACTTAGACTGAGATTGAGATTGAGCTTGAGCTTGAAGCCGAACCAATTACCAACAGTTCTTTGTTCCAGTTTATGGTCGCCTCTATATGGTACCAAAAACCACATGAAGAAAATGTAACTTGATATCCAAAATTTACTCATGTGAACATGCGCATGTGTGCCTTTTTAGGAATACATTCTTTATCTTTGTATGCAAGAAGTACCCCAGCTCTCTTGTCCATCAGGTAACCTTATAAATTGACCTTCTCAAAACTAAAAATTGCCACAAAACACCAGTTTTGGATAACTGAAGACATGAGATATAGCATTAGGAATTACTGGATACATAGGGTAATAGGGTTTCTGTGCAATGGCATAAAACCCAGTTTAAAACTTAAAATTAATAGAATTAAACCTATAAGAGATTCAGGAAACCACAACTTATCTATACAATAGACAACTGAAAAATAGTCGCACAAAAAGAATAAACTATAACCAATAACCCCCTTTTTCTCCAAATTCTCATCCAATGCAGCACAATGTAAGCATGAAGCAAATCTAAAAATCCTCCATCATCTTAAATCTCTTGTTTTCCCAAACTTTCTGTCATACTTAGAGATTCACCAGCCAGATAAATAAATATTTCAAATTTCAAGTTTGATTAAAAGATATTTATACCTTATTAGCTCCAGCAATTTTTGAATCTCCACTGTCTTGTTCTGGGCTCTCCACCCTTGCAGAGCCAGATCTTACTGATGCATTTTCTGAGGAACTTAAAGATGATTCAACATCTATAATAGAACTTCTATTTACAGGGGACAGAGATATAGGTCTTGACAAGTGACTCTGCTTCCCATCTGAGGACTGGAAAGCAATGACTTGGATTCTCCCAACCTACAATTACCCCAAGAATGAAAAATGAGCAAATTTACAAGGCTACTTCCTGAATACGATGCATTCAACATGTACCTTGTTTACATCTTCACTAAAACAGGAAATATTAATCCAATAAACCCAGAATCTAGAAGTTGATACATTGCCTGAGTCCGCACATCTGCAAAAATTAGGAAGCAGAACTTGTAATAAATAGGAAGCAGAACTTGTAATATTCATAATTCAAGTTATCATTGATCCTAGTTCATCATAATTGTAAGCAAGGTGTGTTCGAGCCATAGATATTAGAGACAAATGGTGCCACCCTCCTTATATGATGGGTGAGTGCAATCTTGTTGGGTTAGTATGTATCAAGTGTCAACAAATAGTGAAGCAGGAAGATGGTTATTTGAAGAGCTGCAGATGAAGGTGGTCTTCATTAAGAAAATTTGGGAGGCTAATGCTGCAAAGGAAAGAACAATTAGAGCACCTGTTCTCCACTAATAAGAGCATATTGGATATCAGGTGCCTTGTCTTTCAGCTTATTCTTTATGTCATCACTATTTATAGTTGTTTCCTGTTGACTTATACAACCAACTAATGCTGGAACACCAAGTTTCTAGAATGATATTGTGCCAATACCTCTCTTCAACCACATTCTAGGGTGGGACTTAAATTAATATTTGTCTTAATATATATAATAGCCTTTTGTTCTTTTAATTAGGTGGTTCTCTTGCATACATTGTGTGTACCTGAGTTGTGCCTTTGCACTTTTTAATAATACTAGCGATTTCTTGTAAAAAAAATATAAAATAAAAATAAAAAATAAAATTGTCTTAATATGTCTTTTCACTTTTCTATCACAGTGCATATGCTTCATGCTAGGGCTTTGCATTCTTTGTAATATTCTAGTATATTCTAATTCTTAAGTCATTTACTATTCTAAAAGTGCAGTACTTCAATGCTCCTCCTTAATGCACCTTTTTGTTATATAACTATTCATCAATAAAGATTTTAAAATAATGTTATACATTTCACTAGAAATAGTAAATAACATGAAGAAATCTAAATTATACTAGAATACCGGGGTAAAGACATGAAAAAGTGATAACCAGAACAAAGTAAAAAAATTCCATTATTATGTGACACCCCTCCTCTAGCCTGGTACTTAAATATATGCAGAGGTATCAAGAGCATGCTAGATTCTAGGTTCTATCCTAGGCGGTGGTTCAACATGCCTACAATAGGCATAAGTACTCATCTAAGACAAAACCTAAGGTAATGCAAAAGCCAACTGGTGATCCATGTTCCATATACACTTCTTAAATTTTTAAACCCTGTGTCTCTTTTCTTTTTGATAAGTAAAAAGCGAAAGGTATTCCTATGTACACAGAAATTATACAAGAGAAGCTACCTAACTACAAAAAGAACAAGAAAATTATGATAACTAATCACAAAAGAAGAAACAAAAACAGTTGTTCAAAGATATAATGTGTTTAAAAATAAGGACTTAATCTCCTCTAAAGTCCTCTCGTGATCCTCAAAACTTTATCATTCATTTCACTCCAAAGACATCACAAAAGGCGCGAATGCACCGCCTTCTACATAGCAGCACTTTGAGTGCGGCCACCAGCCCACCAACAAGCATACAAATCAACTGCTCATTTAGGCATAACCCAAGACAACCTAAATCAACCAAAGGAAAAAATAATAAAAATAAAAATCCAAATGGCCCAAGCAACCTCACAATGAAGCAAAAGATGGACCACCAACTCCCCATTTTTTTTACACATTCAACACCAATCAACCAAAATGATGCCCTGCTTTCGAAGATTGTACATAGTAAGGATCATTCCTAGGGCCGCTGACCAACCAAAAAAGGCCACCCTCAACGGAACCTTACTTCGCCAAATAGTCTTCTAAAGGAAATAGGAACTATCATGACAACATATGATAGGATTTAACACCAAACAACGCTCTTTTGGCCGGGACCCACCACAACTTGTCCTCCCCTTCCTGTCTCATTCTCACTAAATAGAACACCCTGAAGAAAGAGGCAAAGGTTTCCATCTCCATAAAAATTCATGTGAGTCACAACACTACCAAATAAGATTGGAAAGGCTTCCTTAAGGGTCATATCTCTACACCAAAGATCATGTCAGATTCTACTACTAAAGGAAATAAACTAGAAACCAAGGCAACTACCACCTATGGTTGGAAAGCCCATTTTGCCCTATGGTTGGGAGCCATGTAAAAAGCTTTCAGACATGATAAACACCTTATGCACATTTTTATTCATTTTACTGTCATTCAAATATAACTTTTGGGAACCCGCAAAAGCTAAAAAACTACTTCACATAAGCTTCAAATTGACACTTTTATGGATCACAGTTATTCATCTCATGGAGAATATCATTTCCCATACCTTATACTTATTCCCAATGAGCCTGTATAAATAAAACACTAAATGCTCATATCTTCTTCTATCTCTACCAAAGCACCCAAAGAAGCAACCACATAGACATTGCTTATCCACCATTTTCCACAATTGATTGAGCTATCCTGCAACATCAGCAGCAATCTTGTCCATGTGAGTGCCTCTCCAACCACCATAATCTTTTAAAATCTAAAAGGTTGAACCTTTGCTTGTCAAACATAGAGTTCCTAAGCATATGTTCCGTTCTCTGAACTAAGTTTGTCTTTGTCTCATTTGCATTGGTGGACTCTTAATATATATTTTTTTATTAGTGTTAGTTTTTTGTTGGTACTTCTGTTGCCTTTTGATATTTTTGTTACCGTGTTATATATGCTTTTTGGGACTGAGTTCTCTAAAATCTAAACTTTTGTTTTTCATCTGAGTTCAAGTTTGTTTTTATTGGTTTTTATGCTATACTTTCTCTAAAAAAAAAATTGGACTCCTGCCCATGGAATAAATGTTTTTGTTCCTGGAGCATAATACTACAGATAGCTAATCAATGAGGATTTTGAAAATGTTGAAAACAACAAAAACTTTTCAAGGCATTGTTACTGTGCAAATAATTAAATTAAAAATAAAAAAATAAAAAATAAAACACACACACACACACACACCAAAGTTATGGCGATGAAAACACTTCATCAAGCATAAATACATTGGACCTCTTCAGAAATTTTGGATTGGTTATCCTGACAATTAGCTTCTTTATTGTATATCAGATCCAATCTGAGGTAATGTGATGCCGAAGAACTACAATTGTCCTGATAGCGTAACAGTAGCAGCCCAAATCTTGTCATTCTTGTGTTAATCTTCTTTGTCAAGAGATTCCAACACCATTAATTAAGTACCAAAGTATCTAACAAATCAGCTGCTGATTCTCTTGCATCATAACGCCTTCCCTAAAAAGACCCCACCCCCTTCCCCACTTTTCCCTTCCTTTTGATAAAACATTCAAATTGAGTCTAGAAGACAATAAGTATGTATTCCCTAGCATTCAGCTTTGAGTCCATATCTCTATATCGCAGTTGCTTTAGCCAAACATGTGTTTAAGATGCACCCAAGCAAATAGCTCTCAGATTTATCAATAGGTGAATGAGTTTCTTTGCCTCTTCTTTTAGGGTCAATAGTAGGTTTGCTAATGGGGCCGTAGAATGCTTCTATTTTTTCCTTAGTTACTTGCATTCAAGTTCATTGCTAGGCCCATTTGCTTCTATGTTTCTTTTTAGGTTCATTGATGGTTGTGTTAGCACCAACGTACAAACATATGGATTTGTTCACTGATAGGTTTCTTGATGGCTGTTTGGGCATTTGACTAGTCATAACTTGATTTTTTTTTTTTTCATTCAATAACTTATTTGTTTTACCATTTATGTTTTATTGTTTTTTAGCAGTCGAAGGACTAGGTGGAGAGGATTACTAACAACCTTGTGAAAAAGCACTCCTAGTTAATTAACCATTCACATCTACCTTTGATTGGGAAAACAACTGACAAAGAGATCATTGAGGAATCAATGATTTCAATGCAAGGGCTAGCATTTTAGAGGACCTCAGAAGTCCAACTATATAGTGTTGTTTTAATTATTTCTGTACAAAAATAGATATACAACAATTTTCATTTTTTGTATATCTGCGAACTTCAGTGTTATGTAGCCACTCACCAAGTAGGTTTTGTCAATATCCAATGTGGCCATGTGACAAATGTTAATCAAATTTACAGATATTTCAATATTAATAATAGAAATAATTGCTCGTAAGAATCTTTGGCATATAAATAATAGGAAAATAATTGCTCACAAATATCTCTGGCATATTTCATCGTTTTACAACTTAAAGGAAAATGAATGAACAAAAATAGGATGGAACAAAAGAAAACATAGGAAAAAAGAAGGTTATCATGTTAATGTAAGAAATTATGAGGTCAAGAATAATAATGGGAAAAATATGGAAAGGACATGTTAGAATAAAGCAATGAAAGAATGAAACAAAAAAATAATAAAATTAAAATTAAAAAGGACATGCAAGAATAAAGCCGTAAAAGAAATTATCTTTTATCAATTGGTAAAACAAATTTAAACATCAAAAAAATATTCACATCAGATGCAACCATATTGAAACATCTAAAAGAAAATGAACCCCAAGGGGTTGGCCCAAGTGGTAGAGGCCTTGGTCTTAAGGTTTGCTCCATTTTAAGGCCCAAGGCTCAACACCTCATGAGTGCAGCAATCTCTTCAATAGTAGATAATCAACACTTACCAACATGAGAAGGCAGAACTGTAATATGAG
Source organism: Carpinus viminea (assembly GCA_013348765.1). NCBI lineage: Eukaryota > Viridiplantae > Streptophyta > Magnoliopsida > Fagales > Betulaceae > Carpinus > Carpinus viminea. The sequence continues at coordinate 38,054,699 of CP054667.1, read as the reverse complement.
GATGTGAATGATACCACCCAATTACTCTTGTTGTTCTTCCAGTCAATGTGGTCATTCTGTGTTCTAAAGTTAATTGCTCAACATCATGTGAAATATGAAGGACACTTCCTTAGCATACATTGAACCTATCTTCTAAAAAGCTCTACATTCTTTACAAAGCACATTTGTTTGATTGACCATGAAATTTTGATTTGCTAAAGAAAAAATAACTAAAGAGCAGAAGCTAAGCTGAGTTGGTGAAATACAATGCCATTTTCCTTTTAAAGGAGACATTTCTGAAAATTATATATCATTAATTTAATGTCATAATAATACCATTATCATATTCTTGATAAACAATAATTTATTGAAGAAAAAAAAATGGCACAACCCTCGTACATGAAATGTATACAAGAGATACCAACCACACTAAAGTTGTCTAAAATATCATTATCATGCGAAAAGCAACAGTAGTTTCATTGATCAAGATCGATTTTGAAAACTGCTATGAGTAAATATGTCATGGATAAGAAATAAATAATTCCATGTGGGTAGATTAAGCACATGAAGAAGAACTAAGGATATCTCAGCCTGAGCTGATGCAGCAGCCAATTGTTCAGGATTAGTCTCCACCCGGTCCTTTCGCCGATCTGATCGAGTTTGAGGTGATGCTCCCCAAATTAGAGCAGTTACACTCCCATTCTTTGAGTACTGAAATTCCAAGCATCAGAATTAACACTATCATAAACATAAAAACACAAATTGAAGCTTGATAAAGAAACAAAAGGAATGAAAGCAAGACACAGCTTAACAAAACCATTTTACAAGAAGTAAATCTCTAACTTACAAGAGTCTCACTTCCAGCCAAATAAAAAATTTCAAAGAACAAGATCCATCAACCAAGTGTCATACATTCTTCCATGGAAAAAAGTCTCATATTTTAATACAGACACATTACCCGACACAAAATTCAAGAGTAACTCTTGGTTGATTGAATTGCAGCGGGAAACTTGTGTCTGGCATATTTCAAGACCAAAAATCAAATAGTTGGGGATCCATCCAAGTTATCAGGCCCAAGCACTGGGGAAGGTCCACTAATGATTTTCTCCAAACTTTGGGCATACCATGCAACAACAAATCTAACAGGTGAGGCATGTAATCACTAGAGGCTGATATCTAGAATCTTGAGATCAAACTGACAGTGCAAGCCTAAGTCTGGCAAGACAAGATGTCACTACAGGATTCCCCACAATGGAATGGATTGCACAGTGTACACAAAACCTAGGATCCCACCCCACTGGTCTGAAAGATATGTAAGTCCCAAATCATGCTCATAATCAATGAGCTACAGGAATTTGGAATCTAAATATAGAATTGGAATTGAAAAATACATTGGATCTCTTATTGGAATCAAAAGTGGAGAAAGCACATTATGCATATAGCATAAGTATAGAAAAGTAAGCCAATACATCGATTGGTTAGCAAAGATTTAGCAGGAAGCTGCATTCACCTTCCTTTATATATAATGTTTGTCCTCCTACTATGGAGAAAGATCTATATAGAGATTTTAGAAATGATCCCCATTTCGTTAAAGGCTTCAGATAACATTTTTTTTAATCCAAAAAGGCAATAGAAAATAACCAACCGAAAACCTGATTTAAAATAAAAAAATTAAAAATAAAAAATAAAATCACATAGCAGGTCAAGCAGTCTAATTTAAACAGACTATTAAAACCAACTCTACGCCAGTCCCAAAATTTAAAATTTTGGATCTGCACATAATTTCTACTTACAGCCGAAGTTTCAAAACCACAATTTTCAAGTCCAGATTCATAAAAGCAGCATGTAGTAAGAATAAACAAGAAAAGAAGAAAAGTATGTATGTATCTGGGGTTGGGGGTGGAAGGAATTGGCAGAATTTTGGGCCAGAGTTTGGAGAACCGAATGATCCAAATTTCTTTCCTGTCCATTTACAGTAATGTGCAAAAGTGTTCTGTTTTTTGTTCTAGATGAAAAGGAATTGCCGTTTTTCCGACTTAATAATAACAAACCCACATTTCTCACCTAAATTCAGAAAACACCCATCTACAAGAAGTTCAAGAAAAACCATACAAATATTAAAGAACCCGAATCATTATTTTTACAGAAGAGCAAATTCCCAACAGTCCAATTCAACACTAATCTGCTGAGAAAAGAACACGAATACAATTTCATAAAACCCATTTCAGAAGCCAACCCAAATCCCACAAATACCCAACTATTTCAGCTCCACTCCCGGTACAAACCCCAAACCCACAGTAGCAATATTAACTCTCAACAAAATAAAATAAAATAAAATAACATTACAAATTGGAAATGGGCATTAAAGAACATTACAAATTGGAAATGGGCAACAAAGAGTGAACCTCAATATCACCGAGAAGAAGCCCCATGATCTCTTCAGTCTCTGTGGACAATGCATGCGTCAGACATGTTAACCACACATCTTCCGACATTTTCACACACGTTAGAGACATCCTCTCTCTCTCTCTCGAAAATGTTCTCTCTTTCTCTTCCACTTTCCCAATTTTCTCGGTCTAGAAAAATTTGGACGAAGGTGGAGATGGGAGGGATTTCATAAAAGCTTCGAGGTTTGAAGCACGCCTGTGTGGAGCTTTGGAGACAATGGATCGCTAGGCCTGGAAGTTCTAATACGCTGCGGATGGTTGTAACTTGCCTCAGTCTAGTCGGTCAATCTCTCTGCAGAAGGTACTTCGAGTTTGTTGAGAGATTACGTGGGGAAGTAGATTTTTAAAGTAAAAATGAGCATTTTAGAAAATGTTTAAATTTTATCCTTTTTATATTTTGGTTATTTTTAAAGTAAAAAAAAGTCAAAAACCACAATTTTTTAAATATTAAAACTACTTTTCAATGTTTTCATCATCTCTAATGTAATCACAAACAAGTTCTTAGTAGGATCACCAATATTTACTGATGTGACCAAATTACTATGGACCATCAATGGTAATACTCTCAGATTTTTATATTTATAAGTGACTTTTTTTTTTCTCTTTTGATGAAGAATTTTAAGAGTATCAGAGAAAAGTATATATACTCTTTTAAATTATCACTTAATTGTCAATGTTTTATAAATTATCAATTGTGTCAATGTCCTAAGCTACCAACAAAATATAAATGTCTCCTAAAAACAAAAATACCTTTCATTATATTAAAAAAAAAAAACTCAACAGATTACACTTTTTTAAAAAAATAAATTTTAAATTAAAAAAAAAACTATTTATAAGAATATGTTTTAAAAAAATTAATTATATATATATATAAACGAAGAAAAGAACACCCAATTTATAAGGAATTTTTTTAAATATATATTACTTTATAATTAAAAATTATAAAACAATAAAGAAAAAACTTTTTAAAAAAAATATATATACAAATTTATAAGGATAGTTTTAAATATTTTCCGTTATTTTATTAACTTTTTTCTAATTTATAATGATATTTTGTCTTATTAAAAAATTTTAAGGTCATTTTTATCTTTTTGCTAACCTTAGGGGACATTGACACAATTAGTAGTTTGAGAGAGACATTAACAATTGGGTAGTAGTTTGAGGGGTATACTTTTATCAAATTATTATTAGAATTGAAATTAATTTTTATTGAATTTTAATCAAATATTAATTTTAAAAGTCACATATAAATATTAAAAAATGAGAGTGTGTGTCACATTACTCATAAGTAATATACTTGTCCTTTCAAAAGTAATATACTTGAGAACACCATGTACATGTTACACATTGATACAAAATCAATAGGCCCTTGTGTTAGCAATCTATGCTAACTAGTTATTCCTTAAAAATTGGTTTGAAAATACAACTTTTTTTTAGTTTAGCTAGCCCCTTTTTAAAAATGACAAAAATTTAGTACAAATTGATTTAATTTTTTTTTTTTACAAATCAATATCTAAAAATGATGTGTCATTTATAAGGGTGAAAAGATGTGTGCTTATATATATATATGAGACAATGTCGTTTTTGTATTTAAAATTTTAAATATATAAAAAAATATAAAAATCTAAAAACGATATCGTATGTAATATGATATTATCGTATTATTATGTAAATGACATTGTTTTGGTTTCTTTTTTTTTAAAAAATAATAATAATTTTTTAAAATTTTTTCTTTTACAAAGCGATTAGTGGTTATTACCCGCTAACCCTAGTGGTTAACCACTTAGGCGGTTACAACTAGTAATTATTTTAACAAATAACTACTAACCGTAATCACATTTTCTCCATAGTTATTTGACATCCGAATAGTTATATTTATATGCATCTGTCTAAAAGTATTTTGTAGATTATTTACATACTTTATTAAAAATGTTGTTGAAGCTTTTCAATGGCAAAGTTAATGCAAAAAAAATTACTCAAACCCGTGGAATAGAAATTGTTATTCGATCAATTGAAAAAGTGTTATATGAAGACAACGCGATTTAATGGAATGCATGAAGAAAATAAATTAAAACAAAATGTTAGTAATTGATGACCCAAATGTATCAACTAAAATATGAGAAGTGCAAACACCATTCAAATCAAACAAAACAAAATAATATACAATTAGTTACTTCATTTTACAACACAAAAGCACACTTGGCTGTTAAATGGGCTACTACAAAAAACCATTTTTTTAGTAATTGACCATTAGTAACGTTTTGGGGCAATCAAAATGTTACTAATTGATGGTAACGTGCCAAAAACATTACCAATGGCACGTTACAAAACCGCCGGTTACTAATAGCCTTTTAGTAACGTTTCAACAGTGAAATGTCACCAAATGGTAGCGTTTCACTTTTTGAAATGTTAGTATAAGTTTTTTTTTTCTTTTTCTTTTTCGGGACACCGTTGGTAACGTTTCAAAACCTAAAACGTTACCAACATATTATATATTTTTTTTTCTAGGTTCCGTTGGTAATGTTTCAGTTTTTGAAACATTACTAATGGGGTAATGTTTTTTTCTTTTTTAAAACGTTACCATATATATATATATTTTTTCTCGACCCTCATTAGTAACGTTTTACTGTTTGAAACATTATCAATGGGATAACGTTTTATTTTGGTAAAACGTTACCAAATGGGTCCAAAAAAAAAAGGGCAATATCCCATTTATTTTTCAATCATTTGTAGCATTTTATACTTGATAAATCCGTTAAATTAAACAATATTCTATCCATCAATTAATCTATAAAACTAATATATCAATCAATTAATCCAACAATTAAACTAAAATGATCCATCAACTAAAATAAAACCCAACAACTAAATTAAAATCAATCCATCAATTAAATTAAACACTATATCCATCAAACTAACCAAGATCCAACAATCATAAGTTTCAACAACTACAAATTGTTTATATACATCAACATAAACTGTTAATAAACAAAATAAATTGTACATATATATATAATAAATAGTCAATAATCCAAAAACAAACATAATAATAAAAAAACCAATTTCGGTCGCGTAAGAAATGATGAAGTGGCTTCCATCTATCCTCCTTTTCCCATCCCATACAATACTAATATTCCTACAAACAAGAAGACATTCGAATTAGCAAATAGTGAAAATTAAAATTGCTGAAATACATAAAGTAAAAGAAATATTGATAAGAAGAAACAAAAAAAGAAAAAGAAATTAATCTCCGAGTTAAACAATCCAATATCAACGGGAAATAAAGGAAAGAAGCTCATTATAAATGCATCGCTATTTAAGTTAAAAAATAAAAGGTAAGCAAGATCATGACATACAATCTTTATGAACACAAATTGTTATAAGCATGCAGTCATGGACCGTGACCTTAATTTCATGATCAAAGCTTATTAATTCTCTATGCAATCTAATAAGTATGAACCCACTACTAGCTCTTTCAATTTATATATTTATCTAATTTTGACTACTTGCATGTAATAATGAAACTGAAAAAATTTATACATTGCTATTTCTACTCTTATGATCACAAATGAAAACACACAAAAAGACATCTAACCTTCTTTGACTTTCTAATGAAGGTCATCATAAATGAAAAGACACCTCAATTGCCATCATAAGATATAAAATTTGAGGAATTTATTTTGAAGTGATTCATTGAAGACACTACTCCAATTCTATCATATAGAGAATCTTAAAGCATCAACCCTCACTAACTACAACTCCATCATTTGCATCAATTCGAAGATTTTATTTTATATGAGGGTAATCTAAGTAAAGTAGATCTAGATTAAGAGTATCATAGTGCTACTACATTGCTCTGATACCACAACTATTACACCCAAAACTCCAAATATGCATGATAGTGACAATGATTGTAATATTACCAAACTTTGCAGTAATAAATTTCAACAACATACAAACATGAGCAACTAAAATACACAACCTCCATCAACACAAAACATCCAAGCGACGTTCCTCCCAAAACGATCAAAATCATAACTTCAATAAACCATGTATTACAAATCAATATTTTAGATAAGTATTTATTACAAATCAATATTAAATGCCAATACCAAATGTCGACAATATTAAAACTATGAACACTAATTTGAGATATATATCCTACGACAAAAAACCCTTAACCTCTTCCTTGTCCCACCCCTATGTTTATCACACCTTTTTAGTTCTTCCCAATGTAAAATAAAAGCTAAATTAATCACCAAAAGCATGAACACAAACATATATACATATGCAGAGGGATTACATAAAGAGTTTGCCATGTATCTTGTCACATGATTACAATCAATTTTCAATGATGTCCTAAGTACAAAAACCAACATATATATTTAAGTTGTGCACATATACGTATCGTGCTATAAGTAGAACCATGTACGCTCACATTATCTCTTTGATGTAAATGTCTTCTGTCCAATCGAGATCCATGGTTGCTCGTCACTGCAATCATCGACTAACTGTACATTTGCTTCATCTACAAGCATAATACATGATTATTGAACAACGTTACTAACAGTCAACATGATATCTAGTTACACTAGATACTCGTATTATCAAATAACAAATAAAAGAACTATATATATTATTACCTAATCGACTATTTATGGATGATCTATAAATGATAGTGCTGGAGCCATAACATTAGTCACCTCCGGTTCGGAGGTGACTACTTCTGATCCCTCAACAAGTTGACGCATTTTGGCCTCATATTCCCGCATCATCTGAGATTGTGCCGCCATCTGTGCCTGCATCTTAGCCATCTGTGTAGAAACCTGGACGATAACCCGTGCGGTAATCTCCTCTCTCCCTGGCCCCTTGTATGCTGTGTTACTCCATTTTCGCCTCAAGTGTTGTCTCGATCATTTACTGCATGGCCGTCGAGTTTCAAAGTTTTAGGTCTTGCTTTTGATAGTGTATAATAAGAACGATAATTGTCAGGTCCAAGTAGAATATTTTTACTTACATCGTACATGCCCCCGTATATTTAGACTTATTGCCATGAGCATGTGTGTATGCATCATTCGATGCCCACCGAATCAACCTAAGGCCCATCTTCTTGGGTGGCAGAGTTAGTCATCTAGCTTTTCATCAATTATTGCACCGATCAAACACACGATATGTAAGAAATAGTTAATCGATATTAAATAAGTTAAGCCAAGCCAATGAAACTAGGTAAATGTTAATCATAAATAAGTAAGCTAGTAAATACAAATGTTTGAAGATAACGTGTAAGAACTATACCACTCGCCCTGACCTCATCATTAGGTATTTATCGCCCGGCTATGTATATCAATGTAAACCTTCGTTTTCGTAGGAGGTGTGTCCGAACGAAGTATCTGCAAAATTTACAACATAAAAATCATTTGAGAATTTATAAATTATAATCATGATAACATTTATATCTATATACGTATGGTAAATTGACATACATACCTCCTCATGTGACACGTTGGCCAAGCTCTTCGATCCGGCCAGGTGTGGTGTCGTATAATGTGTACGCATCTCTTTCATACATCGAGCTTTCTTCTACATACATGAATCAAGTTATCAAAAACCACAACAACTACAATCACTAATAATACATGATTACAATTAAAATTGTAAATTCATACATGATTACCCTCATCACACCATATATCCAATAATTTACTCACATCGTCATACCCTTGAATGATTGTTCTCTATGGCCTTCACTATATCGTGCATCGCCCCTTCAAATGTTGAGTTTCTTTTTTAACTTGTGTTTTCATAACTTCAGCTTCTCCCCTATGTCTCTAAGTGTCTTTTTAATTTTTTCATATCGAGCTATATAATGTAGAAGTACATCGCAATAGTTAAAAATTTAGAATTTAGTAACACTATATTTTCACCAACAAATAATCGATACACAAAATAAAATTATGTATGTTATTTATTATAAATTTATAACATATAATTTACACATACCATCAACGAGCTCTATAAATCATCCTCGTTGCTTGTGACACCTTCGACCAACTATCGGATATCTTGATAACACTGCTTCTAACATTCTTGTTGGTCAACCGTCTAAATTTAGACCTGCTTTTTTCCACGGGCTACTAGTTGTATATACACCATCATAATCCTTTTCTCCTCTAGAATTGTGGTGTGTGAGTTCTTGATCTTCATAACTTCAAAATTACCACTTGCATCTACATTGGTAAGTTTAAAAAAATATAAGTCGTCAATATCAAATGAAAATGAATATTAGCAAAACATATTGACTATGCATAAATATATATGTATAAAAGAGAATGATTAGTATACATACCTATATGAACCTTGCCGATACTAATCACCTGCCTAGAAGGACCTATGAAATCCAGGTACTATATATTAGCATCATCATCATCATGCTCATCATCCTCACTGGAGACCTGACTATCATCCATGCCCGAGTTGTGTCATAGTGGTTGATCAAAATAACCATGTGAAAAGAGACCAATCTAAATGAAAGTGGTCGGCTCATATAGGATGGCTATGGACTCCTTCCCAACACGAGGGGCAATGGTATAATGATACCCTAGTTGGGTTAAGTCTATCGAATGACCCGTCTCCTTAGCAATCAGTTGTATGAAATCATCCTGACTCGCAGATGGCTATCCTTCCACCTGAACTAGAATTGTTAGTTGACTAAAAAGATGTCTGTCCTTGCACCTGACTTGGAACTGTTGGTCAATACCCTTGTTGGTTCATCATGAGTTGGCAAATGTCTTAGCCCTCACTATTAGTCAAAGGTCGATTTTGTGCTCTTGACCTCCGTCCTCGAGGTCAAGCATAGTTTTAATATAATAAATATATCATATAATCAATGTACAAATTAATTAATTACAACAAACTAATCAACATACATAAACACAATGAATGCACAAATTGAGAAATAACAACCCAATCAATGTACATGATTTACTTTTTATGGTATTTTGACGTTTCAATTGATGTTAGATTAGTTATGACGTATTTTAGGTCATTATGTGGATTGTAATGTTGATTATAATCCAATAGTAAGAGGCTCACTCTAGTGGTAATTGGGTTCATCATTATTGTGCCTTTGACTTTAACCAATGTCGTATACATTTTTAGGCTTAATCCTCACAACGCAAGCTCAATATGAGTTTATTTCATCTTCAACGTAAAAAACTTGTTTCACTTGAAAAGTTAACACATAAGCTCATCAGTAATTTGATCTCCTATGGACAAGGTTTTTGAAGTTGACAAGCGTGAGTCATAGTTCTTGTCGATCGTGCATCCTCATCCTCTTGTGCTGGTAGCCTAATCACATTTAAACAAAACATATTTCCCCTCGTAATATTTACCTTCAATTATTTGAGTTAATTTTATCATAGTACATTTCTCTATCGACAGTTGGTACACACACTTCACTATTCTGAGACTCTTTCACATCATGTACGATATTGCGAAATAGCATGATGTTGACTACATATCTGTTATATTAGATTGTCAATACCCTCGGTACTCTACAATACATTACAATTTTCTCCCCCATCTCCTTCCTACGTTGATCGTTCAAATGATTGACTTACATACGGATATAATACAATCAAATATGCATAATTAGACCAATTATGAGATATGAAAGAACGAATTTGTGTTATTTAAATTTTGTAACGATTTAATATCACTACGTATTCATGGAACCAATCACAAAACTCTTGAAAATGAAGTGCTTCCAATTGTTTATTCATCGTTTGTCCCTTGTTTAGCGCTTACCTAAGCGTAAGTTTATACACCCTAAAAAATGCTAGAATTCAATCACTTGTAATTCATTAATAAGGGTGTAAAATAAAATAATAAGGCATTATTAAAATGACTTACTCCCGCAATTGGAGGAAGTTGTCCAGTTAAACATAATATAATGGTGAAATCTGTTTGATTATGATTTGGTCCATGTCGAATCCCCCTTTAAACCCATCTTGATGTTTTTGTGGCCTAACGTGAAAAGTTGGTGCATCATGCAAATACCTTGAGTAAAACGTCACTTGATTGCTATGTACTCCTTTGCAATGCAACCTTCAAGTGTCACTTTATTGCAAACATTAGATTTGAACCCCTAGACTTCTGCACGTCAACATTAGTAAATCATTATAATTATACTTAATCCTATTGTTTAAATAAGTCTATATAAAAATTAATTTAGAACATTTAGGTCAAATTTTAATTACCTCTCGGATACATCCACCTCCACTGCACCAGTCCACCTAGAGGCATTCGCGAACAAGATGCACCACAACGTGAACCATGTTGGTAAAAAATTGGAGGAATACTTTTTTCATCTGACACAAAGTAACAATCATACTACTCTCAAGTTAATTCAAATCCTTTGGGTATGATATTGTTGAACAAATCTCCTTAAAGAATGTACACATCCCAACTAAAGGAGTAATCACACTACTTGACAAGTTTGATCCCCTCAACGTAATAAGAAAAAGTTGTTGCATTAGTACATGATTGTCATGATTCTTAAGTCTCGAAATTGTATGGTCATCAAGTTTCACATCAAAAAATATTTGAGGTGTATCCGTTGGACACCCTTACATCTTCAAGCACTTTCAATAAATTAATTTTATCTTCAATAGACATTTTGTGACAAACTGCAAGAATATAAGTTTTTCCATTGTATGTAAAATGATGAAGTGTAGGTCTTAAATTCATTTCTTCTAAGTCTTTGCATGTTGCGAGATTTTTCTCAGTTTTTTCTTTGATGTCCAGTAAGGTACAAAGAATGTTATCAATCACATTTTTTTTTTTCTGTGTGCATGACATTAAGATTGTGCCTCAACAAATTATCTTTCTAGTATGGTAGCTTGAAAAAAATACTTTTATTTTTTCACACTTTTTCATGAGTCACTTGTTTTTTTTTCGTAGGAGTCTTCTTTCACTTCTTTTGTTTTTTGTTATTGTCTGTCTTTGGTTTCTCAATGGGCTTTAGTTCCTTACAAGCGTTCTCATCCTCAAATACCATCTCTAACTATCCCAATATGTCGTCCCCATTTAACACGTCAAGGACACATTCAAATTCTTAGTTACTATCAAATATTTGCTTATTCCTCCTCAAAAATGATTAATGGGCAAGTATTGTCTATGACCCATATAACAAAATGTTTTCCTATGTTTTAACCGTTTAAACCTTGTTAAATACATACAAAAAGGATATGCCTTTGCACCTCTTGTAGGCCATTCTGATAAACTTGTATAGGTCAAAAAGTCATTAATTGTTTACATTAGTTGTGCTTGCATCATAAAATATTGTTTTATGGAGAAATCAAACGTTCGTAATCTTACACTCCATAATTCTTGTAGTTCATCAATCAGGGGTTGAAGATAGACATCTATATCCATTCTCAGTGAATGTGGGCTGGGGATAATTAAGATAAGATGAACGACATTTGTTTCATAGATATCAAAGATGGCATGTTGTATGGTACAAGCATTACACGCCGAGTACTATGAGAAATACTCATATTGTCAAAAAATTAAATTTATCGACATTAAACTAAGCCGTACATTCATATATCTCTGAAAAATTAGGATATAAATTATCAAATGCCTTTCACGCTTCACAATCCAGATGCCTTAATACACCATCATTTGTGTGGCTGTTTGCATGCCACTTCATATGGGGCGCAGTATGTTACGACATAAACAGTCTCTGCAGTCTTGATATGATTGAAAATCACTGCAACACCTTGACGATTTTCTCTTAGTCAACGATATAGGTTGACCATCATCATCTAATTGAATTTATCATTCCACCTAGATTGCTCACATCTAACACATGAATCTAAGTTTTTATTGCCCTTCCTAACAATATACAATTATTGTGACATGCCGAAATCTTCTCATACCCAAGGCCTATACCCTTAAATATTTTTTGGCCTCATATTGTAACACCCAAGAAATTAATTAAGTTTATTATTAGTAATCTTATTGTAATTCGAATTAATTAAGGGAATAAATAGCATATGAGATGATTTAGAATAGTTGATATAATAATAATAATAATGATTTTATCATATTTGAGATATGTATGAAATAACTAATAATAATTTTAGAAGACAATTGGTTAATTGAATAAAATTGATTTATGTTTTTAACATAATTAAGTGTAGCAAAAATAAGTTAGATTGGTGTATTAAAATAGAATAAGATAATTATTTATTATATTAGGGGTCTTTTGTGTTTTATGGGCTTAGAGGGATATTTTAGGAATAAAGTGATTGGCAGGTGAGGGTATTTTTGTAATTTATGCATCAAACCTCTTATTTCCTTATCTCCTCCCTCCTCCTATAAACCAATGTGCAGCAGTCCCCCCCATTCTCCTTTTCTTCTCCCTTCTTTCACGCATGTTCCATCTTTCTCTCCTTTCTTCCATTCTTATCATCTCCTTCTCCGTTCTCCACACCCACACACCCACTCAAGACCAAATGAGAGAGAGAGAACGTGATAGAGAGAGAGAGGAGGTGGCTGTGGAGTAGAAGAGGAAAAAGAAGAAGAATAAGAGGGAGAAGAAGAAAGCTTTGAGGTGATTTCGGCCATAGGGGCTTGTGGGGTAAAAATCTTTAGTCTTTCTATATGTTCATTATACCCATTGGGATTGAAGCTTGAAAACATATGGATTTGTGGGATTTGGGTTTAGGTTCGAAATTAGGATTCTTCAAAGAGATTTTGGGGATTTTGCAGTATTGTTGAAATGTCTAATTTTTCTTTATAATTGTATCCTACCCATTAGATTCTAAGCTTGAAATCATAGTGATTTGGGTACTCTTTAATTAGGTTTAAGATTTGGAGAAATTTTAGTAAGTAGCTAAATCCCTAAAATGAATTTGGGGCTTTCATGTATAGTAGATTGTTATGCATCATTTAAGTTTTAGATTGTTAGATTAATAGATTAAAACTCTCATTTTACTAATTGTTGAAATATAAGCATAAATTTTAGTTTTATTGTTGAAATTGAATTTGGGAGTTTTTAGTGTATGAACATTAGGATTTGTTATTTAGAGGATTATTTACATTTAGAATGTTAATTAATCCTTAATGTTTTATGGGTTCCATGAATAATAGGTAATTATGGGATTTAGGTTTTAGAAGATAATGAGTAATAGGAATTAGGGATTTATAATTGTAAATTTTATAATCGATTTAGTTACTTAAGGAGTAATTAGTAAAGCTTTAATTTCTATGGGTAATTATAGAAGTAGGATGTTTGAAGGGAATTGGACGATATGAAGTGTTAGAATTAAAGTGGGTTATAAATAGAGTTTAATGGTAATTTGTAATGTGATGAATGTAATACAATGTGTATTGCTATGGCTGGATTGAGGATCCTCTACAAGCGTGTCAAGAAAATATAAGTATTTTACTTACTGGGCAAAAGAGGTTATGTTTAGTGTTTAAAATATGTTTTATGATGCTTTAATGATGTTTTCTATAAGTATTTTGCTTACTGAGTGAAAATGATTATATTTTTAAAGTATAAAAGACGTTTTGGTTGATGTAAAGTGAGTGTGATAATATGAATATGTATTGATGTATAAATGATGGATGTAAAGTAAATGATACTATGATTATGTGTTGATGTTTGGATGATTGATGTAAAGTGTTTTGTGTTAATATACTTATGTAATGATGTTTTATGAGTAATAATATCATAAGTTTATGATATGTTATAAATGATGTTGAAAGAATATGAAATGAAAGAAAATCATGAGTACGATGATTTGATGCATGAGTATGGAATGAAATGAGTATGTTCAAAGAGTTGAATGGATTTGTGAGTTATTGATGATGTCTCATGAGTAATGATTTCATAAGTTTATGACATGTTACATATGATATTGAAAGAATATGATGTTAAATGAAAGCATGCATATGATGATTTTATTGCACAAAGCATGGTACATGAACATAAGATGGAACAAGAAACCATGAAAGGGGTTAGAGTCCCTTATACTAATGAAGGGAGTTAGAGTCCCTCAACGCCCACGCTAAATCATGTGAAGGGGATTCGAGTCCCTCATACTAATGAAGGAGGTTAGAATCCCTCAACATCTACGCTGAATTATAAATCATGTTAAGGAAGTTGAGTTTCTCATACTAATAAGGGGATTTGAATCCCTTAACGCCCACGCTAAATCATGTGAAGAGGGTTCGAGTCTCTCATACTAATGAAGGGGGTTAAAGTCCCTCAACGTCCACGTTGAATCAAGAACAAGGGGGTTAGAGTTCCTCAGCAACACAATGAAAAATATGATTTGAGTGCATATGTTTTATGAGTTTATAATAATGTTGTATGAAGTGATTTGTATGATTTTACACTAGACATATCATTATGCATATATGACTGGTATGCGACGAAACATATATGTATAATATTATGGCTAGACATTGCATGATGACATTTACTATGTTTTATTGTTGATGTATGATATGTAAATGTGAACAAAGTTAAATGACTGTTTTATTTATAAGTCTAATGAGTTCCATACTGCTGAGGTCTCTATTTTATAAAGACGGTGGGCTCATAATTTCACCTGTATCTTGGGTTTTCGGGATACAATTAATATTGTAAATGCAGGTACATAGTTGGTAGATGAGGATCTTGTAACTTGGTACTTGGGCTACGATGTCTATGGTCTAGATGCATCAGAGGCTGTCATTGTCAATTCTCTTCGGTAGGGTATTTATATATACGCTTAGATGTTGATATTTTTGTATATGGCTCGTGTCGCATGTGACATCTTTGTATAGCCATTCATTTATATGTAAATCTTTATTTATATAGATGTATTCGTCAGCTCTAATGTGTTATATTATGTCTAGTGTTAATTATAGTCCGCTGCAAAGATGTAAACTCTGATTTATCATAAACGATGCATATAATTCTGTGAGACTTATTAGATTGTCAATCAGGTTAATGCATGGGTTCATGACATATTTTGATATTGCCATGCCATTGTGACAATCCGCTTCAATGTGGGTTAATGATTTTTAAAAGAAAAATTTTTAATCATACTTTTATCAAGTGGGTCGTCACACATATGTATTAATAGGTAAAACCCCACTATCATTAGGCAACAACTAATTGACAAACTCGAGGATAGTCGAGAAAGCCATATTGACTTCACCCATACACTTCAAGTTGTACAAATTTATAGTGGTGCTAAGTTTACTATATTGTATCTTATCATGAAGTGGTTTGTATGCCTTTTTAAGCAAGTCTTTGTACTTTTTTCAGCTGTCGACCCCAATATCGGCCTTATCATCAACAAGGTGTTCTTCATAACCTTGCACCTCGAGTTAAGCTCACAGTTGTCTTCTCTGACATCATGCATGCCAAATAAATCATGCAACATAATTTGCATATTGCCACCTTGATCTGTGCTTGCACCTACATCTGTGGCCGGTGGATTAGAATTTGACTCTCCAACAGAGCATAAACAGGCCTCTCACCATGATAAATCCATTCCTTGTATTATTGAGGCTACATTCCTCTCCCCCCTATGAGGTGGTCAAGTACAATACCAGGTAGATGTCGCCTATTTAGTCGACACATCTTACATGGACAAACAATTAGTTGATTTGGAGTCCTACAATTTTGAACCGCGAAGTCCACAAAAGATCTACACCCATCTCTGTATTCCTTCATAGACCTAGGCTTCATCATCCAACTCTTGTCCATATCGTTAACGTAACTACGTACAGAAAAACACAATTAATTTACCTACATTTAGGTTTTAATAAAATCAACGCAGGTTAGTTATAGGAACCCTAAACCCTAAATAAGTGTAGGTTAGTTTTTGTTATTTATTTTGTATTTTTAAATATCTTTAGTTCTAATGAAAAAAATTGCGTAAACATGGAAAATATTATCAAATTTAATTTTGTTGTTAATATTGTAGGTTCATTTTTTGCTCCATGTATATACCATAAATAATTTTATTGAAAGTTAATAGCAAATTTGTATTTATACTACATATTCCCCAAAATATATTTACACAATATATATGAACCTATTATGTATGATAAACACAATCAATTTAACAAATAAAGCTTCAACAATGAAATTCTATAGACAAATTTCAAAACCCCATCTAATAGGTAAATAAATTTCCCAATTAATTAGTGGATAGAAACCAATCTACAACAAAATTAATTAATACAAGTTAAAATCTAAATTGGTGAACAAAAACCAATCACAAACCAATCCCAAACCACAAAAACAAAAATAAAATTAAAAATAAAAAATAAAATAAAAACGCATTTTAAATAAATAATCGAAATAGCAATCAGTTTTAAAACTGATTTTCCCTCAAAAAATAAAAATTAAATTAAATTAAATAACAGCATTTGTTATTTTCTTACCCAATAAAAAACCAATTAATCACTATTTCTTTTCTAAAAAACAAAAAAAAAGAACAACGACAAAGAAAAAGCATATATATATTTATATATTTTCATGTGTTTAGGATTCAACATATATGCAGCTAGTAACCAAAAAAAAAAAAAAAAACTAAAAAACTAAAATTAAAAATAAAACTAAAAATTAAAAAATTTGAAATAAATCCTATATCACACAAACTTTCCTTCTATTCATTTCCATGGCATTTCTAACAACCAAACAAACCAGAGGACATGCAATATTAATATATAGACATTTCAAAAAAATTCATCATTTAATTGGAAAAAGTAGTTTAACTCACATATTTTCAACAGATAATGCAGCTCTTAGGGATATTCATACCTGGCCATTGCCGGGGAAATGAGAGCTGCTGGAGATTGTGTCATCATTGAGAGAGATGTCTGGAGGTTGATAGAGTGCGAGAGGGAAAATTTTCAGAGGAGAGGTAGCTAGGCGCGGGAGGGAAGGAGAAAGAAGAGGGAAGAAAGAGGGGGAAGGAAATAAGAGGGGGTGTGGGCCAGCTGGGGGGATTGCACCCCCAAAATCATAAGGTAACGTGGCATTACTTCCCACGTTACCTTTGGTATTTTATTTTTAAACAAAAAATTTGCCTTCATTTTAATTGTTTATGGCTATATATATATATATATGTATATATATATAAATTAATACACCTATTTTGCTTCTAAGTTGGTCCAAATTAAATTAAACTATTAGACCAACTAAAATCCGAATTAATAGATGTAATTCGTTTTTTTTTTTTTAAAAAACCAAAGGTAACGTGGCACGTGGTCTTTGGAAAAAAAAAAAATCCTAATTCGTTTCATTTGTGTCTACCATTAATTAGTATAATTAACTATGGCATAAAGTTAACTATTTGATAGCTACAATTAATTAATATATTAACTATAAAGGAACCCTATATATATAATAAATTAATATCATTAAGTAATAATTATATATTAAATATATTTTATTAGTTAACTATAAAATGTTTTAAATTATAATTAATGCCATTAATTACATTTTAATATCTATGATATATAGTTAAATTAATAGCTATGATATTATAACTATAAGTTAACACTATACTATTGGTTATATTTTAATTTTATTGGGTTAATTAATTTATTATAGTAAACTTAACCATATATATATTAACTATAAATTTATTAGTTACCTATCATGGTTAATTAATATGTTACTTACAGCATTAGTACTATAGTATTAATTATAGTATAAGCTAACATATTATAACTATAGATTAACCCCGGGCCTAGCACTAACTTTATAATATGGTTACTTATAACATTCGTATTAATTGTAGTTATCGTATTAATTAATACTATAATGAAAACTATAGTACTTAATTAACCCTAGCGTACGTAATTAATACTTAATTAATAATATAGTACTTAATTTTTTTTTTTTTTTTTTTGAAGAAGACATAGTCTTGAAATTTCATTAATCAATGAGATAGAGCAATTTGCTCTACTCGAATAATCTCCAAGATACAATTGGGACTCTCATCCTTCCATTGTCTCTCAAAGCCCAATTGGGCAGCTAACTTAGCAAGGTTATGAGCCGCAAAATTTGCTTCGCGACTTACATAGTTGATCGCACGATACATAAAAGTTTGCATCAAAGTCTATGCTTCCGCAATTATATGTCCCACCTTGCTCTAGTTTGCCTCCCCCGAGTTCAGTGCATCTACAATATTCTTGGCATCACCTTCCAACTGGATCTTAGTAAGCCTGAGTTCACTGCAAAATGCCAAAGTTTGTACCGCAGCTATGGATTCTGCAATACTTGGTTCAAATCTGCCCTGCTTGACCATACATTTGGCTGCATGCACGTTCCTCTCTTGGTCACGTAAAACCATTCCAATCACAATCCTTTCGCAGTGATGGTTCAGTGCTGCATCCTAATTTGCCTTAAGGATCCCATCCGGAGGTGCCTGCCAGGTCCTCTTTTTCGTCTCTCTAACTGGTTCCCTCCTTTGTCCATCTCTGCTACAGGCTTCATCGTATTCAGCTAAGGACTCATGGGCTCTCCGTATTAGCAAATCAGGATGGCTGAAGATGCTGCCATGTATTAACCCATTTCGTCTCAACCAAACTTGCTTGGCCAACCCCACAAAGAGTCAGATATCATGCTCACTTCCTAGTCTGCCAATTTCCTCAAAAATCTTGATGAAGCTGTGCCCCGTGAAAGAGCATTTTTGGAGGGTTTTAGAGCTCCCTCCCCACTTGTCCATTGCCGATGGACATTCCCAAAGAATATGACTCACAGTTTCCACCTCTAGGCCATAACTAAGACATAAGGGATCACTTATAATTTTCCTTTTCATCAAAATTTCCCGCGTGGGAAGCATATCATGACACGCTTTCCACATAAAAGTGCTTCTCCGAGTTGGGCACCTTAAGGTTCCATATCAATTTCCATATATCACTATTATAGAAACCATATGAACTCCCAGCCTTCGTTCTATCCACCGCCTCCTTCGCTAGATGGTATGCACTTCTAACCGAAAAGAGACCATTGGTGGTTCCCCTCTATATCATTCTATCCACTTGTTTAGTGCAACTCAAGGGAATAGTTTTGATTGCCTTCACCTCATCTTCATTAAAAAGCTCTTCAATCTTCTTTTGATCCCACAAACCCATATCCTTGTCAATTAGTATGTTCACCGTTGCATCCCTAGGCTCACGATCGGAGAAGGACTGAATTTTGTAGCTACTATGGGTAGGCACCCACTTATCCCCCCAAATTCGGACCTTTTCTCCTTTCCCAATTCTCCAAACCATTCCCTCCAAAATTAACTCCTTAGAGCTAAAAATACTACGCCAAGCAAATGATGGTTTGTTTCCAAGCTAGCCTCCAAAACTTGGCAATTGGGAAATATTTAGCTTTCATTATGCCAGCGATCAAGCTGTTCGGTGTTTGCCAAAGTCGCCAAAGTTGCTTCACCAAGAGAGCCTTGTTGAAACAATGGAAATCCTTAAATCCCATTCCGCCCTTCGTCTTAGTCACCCCCATGTGATCCTAACTCATCCACGGAACTCCGAAAACTTTGCGTTGATGGTTCCACCAAAACTTCTGCATGAGTGAGTTGATGTTTGAACACAAGGCTTTTGGCATCTGAAAAATGCTCATGCTGTAAGTTGGAATTGCTTGTATCACGGCCTTCAACAAAATCTCCTTCCCTGCCTGTGACAAAAATTTTAGCTTACAGTCTTGAAGTAGTTTCTCAATCCGAGCAACAATACTCTTGAACTCCTTTGTACATGACTTTCCCACCAAAGCCGGCAATCCCAAATAAGTGTCATATCTTCGAAGCTCCTGTCTATAGCAGCCCATTCGGCCTCCAAGGTGTCCCCACGGTCTGTCCGAGTTCCTTTCACCACCCAAACTTTCTTAATAATTTCCTTATAATTTTCCTCCCGCACCCATCTTGCCTCATGACAAAACAAGTAGGTCCTTCTCCTCCTCTTCATGTCTTCTTGCAAGGTAACATGAACTGGACAATGGTCAGGGCTCAACTCCTCTTCAACGCAGACGTCAACCTTAAGAAAAATTTCACACCATTCTTCATTTGCTATCACCCTGTCAAGCCTTTCTTTGACAAAATCATTCCCTTCTCTCCCGTTATTTAATGTAAATTTTTGTCCCCGGTAATCCAAATCCAACAGTCTGCATTCCTCTAGTGTTGATTGAAAAGCTTCCATTAAACCCCTTTGGCGCTCATTCCCACCCCACTTTTCCGAGAGGTTGAGGATCTCGTTGAATTCACCAACGCAAACCCATGGGACCGAGTCAATTGTAGAGAGATATCTAAGTAAGTCCCACGCCTTACCCCGTTTACCCAATTCCGAGTTACCACAAAAACCAGTACATTTCCAAACTAACCGCGAGATTGGTGAAGAAATTTTTGCATTAATGTGACGCTGACTATAGTTTTGTATCTCCACTTCCAACTTATCTCCCCATAGCAACGCCAACCTTCCACTTTTACCCACACAATCAACTACAAGCATAATCCGGAACCCCAACTTACACCGAACACATTCTATTTTATTATGTCGAAGTTTGGTTTCCATGAGGAAAACCATAACGGGTCTCTTTTCCTTTACCATCTGGCAAAGGTCTCGAACTGTCCAAGGGTTCCCAAGCCCCCGGCAGTTCCAACTTATCAAACTCATTGCGGCCGGTGAGGCTGCTCCACAGCCGTCGCGAATCTCGATCCATGTTCTGTTTCCACTGCATCCTTATCAACAAGAGATAATTTTGCTTTGTCTATTTTCTTATGTGAGTTACACATTTTTTTCCACATGCCCTCATCAGCTTCATTTTTTCCCACTTTCCTCTTCCCCAGGCCATCTAGATTTGTGCCATGGCTGGATTGGGTTTGCACTGCACGTGCTTTCCTTTTCTATGTGATATTCATCTGTTTTCCACCCCTTCTGTTTTGGATTGGGGCTCCACCTAGAGTCGTTTTCACCATGGTCTTTTCCACCTGAGCTAAAGTGGGTCCTAGGCATGGGCTCCTCGACACAACTCTTCCCCCCGTTTGTGCATACGTCTGCTTCCCATGCAAATTCCCTACATTAAATTGCATTCTATCTCCATGAGCCAGCTATGCCTCCTTTCCAATCTCATGAAACGTGCTAAAAATGCTTGTCTTTATTTCCTTCCTAACTCCACTCCCCAGCTGATGTAGATTAGGATGACCTATCTTATCTATTAGTCTTTTATTTAAATTAGGTTTATTTATTAGTATTCTATTTTATCTTATCTTTCAGTCTTTTATTTAAATTAAGTTTCTTTATTAGTCTTTTAATCGGTTTTATTTTCTTTCGTAGACTTTTAAATTGACTTTATTTCATTGTTATCTTAGGACTAGGAGTCTTGTGGCTATAAATAAATGCTTAGAACCCTGAGAATGCAGTTGTTGATTATTATTGATTTTTATTAATGAGAATTACTCAGAGTTGAGTTTATTCCTCTTTTTCCTTTAAAATGTTAGAGAGTATCTAGATTTTCAAGAAGAGTTCTTAGATCATTGATAGTCTCAAGATCTAGAATTATCTATCCGCTGCATATTTGTTGTTCTTCGCTGTAGCCCACTAAGTTGCGCTGCATCACCAGTTGTACATTCTTTCCATTCACATGCGACATGCCAACTCCACCTGTCATAAATTCCCTCCTAGCTCTACCCCCCTCTTGCACATTCTTTCCATTACCATAAGATCCCCAGATTTCCTCGCCATTAAATTCCGCATTAACTGCCCCACTCTAACTATTGCATTTCGCATTAACTGTAGTATTAACTCCACCAAAATTAGCCATTTTTCCCTACGCTGATTTATTGCCCATGTCATCATTTTGAGCCAAATCCGGATTTTCCTCTCCAACATTAACTTCATAGCCGTTACCTTCCATATCTGCTGCTCCATGATCTTTTCCCGAAGGAAAAGATTCCATAGTCTGCCTCTCTACCTGATTTACCCTCACCGGAGTCACCCCTGGATCCAGTGATGCTTCACTCTCCATATCCGCCGCCACTGATGATCTCCTCGGATTTTTCTCTCAAGTCTTATTGCTATTGGATCCGATCCCATGGTGGGAGTATTCTATGCCGTTCCTTCCTCTTTTCCACGCTAACCCTCCACCAAAACGTTGGCCTGGCAATGGGGCTCTCAGCCAAGGCCCATACTCTGTGCCACCCTTCTGCAAATTTTTTGTGCAACCCATAGCTCCATGTTTCACTACTCCACAACTAAAACAGATCCGTGGGAGCCTCTCATACTGGAAATCAACCCACATAGGAACCTTCTGCACTTTCAACCTTCTTCCTCTCATCAACGGTTTTGTTAAATCCACCCGAATTTTAGCCTGAAGGAACTTACCCCATCCCACCCCATCTTCATCTGTTTCTACCTCCTCCACTTGCCCAATAGAAGACCCAATCATTCCCTATTTCAGAGTTCATGCAGGCGAGAGGGAGGTTTAGCATTTGGACCCATAGAGCAACTTTCTCAAAATCATAAGACGCTGGTTGCATAACTCCGTCAAAATTCGCCACTGAAAAAAGGTTTCCATCGAACACCCAAGGCCTCCACTCGAGCACTCTATCTTTTTCCCAATCATGTTCGAACTCAATGAGGAACAGATTTTCTCCCACTACTTTAAAAGTAATCCTTCCCGTTAACTTCAGTCCTCTCCTTAGAGATGATCTGATCACCTCCTTGCTAACATAGCGATCCGAAATCAGTTTCCCTACTAAGCACGAGGCTCCCCTTCTCACCATACCTTCCATCTTTTCCTCTCAAATTTCCATCACATCATCCTCCGCCTCCGTCAGGGAGAGGTTCTCCCATCTTCTCGACAGATCCTCCTCCATTAGGCTTTCACCAACTCGTACGCTTAATGAATACGATTAATGCTTCTTCCACAGCCTAAGGTTGGAAATTTTCTTCGTCTCCGCTAGGGTTTTCGTGACCTAGAAAGCTCCTTCGTTAAATAGTTTATTACTCCTCTTTTCTCAAATACACAACTAGTACTTAATTAATTAACATGAGCTAGATTTCAAATATGTATATAGCCAACATTAATTAATATATATACATAATTAATACACGTAATTTGGATTTTTTTTTTTTAATTTTTCAAAAAACCAAAGGTAACGTGGCACACGTACCTGCCACGTTACCTTTGGTCTTTTGAAAAAAAAACAAAAATCCTAATTCGTTTCATTTGTATCTACCATTAATTAGTATAATTAACTATGGCATAAAGTTAACTATTTGATAGCTACAATCAATTAATACATTAACTATAAAGGAACCCTATACATATAATAAATTAATATGATTAAGTAATAATTATATATTAAATATATTTTATTAGTTAACTATAAAATATTTTAAATTATAATTAATGCCACTAATTACATTTTAATATCTATGATATATAGTTAAATTAATAGCTATGATATTATAACTATAAGTTAACACTATACTATTAGTTATATTTTAATTTTATTGGGTTAATTAATTTATTATAGTAAACTTAACCATATATATATTAACTATAAATTTATTAGTTACCTATCATGGTTAATTAATATGTTACTTACAGCATTAGTACTATAGTATTAATTATAGTATAAGCTAACATATTATAACTATAGATTAACCCCGGGCCTAGCACTAACTTTATAATATAATTACTTATAGCATTAGTATTAATTGTAGTTAGCATATTAATTAATACTATAATGAACACTATAGTACTTAATTAACCTTAGTATACGTAATTAATACTTAATTAATAATATAGTACTTAATTAATTAACCTGAGCTAGGTTTCAAATATGTCTATAGCCAACATTAATTAATATATATATACATAATTAATACATGTAATTTTTTTTTTTTAAACCAAAGGTAACGTGGCACATGTGCCACATTACCTTTGGTCTCTTGAAAAAAAAATTCTAATTCATTTCATTTGTGTCTACCATTAATATATATATATATATATATAGTAACCCTAGGTCTAGCATTAATTAGTATAATTAACTATGGCATAAAGTTAACAATTTGATAACTACAATCAATTAATATATTAACTATAAATGAACCCTATATATATAATAAATTAATATCATTAACTAATAATTATATATTAAATATATTTTATTAGTTATCTATAAAGTAATCTGTATACCTATTATGGAACCATATATATCTATATAGATCATAGCTTCATTCCAAAATCCAATGACAATATATATATATATATCAATATCCGTATATATATATATAAGATACCAACGTCATACAAGACGACATTACAATCCCGACTCTCAAACCATATCCGCTAACCTATGACTAATTAACAAATGAGGTTGAGAACGCCAATACTTATTTGACATTGAGGGCTGAACCCAATTAACATTTAATCATATCCTCGACTAAAGCTGTGATAATTCACATCCACAACCTAAAGATCTCGACCAAGCATCACACCCCAAAGCGGTGATCGAGACAAGACTTATTACAAATAAAACCGATCACTGGAAAAGGCCCAACAAAGGATGGAGTACGCAAACAGACAGAGAAGATCGTAGAGAACTGTAAAATAACAAAACACACAAAACAAAATTAAAAAGCAATACAGAAAATACTAAAGCAAATACAAGGAAACTCAACAAAACAAAAAAATAAACAAAGGAAACAAAATATAAATAACGTGGTAATTACGCTACCCATTTGGTAACGTAGAAATTACAACATTACCCTTCGTAACGCAGATGACGTTACCAAAGGGTAACGTGATAATTTCCAATGTTACCCTTTGGTAACATGTGAATTCACACGTTACCAAACGTTTTTTTTTTTAAAAAAAAACCTTCCATTGGTAACGTGTCAATTTTGACACATTACTAAATTGCTATTTTTATGTAGTGGGCCGATTCTCACAATGTGTTTAAAAGCATTTCTGCTTGCTCTCCTTTTCTCTTATCCATTCAAATTAAGAGGAAGAGAGACACGCCTTTATAACCCTTTTCCCTTTCCTCCTTTGATTAAAGAAAAACAGCACAAAAGCACAGATATAATTAATGCATTGGGAACAACGGTTCTGTAATAAACCTGAATGCAAAAAAACGAATGACGTATCAAAGTGAATGACCTTCTCCACACATAGAAATACATTATAAGTTGGCCTTCATCACTTGTATTTAATGTTTATCTTAGTAAAAGAGTGACATCGATCATCATTAAGTAAAATATAAAAAGAAAAAAATAATATACATTATTTTACTCATGAACTAAAAGATTTGAATTTTTTTCCATAAACTACCAACTATGACACTTGACCCCATCAAACTACCATCTTATAACACTTTCTTTCATTCCGTCAGTCAAAGGGGTTAAATCTAACGGTCAAACATTTTAAATTTTTTTCCATCCATTTTTGCCCTCACTTTATATCAATAAAATGACAAAAATGAAAGAAAAAAAATCTGAAGTGATGGCAAAAATGAAAGAAAAAAAATTTAAAATGGCACATACTAGTCACATGACCATTGACCGTTAATTTTAACCCCTTTAACTGACAGAAGGGAAAAAAGTGTCATAAGATGATAGTTTGATGGGGTCAAATGTCATAGTTGGTAGTTCATGAGGGAAAAATGTCAAAACAATGAATTATCAAAGTGAATGACCTTTTCCTCCAAACATTGGAGGAATCTCCTTCAACTTAATCAGAAATTTAATGTTTATTTTTTTAATAATATGTGAGATGCACATGAGTTTTTAATATTATTTATTTTAACTTTATCCCTGTTATTAAAAAAAGGACAGAGTTTTCCTCCAAACTGGTTTGGAGGAATCTCCTCCAACCTAATCTGTAAAAGCGACATGTGTCCCTTGAACATGTGAGATACACATGTTTTTTGAATAACAGGGATAAAGTTGA
Source organism: Carpinus viminea (assembly GCA_013348765.1). NCBI lineage: Eukaryota > Viridiplantae > Streptophyta > Magnoliopsida > Fagales > Betulaceae > Carpinus > Carpinus viminea. Next base: position 38,028,293 of record CP054667.1, on the reverse strand, counting down.
AATAAATAATATTAAAAACTCATGTACATCTCACATATTATTAAAAAATTTTGCCTCACTTTATATCAATAGGAGACAACTTGAGGAATATCCTCCAACCTAATCCAAAAAAGCGAAGTGTGTTTCTTGAACATGTGAGATGCACATGTTTTTTTAATAACAGGGATAAAGTTGAAATAAATAATATTAAAAACTTATGTGCATCTCATATGTTATTGTGGGTGGATGAAATGCTACAGATAAGTTGGAGATTCTCAACCTAATCATAAAAGCGACAGTTCATGTCGAACATGTGAGATACAATTAAGACAGAGTTTTCCTCAAACTAGGTTGGAGGAATCTTCTCAACCTAATGTAAAAAGCGACACGTGTCCATTTTTTTAATAGCATGTGAGATGCACATGAGTTTTTAATATTATTTATTCAAACTTTATCCCTGTTATTAAAAAAACATGTGCATCTCACATGTTCAAGGGACACGTGTCGCTTTTACAAATTAGGTTGGAGGAGATTCCTCCAATCCTAGTTTGGAGGAAAACTCTATCCAATGATGGGGGCAAAAGGTAAAATATAAATTGCATGTATATTTCACTTTCCTTTTTCCACCAATAAATTATAAAACAATAATAAATCTAATTAAGTACAATTTACGTCCATATTAATTATAGCCAATAAAAAAAATGAGTAAAAGCTTGTTATACATATAATTGGGAATTACATTTTCTCCAATTCAGTATATACTGGAGGGTATCTAGTTCATATGGCTAGGATTTCTTTAAAGAAATCCAAGTGCAACAAATGTGTCATGTGTCATTTTAATAAAAAATAAATAAAATATTAATTAATATTTTCAAAAATAAATAAAAATAAAAAATATTTTCAAAAAACTAAGGATGTCGGCTACCCCATAGGGGTTGCCCGAACCATCATTGTTGGCCTGGGTGGCTTCAGCTACCTCAAACCGACTAGTCCAAGCCACCTACGGCTATTGGGGGTGGTGGACCACCCCCAAGGCACAAACTAAAAAAAAAATCGTTAGCCTGTGGGGTTGGCTCACCCCCAAGACCCAAACTAAAAAAGAAAAAAATCATTGCCCAGTAGGGGTAGTCGAAGCCACCCCCATGCTAGCGGGGTGGTCCGACCACCTCCTATAGGGTGGCCGGCCACCCTTAGGTTTTTAAAATATTTTTTACTTCTTTATTATTTTAATTTTATTTATTATTTTTATTAAGATGACACGTGACACACTTATAGGCTTATAGTTATAGCACTTAGATTTCTTTAAATAAATCTCAACTATAAATTGGATATCCTCTAATCCATAATGACGAAAATGATCCGGATCTATATAATTGGTGGTCCAAGGCTATGCGCGTCTGGCCCGAACCATCCTAGAAGATCGTCAACACCCATGACCTAAGGGTAGCATAGTCAAGGACCTGCACGGCCCCCAAAAAAATGGTCGGGAGGACATGTACAGTCTCTCAGGTATAATAGGATTTTGACCATATGGAAAGAGAGCTTGGGATAAACAACAACAGGGCATATATATCAGAGTGATCGGATAAAGACGTTTGGGATCGAACATGGAAAAATATTGTCTGTGCCATTCATGGGATATGTAATAGCTGCCAATACGGATACGACTTGCCTCAAACAATCACAAGATCAGATCATTGATTTGATTACACTCAAATAACTCCCAAATTAATCCCAAATCTTCACCATTTTATAAGCTCCAAATGACCTGGCCGGCCTATAAATATGCCCCATGCATGAAGTATGAAGGTACGCAACATATTTTCTCTTCTTAGAATTTTGGACCGGTAAGAAAGAATTGACTTAAGCATCGGATGACGACCAATTGGAAGACCCCGGTGAATTCTCTTAACCATTGTGTGTTGCAGACTAGAGGAAGAGCATGTTGTGAAGCTGTCCTTGTATTCACCATACCGGAAACTGTATCAACAGAAGTCTTATCAAGTAGTACGCCACCACCAGGAATTTTTCGTTTTTATTTTTCCTATAAATTTTTTTGGGCTTGGTCGGCGTGGAGCTAGGCACGACTCTTAAAAGTAAATAATAATGCAGTGCCACTTCAAAAAAGAAATAATAATAATAATAATGCAGTGTGTTTGTTTATAATTGTCCTCGAAATCGAGTGCAGGCATTCTAAAGAAAAAGACACGTGTAAGCTAGACACGTAACCTACAACAACAGAGGCACGAGGTGGCGATATTCTATAGGCTGAGTCCTTATAAAAGTTGCAGCAAAACTAACATCCTTAACCTCATCACGACACGTGTAAGCTAGACACGTAACCTACAACAACAGAGGCACGAGGTGGCGATATTCTATAGGCTGAGTCCTTATAAAAGTTGCAGCAAAACTAACATCCTTAACCTCATCACGACACGTGTCACAACACGTGTCAAAACGCAAGGCACGTGTTTGTGACTCAGGGCACATGAAAATACTACAAATATCCACTCGTCAAAGACACCCTTATATCATATCCTCGCAAGCAAAGAATTTCAGATACTACTCTTCCAAGTTTTCTCAGATTTTACAAAGCAATATCTCGAACTTAGCAATCACTTTCAGAGAAAGAAAATGGCGTCCCATGATCAGAGCTATAAAGTTGGTGAAACCAAAGGCCGAGCTGAGGTATAATTTTTTAAAAATTTTCATCATCAATATTATTATATATTATGATAGTCGTATAGTGTACTAAATAATTTTCACCGTCTTTTGTTGTTTGCTTGCTTATTACTCAGGAGAAAACCGATCAGACAATGGGAACGATGAGGGAGAAGGCCGAAGCGGCAAAGGACAAGACCTCGGAGAAATCCCAACAAGCAAAGGACAAGACCTCGGAGACAACCCAAGCTGCCAAAGAGAAGACCTCAAGCACAGCTCAATCGGCAAAGGAAAAGGCGGCGGAAGCAGCGCAAGGGGCACGTGAGAAGGCCCAGGCCGGCAAGGAGAAGACCGGCGGGGTGCTGCAGAAGACTGGAGAGCAGGTGAAGCAGATGGCCCAAGGTGCAGCAGATGCGGTGAAGCATACACTGGGGATGGGCAAAGATAATAATAATGATCATGTTGAGGATGATAGTCCCGGCAAAAGCAGCAGCAGCAGCAGGGGTACAATAAGGACTAGTTTGGAAGTCGATCTTTTGTGTTTTTCTTGTGTTATCTCAAGCGTTTATTTGGTTGTTGGGCACGTTCTTATAATCAAAAGTCCTTTACTACTCCCATTTAGTGAAAGGGACTAGTGTTGTATTTGGTCCTTTTTTTTTTAAATGTGATTTCTGCTTTAAATTAAATAAATGCAACGGGGGCATTTGTCTCAATTGGGATTAGATTCGTGCTCTCAAATTTTATTTTATTTTTAATTTAAGTAGTTTGTGATGATTTGTTAGTTTGGGAGTGCATGCATTTTAAAACCAAATTGCAATTTTGGACTGCGATTTAAAAATGTTTTATGTTCTACAAGCTGAAGCAATTTAGGGCAATATTTACATATGATTTAATATGCTAATGTTATTTAAATATTCAATTAATAAAAAAATATACTAATATATACTAAATGCTATGCAATTTTTTAAAATAGTGATTTAAAAACGTAATTTTTACTAATGCGTATTTCAAAACCTAATAATAATAATAGTTGTAAAAGACACAAATCAGTCGTCTGTGTATCATTTTGTATTTGAGCAGAGTTCATGATCTACACTGCGGGTGGGTTCTGCCATTAGGGTTTATAAAAACGTAAGGTTTTTATTCTTTCCGTACTTTTTTGCCTTTAAAATTGTTTTATGCAGGACCAGGCCATTACTTTATTATTGTTACCTACATCGATAATTTGTGTGTTTGGTCTATTATAAGAGAGTCTACCTATTTTCGATATTTTGATCTCTCGTAACATTTTTCTTTTTCTTTTTTTTAAAAAAGTGGGTGAGTGGATTGCTTGAGATCTATCTGTTATATATGCATCCACCTCTAAAAACGTGTCACTTTGTTGGAAGTTTATTTAATTAGTTTGTAAAAAATTTATGTCCGACTCTTGTATTTACTATCCTAACATAATTGCTAATAGCCTTTCATTTTGGTAAACAGAAAAAGGGAAACTCATACATAATCACTTTCCCATAAACTGACACATTTCACCTGATCTAGAGATAGAAGCTCTCCCTGCTTGCAAACTCCAACGTTGGAGAAGCTCTTTCCTCCTCCCTTGGCTCCCACCTTATCCCCCCACTTTCTCCACCAACTCTCGAGCCCCAAAATCGTGTGCCTCTACCATCTCTTTACGGTTCAAGCTCAGAACCCATTTACCGCCTATTCCTAGATTGAGGTCCCTACAATTTCAATGATTTAGATCATCAACTCAAAATGAACAGTTTAGATCATCTTTTCACCTTCAAAGGGGTGGCCGACTACCTAAAGATGTGATTGTGATAGATTTATCTTTTATGGGAGTGTTCAACCACTCTCTCAATTTTTAAAGTAATGACTGACTACTCCAATTATATTATTGGAGGAGTGTAACTACCCTCTAAAAGAGTAGCCAATCATCCCTTCACCCTTTAATGGTGATGGTTAGTCATCTCATTAGTGTGGTGTAACCACCTCCTGATGATTCTAGAGGGAGAAGAGAGCACGATCACCCTTGAGGATTTGAGAGGTGATACGACCACTCTTGATAATTATTTTATTTTGGGGGGGGAGGGAAGAGAATAGTGTGCTCAACTCCTAAAGGCTTGATGGCTTGAGGGTTATGCAATCAATCCCGGTGATTCAAGGGGAGAGGTGGTTGGCTACTCTCATGAGAGAGTTGGGGTGGTCCGTTAATTCTGTCAAAGGGTGAAAGGATGGTCAGCCACTCCTTTTACTCCTTTTTTTCCTCTTTAAATGTTCATGCGATTCAATTTAGGCCATTCATTTTTAATGAACTATCTCAGTCCCACCAATTCTCATCTCTTTCTTCTCATGAGGGGGGAGAACAAAACTAAACAAACTCTTTTTAAGGGGGGTAAAAAAATATTACAAAAACTGAAAAAAAAAATTAAGAGACAAATTTAAAAATTTGGAGAGCTCCCCTGTTTTTTTTTTTTGGTCAACGGAGATGGTAGGCTTGAGGCCATTAGATGGTCTTACGTTCTTCACCTGTTGGCTACAATTACTTCAAATAATATAAACCAAAGAGTGAAGGAAAATGATCATGTATGAACAGTTAAGAAACTCAAAAGAGAAGTGCACGCAATAAGAACCTTTTGATTCCATCAAATCTCCTGTTGAGCATTACAACAAAACTACAATATTGATAGCTCTAATGCTACTATACCGTATTGCAATGCATATCTTAACAGGCTAATGTTTCTAACGCAAAATTCATATAAACAATCAGAAACAGCATGAATTGATGCCATAAATACTTCTGTAATGAGCAGCAGCAGAATTTGATGCATAGAAGATTTTGTGACGAACACACTGGACCACTCGTGGAAGGCCTGTGTAATGGGTATTCTCCGGCTTCTCAGGGGCCACAGGATGGATTCCATGCATAGTAGGAGGATTCTGCTGAAGAGAGTTAAAACTGGTCCGCCTTGCAGTAGAACAACCAGATGTGGATAATGTTTCAAAAAAATCTTGCCCAAGCGCCTACAAGTTATACTACACCCATTCATTTTGCGGTGCTGGTGGAGCATAAATATTGAAGCTTATATTCATTAGAAGAACATGTATCTGCCAAATCCAGATGTCTTCTGACAATTGCTTGCTCCAAGGATTTTAAAGCAGGAAGTAGTTTTTTCGAATTCTGTTTAATAGAGTTGCCTTGGGCCTTGCAGAGTTCCTGCCATACAGACCAAATCACAATCCATGAGTTAGATCTAGAAAGCAGCACAGTGCAGAGGTTATCTGCATCTAATATTGAATAGAATTAGTTGGAAAAGTTGCAGTTGTGAGGAAAATATACCTGACTCCATCGAAGTATGAACTCCAAGTGCGGACAGCTTTCTAGAAGATTCGCAAATGCTTGTATTAACCTCTGCAAATATTTGTAAGGGATTGATGAGGCAACAGCCGGTATATCCATTGGAGTGACAGCAAAAATGCATTTTTTAATTAGAGCATCCTCATTCAAACGAAGGCTAAGAATTAAAGCTTTGTTTGGTTGATCTTCACTTAGTGCTGCATCAACTGCCTGTATAGCCAGAAAAATAGAAAAATTAAAAAAGAACTATCAAATCAGCTAAAGGAAAAATACTGCTACTTCACAGAAATGAAAAATAGTGCTGTTGAACAGAAAAGGAAACCTGCTACTAAAAAGAAAAGGGAAAAGCTGCTATCCAAATAATATATTTTTGGAGAAATTCACTTAACCCACGGCACTTTCATCGCCGTTGTAGTTACCCTCCTAAAGTTTAAAAATTCTCAATTTAGTATATCAAACTTTTAAAAGTTTGCAATGTCATCCTCCCATTAGGATTTGAGGTTAAATTAGATGAAAATGGGTAAAATGACCTTTATCTCACTGTAAAATTTATAAAATTCCAAATTAAATATTAAAAAAAAAAAAAAACAAATATGGGTATTTTGAGAATTTCCAAGGTGTCCGTAGGATTTAACAGAAAATCCTAACAAATGGGTGATATTGCAATCTTTTTAAGATGGATACACTAAATTAAGATTCTTTGAACTTAGTGATTACAAAAATGATAAAAGTTCAAAGGATTAAATGAAATTTTCCCTATATTTTTTTATAAGTAAATGAATTTCATAAAAAGCATAAAGATGCAACCCAAATAATATAGTACATGCCAATTGGTTGACTACCTTAATGTGATTCAATTTCTGTTCCAAACTACATTTGAAAAACAGAAAAATATGAAATGAAGAATTTGATTTTCTCATTATCTTCATTTCCTGATTAATTTTTTTTTTTAATAATAAGAAGTTCTATTAAAGAGAGAAAAAAACGTGCCGCACCCCTAATTACACAGGGAGTATACAAAAGGGAGCCAAAGCTAACCCATAAAAAATCCCCAGCAAACCCACCCAAACACCCTCAAAACAATCCCCAGAGAAATCAAAGCTAGTCCCAGAAAAACCCAAAAAACCACCCAAAAACCCTCAAACAAACACACCAACGCAATACCCGCTAACCAAACACCCTCACCCCTACACAAATTTTAAAATGGAAATACCTCTGGTGTAACTTCTACGTCAAGGTCTGAGGGATCAAAGATAATGGATTCGTCAATTGAATAAACTAACACCCCCTCTGTTGTTGCAGCTGTAAAGCTCCGCCCAGTGGGTGCAATTCTCAGACATTTTGTCCGAATAGAAGGCCTTCCAGCGTTACCTATGGATCCTGGTAAACCAGAACCTAAGTTTGCTCGGGTTTGTTTGTCAACACCTTCTTCTGTGTCACTGTTGTCGTCATCAATTAGATCCAGAGGGCCATCTCTTGTCATATTCTTTGAGTTTAAGATGTCAAGAACTCCATCTAGAGAGAGATTATGGGTTACTTGAAATCGACGCAGCAATACCTGTGCAGTGTAGATGCAAATACATACAAATTCAATTCCATATACCACAACTAAAAAAACTCACACAGTGCTTTCAAAGTCAGATACGCCTTAAGCTATATAAGCCATTATAGGTTCCTATAAATAAAAAATAAAAAATTCATGCAACCTATAATCATAGATTAGACCTTTATAGATTTCTGATAAAACATTGAATGTAAATCTTTACTGTCTTCTTGACAAACGAATTGTTTCACCAACCACCAATTCAATACGAAAATGTAAAGATAAAAGAAGATTTTTATTGAAATGTAGAATTAGCATAAACATATTACTGTGCTAATCTTGTTGACATTTCAGGTGACTGTAAGGTCCACTTTAACCAAAAAGTCTAGGAACTTGACAAAGGGGCACAGAAATAAATTATTGTGAATTATGCATAAAATGCTCAGAAATTAGGTTATAAATGTTATTTATCAAAACAATTAGGTTATACAACGTTGAGAGTTTGACAAATTAATTTAAATCAATTCTATGATATAAGTAATGTGCCAGAACATGTACTTCATCTTACATATATTGCATAAAATTAAAATTTTCAGAACAAAGCTCATGATTTCATTGTCTTCAGAAACTTCTGAAAGGGGAAAAAGGGATACATGTACAAAATAAGTTAATGTTATGAACAATTGAATTTAGCACATAATCGTATCATTTCTTCCACACCCATTGTTGATGTTTTTAAAGAAAAAAAAAAAAAAAAAAAAATTCGTCCACATGGCTCTGTCTATTTTAAAAGGAATTTCTAATTTTCAAATTACCCACCCAAACTTTTTAAATAATTGAGATATCATTAAAAGCATGTAAGACGCTCCCAAATACACAATAAGTATACAAGAGAAAACATCTATCTAGAAGAACAATTACCCACCAAAACAAATGATTATATGTTGTGGGAGCTCTTTTCTCACATGCAAAACAGGGGAATTATATGCAGAACAAGGGCAATCTTCAGATGAAAAAAGGCACTGGAATCATGAAAACAGTCTGGAAATGATGACCAGACAAAATGCATTGAAAACTTGAAGAAGAAAAAAAGCATAGTTTTACCACAAAGATGATAAGTTATCCGTATACAAATAAATGTGTGCAAACTAACCTGATCTGCAACATCATACATACAGATGAATTTGCTATTCCCTGCAGCTAATATGTAACTGCCATCAGCAGAATAGCACAAGGTTGTGAAGAACTTCCCTGAAGTTGAGTTGGCGGCAGATCTACGATCAGTCATGAGACGACCACTAGCAATATCCCTACGGCCCTCAATGGTGTACATTAACAAGCCATCAATTGGGTCCCAGAAATGAATCTGCCCATCTAATGTGCTGCAAGCCAATTGCCTTCCATCTGGACGATAAACTAATGTAAGAACGTCATGTGTGTGAGGAAATGTCTCAACAGCACCTTTACCCTCAAAAACATCCCACAATCGAACAGTTCTGTCCCATGATGAAGAAGCTAAGATTGCCTACATGTGAAAACAGGAAACCTCATAAAGCGCCCTATTGAGTAAAGGGGAAAACTAAAATGCTGTGAATAAAGACCTCAAATAGTTCTAATACACTGTGGTTAGATACATTCTCCAAGACAAACATAAGGCACACATCATCAGTGCAGAAAAATGGACAAAAGACAGGTTAACTCACGCTTGTGGGAGAAAACATTAGCCCGTGAACAGGTCCTTCATGACCACTAAGAACATCCAACAAACAGCCCGTTTTCATTGACCAAACAAATATCTAAGCATGACATTGAAAAAAAAATGTCAGGGAAAATGAGGGGAGTGTTGATTGTTAGCAGCCATAAAAAATTGACATAAAATACCTCAAATGAATCTAGAGTTCCAGCACAAATCACTTCACCACTTTGATCAGCAGCCAAGGAAGCAAATTGCTTAGATGAAGGGCTTGTAAATGTCCTAAAATTTCGATAACGGACCAAATCCCACGCACGAACAGTCCCATCCAGAGATGCGCTTAAGAGACACTGGTTAGTAGCCATAAAATGGAGAGCAGTGACTGCATTAGTGTGCTCTGAGAATGTTACAAAGCAAAAGCCTGATGAAACAGTCCACACCTGTATGAAGCAAACACTAAAAGTTTCACATGAGTTCAAGTACAAACTTCATAGGATAAAAGGAGACAAAGGCCGAACATTCAGAACATAAACATACCAAAACAATTAGAAAAATATCCTAGGAAATTAATTTTGTAAAAGAAAAAATAAATGAGTTGATTAAATGACTACCTAACAACTGCCATTGACCCAATCACTGCTAAGGGCAAAACATACATGACAAGAATAAGCTGATTCCTAATGGAGATGAGCCTTCAAATGGAAAAGAGAAAATTGATTCAGAGGTAAAGCAATGCTTGTTACCCACTACCCACAATAGATTAAGCATAATTGCAATAGCAAGAGAATGCAAACTTGCATACTTTGCAAAAGGAACATGAATTTTGGTTCTAAATTGTTCACAGTGCGGAAGCAGAAACAAGACTATGATTGAGGTAATGCAAAGACTAGGATTCAGGTAATGGAGATTCAAAGGGTGACATATGAGGACTTCTTTCAACTGTCGAACACAAAGGCGCTTCAAGAAAAATCTTTGAGTAGGTTAGTAACTGGTAAATTTAAATCTGGCACATCACTTCAGTGTACCAATAAAATCAAATGGCTCAAACTTCAAGCAAAAACTTGCTCTGCAACATGGACACACAGGTGCACAACATCAATTATCTTGTTATTAGTTTTACATGTATTATAAATTTTCATCCGAATTTTTACAGACAAACTGCCAAAGCATAGACTACTAATTGCTATTATTTTGATCATAAAACATATGGGTAATGCATTTGAGCTAGACTTTGATATCAACAACATAACCAATTGCTAGGAAAAATGGCAAAACCAATGTTTCACACATTAAATTTACCTTGACTTTGTTATCATCTGCTCCAGTAGCCAAGAACTGTGAATCCGCTGAATAAGCCACACAATTCGCATCAAAGAAATGCCCCTGCTGCTTGAATACATAAGTACCAGAGCGCCACTCCCACACCAGCAACTGCCCGAGCTTCGCACACCCTAACGTCAGCCAATTTCCCGCCTCATTAAACAACGCCGTGGTGATCTTCTGCCTCGATATCGACATGACTTGAATACAAATAAAATCCGGCAACTGGTACAGCCTGAAAACCCCATTCGAGAACCCCACCACCAGCATATCGAGCCCCCCGTGATAGTCACACGCCGTCAGCTTCGCCGGGGCCTGGCCAAAACCATCCTTCCTCGACAACCTCCATTTCTCTCCGTTCTCCTCCAGATTTCCATCGAAACCCTTCCTCTTCTTATTCTTCACACTCACTCCATTCCCACTCTCGGTCTCGACTTCCCTCTTCGGCGTCCCTGGCGAGTCCGGCTCCGAATTCTCCCCTCCCGTTTCATCGAATTTACCGTCACCACCACTCAACTCCCAGCTAAACATATAGCAATCGCGCGTGACCGTATAAGCCCTACAAACTGTATTCGTCATCTTGTCCACTCCCAGAAACACACCCACTACTGTATCCCTATGGCCCAGAAACAAAAACGGCTTCGTTTTGACAACGCCGGTTTTGTTCACGGAAAACAGCCTCGCCGTCAGGTCCTTCGACCCGGCGAGAATGTACTTGGAGTCGGGGCTCCACTTGAGCGCCGTGACCTTGTCGTCGAAGTCGGCGAACGTCCGGATAAGCTCGAAGGGGAAGAACTCCTTCTTGAAGCCCGGCGCGCGCCATATCTGGAGGAGCTTGCCGGCAGCGACGGCGATGCGGGACCCGCAGGGGCTGAAGGCCACGGCTTTCACGGCGTTCTTGAAGGAGATCCGGTGGAGGACCACCTGCCGGTGGAGATTCACGAGGAGGCACCGCCTGTTTCCATCGACGATCAGGAGGAACACGCCGTCCGGGGAGGCCGCCAGGCGGCAGATGTCAGAGGAGGACTGCACCGGGAGGGTTAGTGTTTGGAACTTGACAAGGTCGGTAATGCTCACGCGGTTACCCACCGGTGAGATTAGCAGGTTGTTTTTAGTGATCACCACGTTGCCTCCTCGGTAGGGGGCTCCCAGCAGGTTTTGAAACCGGTAGTTCATCGCCTGAATCAAAGGGTTACTGTTTGGTTGTCGAGAAAATGAAGGAATCAAAGGTAAAGCTGTTTTAAATTGTACAATAAACTTTCAATTTTCTCAATCAACCAAACAGATGATTAGAATGAACCTTGAAGCTCTCTAGCTTGTTCTTGAAACTTGAAAGTTAGGGTTTATGATTATCTAGGGTTTTTCCGTTGGGGCTGGTCATGGACCGGGTGATCCATCCGAATTAAAACCCGAACAGGTTCCATATATGGGCCAGGCCGAAAAGTCCAGCCCATTTTAAAGTTCTTGTTCCCGCTTATTTAAGGTTCGAATAAAAAAAAACAAACAGAAGAGTTTCAAACCTATGTAATCACGTCACTTTTACGAGAAAACTTGGAATGCGATGCAAAGAGACGTATAGAGTAGAGACTTTCGTTACACTTTCGTTACATGGATTCTCCTCCTCCTCCTCCTCCTAAGCGCATTGGGGTTGCCGCCGTGTTTTCATCCCCGACTCCATCGAAGTCTCCGGAAATGCAGGTAAGTGTTTCAGTTTTCTAGTAGTGCTTGGTTGTGTTCACAGACTGTTTGTTTTGTGAGAAAATCGTGAAAACAGAAAAAGAAATAGGGTTTATTTCCCTATTTTCATTTTTTTATGGGTTGGCACTGTAGGGGAATTTGATGGTCGCTCGTCTCTCTTTAGTGGAAGGGTTTGTTTATGGATATGAATGATGATACGTTAATTTTTATTTTTTTAATAATTCATTCCTTCAACATTTTCTAAGCAATCAAAGAAATCTTTTTTTTTTTTTTGGGAATTTGATTATCTTAATTAGGTTTCAATCATTTTAGCAATACAACTTGTCTTTAATTTAGTAATCAATTATTTATTTATTTTGTTTTTCTATACTAGTTTAGTTTATGCATTTGGCTTGACTAAATTAAGCCAGAAATGGAGGTTTTGTAGTTATTGAGGAAATCTCGTTAAGTAAAAGATAATAGCCTTGTATGTTTCATCATTTGGGACTTTATTTAATGCATTTGTTTGGCTTCGTCAACTTTAGTACTTCCTTTTATTGGAATGACCGAATGAGCTTGTCTTCAGATGTGATATCAATAATTTTAGGTGGGTTTTTTTTTTTTTTTTTGTTTTTTTGTTTTAGATTCAAATCAAATGTTATATTAATTTATTAGGGGTGACCGACCTACCAATCGATAATCGACTATAATCACAAAGCGATAACCGATTTATGGTAGTCAATTATTAAAAAACGCTACCGACTAGAGCGATTATGGTTAACGGTTTTAGGGTAGGGAAAGCCGCTTTATTTATATATAATAATATAAATATATATTAAATATTTATATTAATAAACTATTAAATAAAGCATCCTAAATGGTGCATTTTGGTGTTAAATATATAGATTTGGGATTCCTCTTTTTAATTTTTTCATTTGAATTTGGATTAATGGATTTGGGCTATTTTTTTTAGCAATGTTTTTGGGTTAGAATTTAGTTGGCCAAGTTTTTTTCATCTTTTTTGGAACATTTTAGCCTTAAACCCTTAAAATAAGACAAAAAATAGCTAATTAAAAGCCCAAAACACTTAAAGAGCCTCAGAGCACTAGCAACTTCCCAACCATTTTCCTAAATGTATGGAATAAAACTACTTTTGATTTCCTATAAATAAAAAAATACTTCACAATAAATTCTCTTATTTTTCCTTATGTGAATTAAATATTATTTCTTTTTATCATTGCAACCAATGAGAGAGGAGAGAATTGTTGGGACATGTAAAGGAGAGAGAGAGAGAATGAGATGTTTTATAATTTAATAATGCATAAGGAGTCTATAGTGGTTTTTGATGATGGTTAAATTTGGGGTTTTTGATGTGGGTGTTTTTTTGTGGTTTTTTTGAAATTTTCCTAAACATAGGGAATGAGAATAGGTTATAGGGAGTCTACTACTAATGCTCTAAAAGCTCATTTAAAAAAAAAAAGTGGTTATAACTGCACGGTTATTGGATTAAATAACTGCTAACGGTCGATTATAAAATAACTGATAACCGCCTAGGTAGTTGCGGTTATTAAAAATCAATAACCGCTCAAGTCAGTTTGGTTACGGTTATAGCCAATAATCGATGGTTATAACCATTTAAACACTCATATAATGTATCTTATTCCTATCAAGTATGTTTTGGGACTGATTTTGGAGCTTTCAACTATACTTGTGAAATCTCTTGTTCATTCACTTGTTCATATTTGCTTATTCAACTGTAGGAGTCGCCTTTCTCCCATTACGTTAGCAATATATACCCTATAAATTCATCCAATTCTGTGCAAATTTCTTGCCCTGAGAAGGAAGTCCAGTCCTTTCATTCTTCACGGTGTGTTGGTGAATCTCTGGCAAATCCTGTGGAGGTGGACGACATAAATTCAGTTGATCCATGGTTGCAATCGACTAAGGAAGTGTGTCAGCTGTTACCGAGTGGTTATACTGGCTCCAAAGACACCATCAAAACAGTTGATAATGCTGTTGATAGCACAAGAGAGGCTGGAGGTCTTACATCATTGTATCAAGCTGAAAACAATCTGCCTTTTTTAAGTTCACTTAAAATGGTTGAAACTGCATTCAATCTGAGCAATGGTGAAATGTTTGATAAGTTCTCAACCTCTGAAAATAACAATGACTTTGCTGTTTCTGATATGAATCTAGACCCTGTTTCAGGAGTGCAATATTGTGGAGGATATGTAGCTCAGGTATGTTGGCACACACTTTCTGTAATCTCAAAAAATTGGAAGCAAGTATGACTGTGATATTTGATGAGAAAATTTACAGTTTAAATATTCTTTCTTTTGTATGTATTTTCCTTTTTTTTTAAATGTTAAGAGTTGCAGAATGTAGGTGCACAACTTGATTACAGAAATGGTATTTGCCAGTCATTTCTTGAAGCTTTGCAGATTGATGGGGCATTTAAAAATTCTGATGAGATTTTAATATTATCAAAAGAATATTATAAGGTACAAACTAACTATGCTTTTGCCATTGTTTTTCTTCATTGTTTAGGAGTCAGACTTTTTACATACATGTTACAGTATAGTTATCAATCATATCCAATTATTATTTCTTTTAATTTTAATTCAAAGCCAACAGTACAAATGAAAAGTGCACAAAATATGTGTTATTGACATTATTTGTTTGTATAGTGCATTAGTTTAATGTGCTCACTAACTCACGCTAATGATTGAAAGCCTAAACGAAACGGTGCATTTTATTTTTCTTAAACTAGAATTGGCATGTTGTCATTCAGGAAAAAAACAAAAACAAAAACAAAAACATGCAACTCACACCTCACAAGTTTAAAATCAGGACAGGCTGGGACAGCTACTCAAGCTCTCAAGTATCAAGGTCAGCATTTTAGTCAAAGTAAATCAACTCAAGCTTTATAATTGAAACATAGCGTTTTACTAAAGGCTAAAGTGTCAGACTAACCTAATTTCTAACAATCTTTGAAACAGTAAAAGTCTGAAACTGAATCTATTTTTAATATGTCACTAACTTCTAAAATCTAGTAAGTTAAAAAATCCTAAACTGTAAAGTATACTTGGCAGGATGTTTTCCTTGGACAGAATATGTTGTAAATATATGTTTTGCTTTAACATCTGTGTACTGATAATTTTTTGCACAATTAAAGTTATACTTGTTGGAATTTAGTACAAAATTGTTGTCTTCTTTTGGCCCCGGCCACTATATATGTATATCCTGCCATTTGGAGAGCATGACTTAAAATCTCAGTGATCATTGTATGGAAGAGAGTTGGAACCCTGCATTGAGAGGAAACTTGTGTGTGCTACATAGTACTCTTAGTTGTACAAAGTTATATCTAGTATGTCTAAATTTCACCATATGGAATGACAAAAATTACTTTTGGAGAATGTTTTAGAACACAATTTGCATCATCTTTATGTTTAATTTTTATCTCTTTTGGGATGATCATCCTTAGCAACCATGAAATTGGAAGAATTTGACTAAATTGCCTGATAAAGATCTTTCATATGTATCATGAGAGAAGGTAATCTATCCTTGTCATTTCTTTAAAGATTTCGTGCAGTAGAGTAATTTGAGTATTAAAATGTAGGTGCCCAATCATCTCCAACACAGTACACGTAGACACCTTCATTTTGAACCTGATATAGCCTACAAAAGTGTAGCTACTGGAAATACGGACAATTCGTGGGATAGCCTAATAAACTCGAAGAATGTGGTTGTGCCTCATGGCGAGAGAAGAACAATCTCCAATGCTTGGGAATCAGTCAAGTTAGTCAACTATGCTCAGTCCATAACTTCGCAGTCCTCTTTTTGCCCCTTTGAAGTGGTTAGATCCACTCAAACTAGTGGAAATTCTGCAATATTGTGTCCCCTTACTTCTGGTATTGGTTTGCATGAAAATAGCATCGGCAGATCTATGGTCTTGGACTCGGATATGTTTGCAAGTAAGAACTCAACTGGGTACCTGAGTTCACAAGATAAGCTAGTGCCTGAAGGCCCAAATAATATCTCAATTTCAACTGTAGCTATGACAATGTTTTCTCATGCAGATGTAGATCAACAGGAAAGTCAAGCTGGTATTGGTTTGCATGTAAATAGCATCGGCAGATCTGTGGTCTTGGACTTGGATATGTTTGCAAGTAAGAACTCAACTGGGTACCTAAGTTCACAAGATAAGCTAGTGCCTGAGAGCCAAAATAGTATCTCAATTTTAGTTGTAGCTATGACAATGTTTTCTCATGCAGATGTAGATCAGCAGGAAAGTCAAGCTGGTGTGGTAGCCACTTCTGCCATCAACAGTCTAAATCACCCATGTGATTCTTTTTCTTTGACTCAAATTGAGCAGCAGGTGGCTTTCGGTGAGGGGAGAATGTCCACTTCACAAAATGCTGACAGTGTTGAGGAGTTGAATCAAGTATGCCCCGCAAGGAAAAGGTAAGTACGCTTTTATTGTCTTAATCGTGCTTCATTTAGTTTTTTACAGTAACCCAACTTGAGTTTTAGGGATGCATCCAGGAAAAGGGCAGCAAACAAACGTGAAAATGATGGCTGCAAACAATGTAATTGTAAGAGGTCCAAATGCTTGAAACTGTAAGTGCACAGTAGGCGTGTGTTGAGCACATTTTAAAACTTGTATATTCTTACGTGGGTTTTTGGCAGAATGTTGAAATATATTTAGTGAAAATGTAATATCTAAGAAGCTTCAGCTTGTTAAACCTTTATTTTTACTTTTTAATGGAAGGAATTTTGTGAATGAAATTATATGAGCATATAAATGAAGACAGATTTTCTGACCGTATCGTTTTTCTAAAACATTCAACATTTAAGCCCAAAGAGTTACAGTTTGATTCAATTGTATTCTTTGTCATTGGCAGTTATTGCGAGTGCTTTGCAGCTGGAGTTTATTGCGTGGATTCTTGTGCGTGTGAAAACTGTTTTAACAAACCTGAATATGATGACTTAGTTCTTGATACACGGCAGCAAATTGAATCTCGTAATCCTCTTGCATTTACTTCAAAGATCATTACGCATGCTACTGACTCTCCCGAAAATGTTATGGTAATCACTCATCAGAGTATCTATCTTGTTCTTTATTGTGATTGAATTAAATGTATAAGCAAAAAAACTCTGCAGGAAGAAGGGGACTGGAAGACTCCATCTTCAGCCAGGCACAAAAGAGGATGCAATTGCAAGAAGTCAAGGTGTCATCAAAGATATTGTGAATGTTATCAGGTTCATTATACAGTGATGACTTGAAGTTTGTTTTTGAAAATAATATCAGGAAATGTTGTTCTTTCCAATTGCATTATTCTGAATCTCCTTCCTAATAAATATGGTATGACATTCCCAAAATTCATGTCATACTGATTGTCATTGCTTTTTTGTTTGAAATGAGATTTAAAAACATCAAGTTCAAACAAGATAAAGGAAGTTGGGATAGGAAGTATGTATGCATTTTCACTCTTTGACTAATTCTAATCATATACAACTTTTGCTCTATTTAAGGCTAAAGTCGGATGCTCCGATGCATGTCGATGCGAGGGTTGCCAAAATTCTTTTGGGAAGAAGACAGGTCAGATTTTTTTTTTTTGGTATCTCTTGTCTATAGTTTATTTTGTTAAAATTTAGCATGTTTAACCATCATAAATGCAATCTTATTGAACTCGTAGCAGTCATACGTTTTTGCAATGAGATATGATTTACATTAATTTCAAACTGTGGGAGTGGACAAAAGGATGGATGCTTTTGTGTTGACAATAACAGTTGAGGGTGATTGGTGAAACTTTTAACAAAAGGAATAAATTTTTTTTTTTTTAAATTAAGCTTTGACAAAAGGAACAAATGTATTTGAGCAATCTTGGTCTAAATGATGCTAGCAAGTTGCCAATAATCTCTTGATATCAGTGAGCAGCTAATAAGTTGGTTGACATAGTTTACAATCTGACATCCGATATATACACTCTTTTGTGATGAGTGCTGATCTTACTCTCAGAATTTTCTTACAGTTCATATTTGGGAAGAGTGATCATTGTCTGAGTTTAATCTTTAAATGTTATGTTGGAGAATGCATTTTCACTGACAAGCAAATCGGAAGACTGTGCATTTGGCGGTCTTCACATTAGCAAGCACTAAATACAGATAGTTTGCATCAAAATGTATATTCTTTTCTCTGGTTACTTACAACTAACCATCCATAACCCTGGAATTATGAAAACAGCATACAGGAGAGCTGAAAGATGTGATAAACCCTCTTATGAGAAGCTGGATGATGCACAGGGTGGAACGGATTGGAGTATGGACCAATACTCACCAACATGGGAAGGACTTGCTGAGCTCAACAGTCTCAGCAACAGTTCATTCCATGATAGAATGGAGGTGGATGATATACCTACCATACTCAAGGACACCCCTTATAGCACTCTCATGGTGCTAAAAGCTAGGTCCCCAAATCAGAAACAGGTGTTTCCGCCACGATTACGATCAGAGAGACAAAGATCAAGCTCTCCACCGGGCATGAGTTGTGGCAGAAAACTCAGTTTGCAGGCTGTGTCTTCTTTCCCTTCTCTTACCCCATATAGTAATTCTGAAGAGAGTGACAGTCTTTTTAGAAATGATCAAACAGACAGTACTGGCAATCATTGATTTGGGTAAAAATTTGTCCAATAATTTGTTGAATTGGTAATGCAAATGATTACAAATATGGGCAGTAAAAACACATTCTAATACGTTTTTTGCAGGCATCAACTAGTAGACTGCTTCCAAGTTCAAACTCTACGAGGGCAGCTCAAGACAACCTTTACATTTGCTAAGAATTCTAGCAAGACCAATTGCTAATGGCTGTGCTGATTCTTGGCCTTTATGCTCCTCTTTTCTTAGGCCTTATGCTGTAAGAAGGCAGGAGTAAATGATTACAATGTGTAAAGAGATTGGGTTAAATGAATTTCCTTCAACCTAGTTTATAAAATAAAAGTGATATGTGTCCCTTAAGATGTGAGACACACATAAGTTTTTAATAAAATTTATTCCATCTTTGTCCCGACTATTAAAAAAACGTGTGCATCTCACATGTTAAAAGACATAAGTCACTTTTATAGATTAGGTTAAAACAAATTTTTCTAATTCAGTTTAGAGGAAAACTTTGTCCAAAGAGATTTAAGCCTTTTTTTATTTTTTATTTTTTAATTTATTTATTCATTTATTATTATTATTTTGGCATTGCTGTAAATAGAAGAGGTTGTCTCCTATTAATTAATGATAGTAGCCATAACAATGTTTGATTATAACATGAGGCATGATTTATAGCCAATTGAGCTATCCCTTGAGGACAATAACGGGTAATATTTGACTTGTGCCACTACTCTGACATTAATCTAAAAGAGATGGAAAGTGCTCGATATATATGGGTTTGAAAACCCTCTTTCCTTTCATTTCCTTCCCTTTATTCACTTCTAAAAAAAAATTAACATCTTTTCAAAACAAATTTTTTTTTTTTACTATTTTCTCACAAAAGTTATTATCTTATATCACTTTTGTATTACATCAATCACTCTTCATTGCTATTCAAACAAACAAAAAACTCACGACTTATTTCACTTTTTATGCTATGTAGATAATTCATGCTTTTCAAATTGATGACCAACTGTGGCAAAGGTATTGTAATTTGAATAAAGATGCAAAGGTTGTTTTGCATAGTCTCCAAACTTGAAAGGTGGTGCACACACAAGAAGAGAAGCAAATATGGCGACACATGCTTTGGCAAAGGTAGCGCTCCAAACATCAGTTGAGAAATTTTGAATGGAGGAATATTTTGAATTTTTGCATGATATTTTGTAATCTCTGCTTTTTATATGTGCTACAAGAGTTCTCATGTGGTAATGCATACATTTATCACATTTAGACTGTGTTATGGATAAGGTTAGAAGTTGTTTTAAAATTTAAAATAGGATTTTATTTAATAAGAATTAGTAGGTATTTTTATCAATTGCAAATTCAAATTAGTTTTATTATTAGTTGAGTATTATCTACCTTATCTGATTGCAAATTTCGTTAAATCCTAAATTTTACAACTTTTTATTTTATTTTTTATAATAAAAAATATGGGTATTTTGGGAATTTTAATAAGATTTAACAAAAAACCCTAACAAAATGGGATATTGCCAAAAATTGAATCAATACCTTAAATTGAGAGTTTTAAACTTTGAGAGGATAATTTCAAGAGGCATGGAAGATCAGGAGATTAAGTGAATTTTCTCCTAGTAAAAATCATTCTGAAAATTTGAATTCAAACTTAGGTTTGAAAGAGCCAAAGAGTGAAAGAAGGCTAAGTTTTCTTTAAAAACCGAAAACCAAATTTATCTAGTTGCGCACTTGATATTTACATTCATATCGGATTGAAAGTAATACAAGAATACACTCAAAATAAGCACAAAGACGAGGAGAGAAGAAGAAGACGAAAAAAAAAATCCAATATGTAACTAATTTATTGGATGAAGTTAACAACTTTCAGAAAATTGGACTAGCTACTTTGGCTAAGAAATTGGCTAAACATGGTATATCAACAATTCATAAAAAAATAATTAATCTGATTCTCTGCTTTTTTTTTTTTGGGGAGGGATAATAAAATAGATATAAAAAAAATGATAGAATATTTTAAATAAAATACTAAAAGTATATAACTAAAATGCTGAAGCAAATGTAGATGCTTTTAAAAAGTGAGTATATAAAAGTAACTTTTTTTAAAATAAAAAATAAAAAATTCCCTAGTTAAATTTTATGTAAACATTTGCTAGCCGTTACTCCACCAAGTCACCAACATGGAATTTAGAAAGAAAAAAACATTATTGCCTTTATTGCCTTATTGGAAAGTTGCACCAATCAAAATTAATGAGAATAACAGTCCTTTTTCTTTTTCTTTTTTTTCTGCCGCTAAATTGGGATATTACTTTTGTCTTCTTGTTCCCCAAGGCATGAAAGATTCAATTTATCTTCCTTTTTGCCTTTTGCGAAAAAATAAAAAAAAAAAGAAAAAAAAAAGAAAAAAGATGAATACATATTGAAATCCCTCTGTCGGTTGGCTTGGTTTCGAGTTACCTCAACTTGATTTGCTTAGAATAATGCTACATACTATACCCACATCCAACTCTCATTCTACTAAGCTGATGTGACAGTGTTCATCAGTCTTTGATGATATGGCACATTAGCCGAATAGAATATAATGAAATAGGAATGTAATATATAGCATTATCCGTTTGCTTAACACGGATACACAAAGTAAAGTTGCTTGCTTGATATGGAAAGAACAAGAAAGTTGGACACAAAGACAAGTATGTGTAAAGTCTTTTATTTAGAACAGAAGAAGACATAAGGAATCAGGAAGGTTATTATAGGTAATATACCATATACCCCATGCTCCATTCTATATACTACCAACTTATACATATGCATTCAAAACATGCTCTCCTCTCAAAATTATTATTGTGAATAGCTCCTCCTACTCACTACCTCCAACTACATACTTATTATGGTCGAGATCCCTCAAGCCCTAGTTTTGGGGGCAGCCAATGGCAGATTTCGTCCATCTCTGCAGGTACTGTGTAGTGACCAATCCTGCAAAGAGTCAAACCAAACACAAAGAGCTTTTTCTTTTCAGTTTCCATCAAGTAATCCTGAGTTATTTCTAGCTAATGCACAGAAAAGAAGAAAGAAAAGGATAGTTACCCTTCATAGGATTTGAATGTAACATAGCGAAATCCTGCTGAAGTTAAGGAGTGGGCTGATTTTTCGCCATATTTATAGAGGACAACGTCATCGCCTACAACACGATAGACAATAGGATATCATCAAGTTATGTAGCAGTTGTTTAATAGTTTACTAAATATAATTACTCATTTTTGTGTGCAGAACATATATATCAAATTGGCACGGGAAGTGTGACCACAAAGGCCTACCTAACAATGGAATGACAGCCCCAACAAATAGAATTTATAGCAGTGATCTCTGGAAATGCCATCCAAAGCTTATTTGATAGTATATAAAAATACAGATACTTACAAATTCCATGACAAAGTAAAAAGGGTAAGGAAGCAGCACGCCTTCCAGCATCGTGTGAGCTTTGTATTTTGCTTCTTAAGCTCCTGAAGAGTAAAACACCATTTAACTATCAAAAATGAGAATATTTTGAATAAAAAAAATTAGGATCATTAGATGAGATCCATTAAGCATGTAATTCAGGTGGGAATCGTATAGAAACTGCAGGAATGGCCTGAATATCATACGCTTTCGGATCATTATAATTTCTCACATAGAACAATCCCCAAATTTGGAACATGTTTTATTAGTACACAGGTTTAGTGCTTGCCATTCCCAACATAAACAAGAGAGGGTGCATATGTGGGTTTGTTTGCAAAGGAATATGCTCTAAATGATGTCGTAGGTACCTTGCCCCTGGAAGCCATCCACTTAGTCCAATAATTGCTTTTAGGTTGACAGGGTATGGGTTACCATTTCCATATCTTCCTAGAGCATAACAAGTTGCAGAGTAAAGCGCCATTGCAGCACCCATACTGAAGCCTCCAATACCAACTTTTACTGTAAAAAAGAAATAGTATGATAATGAAACTTCCAACAGGTGAATTTGCATGACATCAATTTATACAGACAAGATATTCTTTCAAAATAAGTATGCTAGATATAACTTGGAAAGTTCAAACATGTAAGACGACACAGGCATAGCCTAGCAAGACAATAAATTTGATCAGTTATTACTTTTGACATCAGGTTAAACTACAGGGTTTTGAACTTCAATTCTGAGCAGGAAAATTGGTCTTCTTGGTAGTTGAATAATCTCATAGAGAGTATGGTTTATAACCATGATAATAAAGAAATCGGTTATTATGGGGAGGTAGTTATTTTGCAAATATTTAGCCTTCAAAGTACCATCAGCTGGTTCTGTTGACAACAAGTTTGCAATATGTGCTGCTGAAGCATCTAAAGCCTCCCAATCATTTGAACCATCTTCTGAAAGCTCTCCCACATCAAACCCTGATATGAAACGCGAAACCATTGAGATGATGAAAGCATGAAAAGATAAATGGTGCTATTTACATCTGAGATGGGTGATATTATACATATGATACTAATTTTATCATTTGAGAAGAGAGACCAAAAGGAGATCGATCCTTACATGCAGTGCAAGGAAAACCACCAAGTAATGTAACAGGGCGTGTTGGTGCAGTTGGGCAGATCCATTTAATCTGCACCACAGAATTTTAGCAGAAACCTAAGATACTTGTGGAGAAGAATAATTAAAATTAGGATAAAGGAGGCAGTAGTATGTGCACAGAAAATAGCATGTACAAGTTGATTATATTCATAAATAATGAAAGACATATATCCTTACATTTGGAAGAGGAAGGGATTCCAAGAGCTGGGAAGAGCTGCAACCAAATAGGGCGTGGAATCAGAAACCATATCATTCTTCAACTTTTAATTATTTGTTTTTCAATAAAAATATATGTATATAATACACTCACTAAGTAGCTATGTATGTATATTGTCCAGAAAGTACTCAAAATTGGAAGAGTTTTACATTGAATTTTTTGGATTTTCCCTTGATCACACCACACTTTTGAATTTACCAAGTTCCCTAGAGAATCTCAATGATTGTATTTCTTTGTATACATATGAATATCCTTTGTAAAAGGTCCTCTCTAGTTGTTTAGGGTGAACTACTGGTCCCATTCATGAATTTGGCATATATTCTTTTCCAAATTGAGGCTTCTCAAGTTAAGTTTACATCAAATCAAATACGAGATGAAAAAGGACAAATAAACTAATTATACTCATTCACGGTGCTTGTGCTCTCTCCCATCAAATTTATTCATGAGAATCTCCCCCACAACATCAAATAATTTGACATTATAGACCATGTCAGGATGTTGACATCCTTGAACTCTTATTTTTTGGCACCTTTTGGAACCAAAAAGTCCTTCTTTCCAATACCGGCTATGTACTTAAATACAAAAGGAAAGAATAGCATCAACCCTTGATGGAAAAGACAGGCACTAAAAAAAAATTAAACAAAAAAAAAAAACCACTAAATTTTTTGGGTTTAATCTAAATGTCTCACACTATTAACTAAAGAAGTCAATGGAAACAATGATCCAAAGCTAGGTTTTTATCATTGATGTGCAAGCTTAAATACTTAAAATTCCATGTTGAACATGCTGTTAAAGCTATATTTACCAACATCTCAGTATTAAACCTCCCTCTCCCCCACAATTATCAAGCTCTCATCATATAGAAAACATAAAACTATTTGCGTCCATACTTGAAGAGTTTTAAAATCTGTGATAATGGTTCTGAGAGATAAACACAAGAATGCATAAAGCAAGAACATTGAGGTAAGCAAGGAAACATCACCTTGGGCCATTATCACCGAGTCCATGAAGCCAAACTATAGTGGCCTGATGTTTCCCTTTAGGCCTCACTACATGTGTCCGTCCAAACTCGAGTGTTCTAGCAGTTCGACTACCTGAATTCATGTCATCAAAATGTCACCACTCGAAAAGCCATACAAGTTCAAATCAAATAAAGATGAAATATATATATATATATATATATATATATTCACTTCAGCATTCATATATAAGAGTACCATGCATCAAACCAAAGAAAACCGAAACGAATATATAGAAAGAAATTTTCCAGGTAATAGAAGTCTACACTACATGATAGTTGAGATGAAAAAGGCAATGGAAGGTGGAAAAGATACAAACCAGAACCCATATAGCTCATCTTCACTCACAGTTGTGTGATCTGCACTAAACAGACAACCTATTGCAGTGACTAAAGAGTAGGTACTGCTATGGAAAAAACACAGAATGCTAATGTGTATTTATACCCATATGGATGGAATAAAACGTGCACGTATGCATCACTGTGTACGTGTCTTGTGTACACCAGCTGCACCTTGCACCTAAAACCGCCTAGAAACTCGAGGCATCCATGAAAAGGAAAGGTAAAAAGGCAAGGACAAAAGCAGCAAATCTTTTATGAACAGAGAGAATCCAAGCAGAGGCAGAGCACATTCATCCATTCCTAAGCCACCCAGCTAGGAGAGAGGACTCTGGTTTTGCAACATAGAGAGAATCTATGCTTGTGGGCAGTGGCCAGAAAATAAAGCAAATCCCAACAACAACTGAAAGAATATTACTGAAAACAAGAGAGAATAATCCAGGTTTGTAAAAGAAAATATCTCTTTACAATCATTTGTTTATACATTTTTGATGATTGATGGATACCCATTAAGCTGAAAGCAAAGTTTACAGTGTCCTTTTTATCTATGAGACGTAATCCCTCAAAAAAAAAAAAAATCTGGAAAATGGAAATAGTCAATAATTCCAGGAGAAAATGAAAATTGGGGTTTGGGTATATTTCCATTTTTCTGTATTTAATTTTTCATCTAATGCAAAAATAGTTATTTATATTATCAATTAAGGACACCAACCTGGATTTCTTGTGGAAGAGACAGAAGAAAAAGATTGTGAACTTTTCCTCTCCTTCCCTCTTTCTTTCTTCTATAGTTGCATTCCTGCTTTTATTGGTTGCCACTATTTTACTTTGGTTGTTCGAATAGTCAATCAAGCTCCACAATAAAAGTTTTTTTGATTTTTTTTTTAATTATTTTTTTTACTAATGGGGACACCACAAGCACATAGGAAGTCCAGAACAGGAGATTTTCTTGAATGATACTGGTGCCACCAAAATCTGCTTATAAAATAGTGTGTTCTTCTTAACACAGTTATCTGTGGTTCTTCAAACCAATTGTGGAATCACAGAAATCCCCAGCAGAGAAATCTTGAAGAAGCATTTTTTCAAAGTAATTGTTGATGAAAGTTGATTTCTTTACTTATGCCACACAATTTATTTTCGAAATCTCTTGCTACAAGGAGTTCTCTGTATTCTGTAACTCAAAAGTAAAGAGCGCAGAATGTTTTAAATTTGTATTGTATCCCTTAATTAGACTAATATGATGATGATATCCAAATTAATATGTCAACTTTCAAAGCGATAGGTTTAAGACTTTATTTAGTCGTTTCAAGAGGTACTTTAATCGATTGAAACTACGTTTAATAAAGCAAATTTGAGACATATATTTGTCAATACCTGGGGATATTCAATTGTACTCTCAGATAAATGATTAAAAAGTATAAACCAAAACTAAAAAAAAGAAGTGACTCAAGCAGTCCACCCATGACGGTGGCTGGTGACATGGCCCAACCGTGATTAGGTCGTGCTTTCAACCATCCATAGTGCCTCGCAGCTACTAGAGGAGTGGAGCCACCCTTTAGATCATGGTGATTGCAAACCATCTCTTAATATGGGGGACGGCTCGCAACTGTTTTTATTTGAAAGTTGATTTGTGACTCCGGTCAAAGAGTATAAAAGAACATAACCACATATAATCTTTTTAAGAAATTTCACTAAATCTTTTTGTACGACCCAACCATAGTTAAGTTGTGTTTCACGACCATTGTCAGGGTTGGGTTGGGTCACTCAAGCAACCCCCTTTTTTTGTTCTTTAAAAAAAATAATAAAAAAAAAATTGAGGAGGAAGAATTTTATTTTTACATTTATATTTGACAAAAATGTTGACAGCAAGTGTCAAATTTAGAATAGATATAAACTCTAGTCTTAAATCTATCACATTGAAAACTAAAGTCTTAAAGTTAAAATGGCAAAAAGCATAGAAGGTTTCCATTTTCTTCCACAGCCAAATTATGGAATTATTTAAACTTTCCAGTGGAACATAATATCAACTAATTGCCTATGGCTTGTAGCCTTGTCTGCCTTTCAAATTGGGATACTCTGATCACTAAACATTTAAATTAGCTAAAAGTGCCATTGGCATATATACTGTCCTCAACATGATAAATTTTGAGATGCATTTCCAAGACTAAGAGCTCTCATGCACTACCCATTTTGAGAACAAACGTCTACTAATTAGTGTATTCGTTTGGTTTCCCAGTTAAAATCGTGCGTTCATAAAAACACACCCAATATTTAACGAAAACTTTGATTTTTTTTTTTTTTCATGTTTTCAAACCTTTAAACATGCTATCCTTCCTTTATCACTAAATTCCTAAAATCCCAACTATTGTGTTTTTTAAAAATTAATTAGTTAAGATCTTATCACATTAGTATTTATCACTTTAAACTTTGTTACATACTAATATATTTTAGGTTTTATACACAAATCAGACAATGTCAATGCAGCAAAAGCAAAAACTGCAGCTATATTTAAGTGGTTGACTAAAAGACCTGAAAAAATTCTACTTACATGGCATGTCAGGATTGGTTAGGGCAATAAATGGCGGCATCAGATTTCTTTCCTAGGTCAATGTTATGGCACTTCCCTCTTTAGAGAAGAGATTGGAGGGGTAGCTTTTTGTTTGTCAACTCCTTCCTTACCCCACACCTTACTAAAGAAAGAATCAATGAGGATTAGAAAAAAAGGGTTTGATACTAATTTCTGGGTTTGCTATAAAGAGGACAACATATGCTGTTGGCACTACTGTCTTAATAGGGGGATTAAAATACTTCAATGCTGGACTTAACTAGAAAATTTTGAGTACACAAAACAAAGAATTTGGAACTTTTTTAAAACTAGTGCAGTGGAGCTTGATCCTCGAGGATGATTTTTGTTTATTTATTTCTTTCTTTTTTTAGGACGGAAATTTCTTTCCTACAAAGCTGACAAACAAGGCGAACCTATCTTAGTGGTTGAAAGGGATCTCTAGCAACCCCAAAATTTATAAAAATCTTGGCCCGACTTTTTCACGTCTTAGATGGCTAGATGCTTTAGCTTCCTACTCTCTATTACTTATTGTATCTATGTATTTACATAGGTTCAGATCCTTCACGCAAAGAAAATCCTGATTCCTCCCAAGCTGGCGAGCACACGATCAAAAAGAGTTACCATCTTGAATAGACGGCAGAAGTTTCCAAATTACAAGATTATGCATAAAGTGCAAGCATAATATCCCCAAGCAAGAGGGTGGTGCTCGTTTATGGAATAAACATTAGAGAAGCATGCCAAGAAAACTAGGTATCTTTATGCCTTTCACTTAAATCTCATTATCTAATCCAATTAAATTATTCAGAATTTACATGTAACAAGCAACAAGTCTTGTCACACAAGTAAGAATGAATTATAAGCTAGGATTCAATATATATACATTAAAAATAAAATAAAAAAATCAACCTCATGACCTGCATGCTGTGCAGCACAAGAGAGAAAGCAAAGCTAGTGAAAAGACATAATACAAGAAGAAAGCCAAACAAGGTGCATAGCTAAAGCTATCCCCCAACCCTAACATAAAAAAATTCCTATTCTCTGAGCTATTTGGAAAGCCATTGCAGCTTTTCTTCCTCTTCTTTTTTATTTTTATTTTATTTTTATGAGTACCCATTACATTTACAGCTGTTCATTGCTTATAAATTACTACTTCCTATAGAATTAGCCTAAGGAGAGAGGGCAGATCTTTATAAATAATCACCCCTCATATTCTTTTCCTTTTAGATGATTTGACCCATGAATGAATATTACACATTGAGAGGTATGGTTGGATTGCCGTAAAGATTGTGTTTGATCTTCTTCTTGAATTGTGTTTGATGTTCCACCGCTTAATTAATTAATTATTGTCTTTTCCGCCTTTGAGAATCTCTTATAGAGCTATAGATTGATCGCTATCAAGATTAAATTTTGTTTTCGGTCTTTATATTTTGGATTATGTAATATTTTTTTTTTTAACTGTGCTAAATGTATATACTTTTTCTTACTCATTTATATTTAAGGTATATATAAGCAAGGATTTATTAGTCAGTTTACTCAATCTCGTAATTAACAGCAATATAAGCTATATTATTTCTAAAAAAAAAAAAGCTTTAAATTTCTGAAAAGGCAGATTCAGCTTAGAAGTGCAAGGAATGTTCTTGAGTTAAAACCCATTTTCATTTAGGAATGTAGTGAAAAAAAAATAATAATAATAACATAATTAGCAGCCCTGATTGTTAAACTCTTCGTTTTATGTTCCTGAAATAAAAACATTAATAAACAACCATATCAATTAGTTTTTAGTATGTGTAATAAATTTTAGACCTGCAAAATATATAGCTTTTACCATCTGTGGTAATTTCTTAAGATTTCATTATTATTGAGGAAAGTCTACATACCACCCTCAAACGGATCAGGATCCCCGTCAATAATGAAGGTATTGCCCATCAGTTTTTCTTCAAATCCTAACCATTTGTTTCATCCAACGGCCCCAAATCTGCCACATGTCCCACTTAATATAAAATAATAAAATATTATTTCTATTTAACAAAAAAATATATAATAAACTAATAAAAAAATAAATTAAAGTTAAAAAAAAATATGGGGTGGTTCATTACCCATTTTCTCTAGGGGTGGCGGCCACCCAGCCCGACTCATGGGGTGGCGGCCACCCCATAGCCCAGTGGTTGGCTACCCCTAGGCCAAACCCAAATCAATTGCCACACCTAAGGCCCCAAGGGATGGTTCGGCCACTCCCTAGGCCAAACCCAAATTTTTTTTTTTTTTTTTGCCACAGTGGGTGGCCGAACCACCCCCTAGGGCCATGGGGGTGGCTCCACCCCCAATCGGCCCTTGGGGTGGCCGGCCACTCCCTAGGGGAAAATCGGGTGGCCAAAGCACTCCATATTTTTAAAATTTAATTGATTTTTTTATTATTTTATTTTATATTTTAAATAGAATAATATTTTATTATTTTATATCAAATGGCTAGATGAAGTGACGATCAACAATAGAGATCTGATCTCAAATCACACAATTAACAATGTTCCCCCAAACTTTTAATTTGCGACAATTTCCCCTCAAACTACAAAAAATTATCAATGTTCCCCCCAAAGCTATGATAAATAGTCAAAGCTATGATATTATAATGTTATAGAGATAAACATAAAAATCTTGCAATCAAGTCCTATCTGTAACTTCAATATTTGCTAACTCATCTCCAAACTTTAGTTATAAGATTTTTGAAAATTGGACAATAATGGACAAGTTTGAAAAACTGTTGAACTTACATATATATATATATATATATATATATAATATATATATATATATAAACCATATGAAAAAGTCCCCCCTTGGCAGTAAATTTCAGAGACTTCCTGGTAAATTTGATGATATTCTCAAACTTAAAGGTGCTTTACGTTTGCATCATATAAAAAGGTCCCCCACTTTCATGAAAGTAAAAGAGGAGTCGCTTTGGTTTTAATTTCTTTTTGACATTTCGACTGATTTTTGTCCCATATATTGTTGCATCAATTGATTCCAATGGAATCAATCTCAATATTTTTCTCTCAACAATGATAGGTGTGTTGGATTGAACCCCTAGAAGCTTCTTTTTAATTAAGAGATTGAAAAGACAAACAATAAAAAAAAGAAAATTAGGTCACTCGTACTATAATAATACTCCCGATACCCATTATCACACTCATTTTATATTGGTTGGTGTCCAAAAGGATCCTCTCCATTTCAAAGGAAATGGAGAGAAACCTATTAGGCAAAAGTAAAAGGGCAAAATAGTCTTTTCAATTGAAAATACCATTTTGTACTCCTAAATTGTACTAATTGGATCCAAAGGAAATGGTAAAATAATTGTGATTAAAAAAAAAGAAGTGAAAAGTAAACAAAAATGAGTTAAAAAAGAAAAAAAAGGTGATTCATGTGGAAGGAAATAAAGAAAATTCCTGGATGAAGATGTCCCTTTCCTCATAATTCTGAAGAAATGTGAATGGAATAGAAGCATGACGTCATAGGCTTCTCATGATTGGGTAAGATTTTTGGATGGCAGCCTTGGAATCGATTCTCCTTTGATTCCCATGGGGACATTGACGTAAATTGACTTCGATCATTTTGCTTGCTGCTTCATTTACAAGTTAAAACCTTTTTGGGGGCCAAGAAAAAGAAAAAGAAAATTCTAGAATGGCATTTCAGATATGCCTTACTAATAATAGACAATGCATGGAACAATGGTCATGTCTTTATTATATAAAAATAAACTTATATTTAATTTATATTTTTCTTTATTCAAATGAGTGGTTTCACAAAAAACAAAAGGGAACATATATAGATGATAAGAATCTACAACAATTAGATACCCCAATTGCTAGTAATTTGAGATTTTTATTTTTATTTTTGGCATGTCCGCATAAGAGAGGAGATGAGCGGTTATGAAATTTTTACTTAAAATACATTAATATACATATATATAGTTGAACACAACTTTAACTCAAAAGCCTAAGCTAATGGGCTAAGGTCCACTTAAGTATATTAAACACTTATTTTCTTTTATATTTTCTCAATGTGGGACACAACACTCACAAGTATATTCACAACAATCTCTTTATCTCTCTCTCTCAGTTGTTTCATCCCCTACTAAAATCTCTTTTTTCTAAGACTCATATATATATATATATATATATATATATAAAACCAACAAAAATAAAGCAGAAAAAAAAAAAGAAAAAGGATTTTCTCTCGATCTCCAACTTCTAATTGATAGACTACGAAGTGGGTTTCCTTAGCTTCAAATATATAATCCATGGTAGACTCAAAAGGTTTTGTCATTTTGATACCCTAATTAGTGATCAATATGGGTTGTAATTATGAGTTTTTCAGTAACAAAAAATCATTTAGAATGATGATGATGATGGTGATGATGATGGTGGTGTTTACATTCACTCTAGTCTCTAGTGCAAGCAGCCAATGACTTTGTGCTCTGGGCATATGATACTAATTGTTTTAATACCTGCTCAATCAACTGCTTGAAGAAAGAGGGTTCAGAAAGGATTCAAAATATTTGTATCTTGGGTAACGTTCTAGGTCGCATTAGTTCTAAGAGTAACATTCCCAACCAATTAAAAACAGTTGGTTTAAAAATCTTGTAAGCTAAGTTAGCGTCTTAGAGAACATATGAAATAGAACATAATTCTTTCTCGATGAACTTATTTTTTCTTAATCTTTCTTAGTAAAACATAAGTTCTATAATTATGTTCATGATCAATCTTAACAACATAATTGTGTTTCGCATGCATGGAGCTGTTGGAAATTCTCTTTCTTTTTTTTTTTTTTTACATGTCCATATAAGGAAGAGGAATTAGATCCTTTTAAAAGCGAATCATTGAAATTCTAGACATGAATTTTCTTTCATACTTAGCATACATATCCATTTGTGAGCGAGAAAAATGCTACACTTTTTTTTTTTTTTGGTCCAAAAGTTGGTTCTTAAATTATGTATCATCATCTCATGAATTAGTAAAACATTTTTCAAAATAATAAATCTCATGCAACGGTGACACGTTATTTGTAAACTAGCTTTTGAAAAAAATAAAAATAAACAAACAAACTTGGGAAGTGTAGCACTTCTCAAACGACCGACAAAAGTGGACTTTCATATATCAATCAAAGATAAAACATATTTATCCGTCATAATAATATCACAAATACATTCGGGAGTTTAGAGCCTTCAGTAACCCGTACCCGACGCGTGTCGACTATATGACCAAAACGGGTTCCACTGGCCACTTCATCACTACTATTAAAGCATCCCCTCCAATATTAGGAGCTGAATTCTTACTTCTTGACAAAAACTTGCAGGAAAGAACGCTCCCACGGCTTCTCTGCGGATGTAGAATCTAGATGACCCGGTCTCTTTGTGCTTCTTGCTGCGGCAATTACAGCTCTCGTTGTGCTTCTTTGTAAAATATTTTGATATTTAAAACAATTTAGAAAAGTATATCAGTATAAATATTTAGAATAAACAGCACTTCAAAGAGGTAGGGATTGTTCATGGTTAACATTTAAAGTATTTATTCATAATTGCATAATCAAAAAGCAGTAGTGACGTTCTCCAATTCGTTTGAACAAAAAAATATCCTATTAGTTACATGTTAAGGATATTTTTGTCTTTTCACTTTTTGAAGAGACAAAAATACTTCCAAATTATAGCTAACTGAATATTTTTTAGTTTATTTAGAATATGTTTGGGATTGTGTTTAAGAAATACAGCTTTTTTTAAGTTAAAAAATGATTTTTTGACAAAAGTTCCATTTTTAAGCTTTTGTCCAAAATATATTTTGACCATTTTAAGCTTTTGGACTCTTAAAAGAGTTTTCAGTTTTAGACCCCTCAAACAGGTCCTTGAACCGGAGAGCACCCTTCAAATGAATTAGGGTTATGCACTTTTCATTTTCCGCGTAATTTTATTCCCATAGAAATCGTTTGGCAACGAAATTTTAAGTTATAAAAGGAAATAAATTTGGACTCATATATAACATCCATAGATATCAAGCTTTTCTTATCTAGATATTATAAATCTGAGATTCCACTTTCCACACCGTTAATAATGATTATGCTTTAAACACGTTTGCTAGCATAATGAGCAAAAGCAATAACACAATTCAGACTCCATATACAGCCCAAACTGTTACCTTAAAAGAAGACTTGGACTTATTATCAAATGTAAGTACAAGAGTAATACTTTATTACATCAAATGAGTTTGAGAGCATGTTTACATAAAATAAAATTAAAAAGAAAAGAAAAAAGTTATTTATTTATTTTTCTTATATTGGATGATGTGCGTCTTCTGTTGACCAGACTAAGGAAAAACAAAAGTTGTAC
This sequence comes from Carpinus viminea, assembly GCA_013348765.1. NCBI lineage: Eukaryota > Viridiplantae > Streptophyta > Magnoliopsida > Fagales > Betulaceae > Carpinus > Carpinus viminea. The sequence goes on along the minus strand of CP054667.1, from coordinate 37,994,301 downwards.
CATTCCACTTCAAGGAAAAGAATCAAGGAGTAGCCATCAATTATTTGGCAATTAATGCATACCAGAAATCCTAACAGGTTCCGTTGTTCCAACAGATGACCAGACTGTGTCTATATTACCACAGTAAACATTCCATCTCAAACGTTGCAAAAGCAAAAGCCACAAGAGCTAAGGACCAACTAAAACAAACAAAACTCAAAGCTTTTGAATTCTGAAAGCTACGCGTACTGCAAATTGTCTTCTCATCTCCCCCGATTTTTATTCGAGCAGGAAAATTGCAGGCCGCAATTAGTGATGATGATCATCATCATCGCCATGTCCATCTGGAGGTCCTCCAGGTCCCACAACTTCCAACTGTGAACATTAGATGAAGTAATTAGAGATATTCTGCAATGCTAAGTAACAAAGAAAGCAAACCGGTTTACTGGGGCACAGTACAAGTTTTTCTGTGCATTGAGTTTCTTTTGAGCTTTTCCAAGTCACATCTTGTAAGTATAAATCCATATACAAGTTTTTCTGTGCACTTAGTTCTTAGCATGGGTTTCCACTAGCTTGCTTTAAATAGAAAATGGTGGAGGATGTGCGCATGAGAGTTGGTGTGCCTATTTGTATCTATTGCATCTGGATCCACATTTAGTGTACAACTCCATATCTAAATCCTGAATCACTTCCGTCTGCTCCAGATCAGGTCCTAGCAATAAACAGTCAATCCAAATTCGACAATCTACTTACCACGAAATACTGCGAGCACACTGGGCATTCATGCAGCTTGCCTTTCTCCAGCCAGAACCAGACAACATCATGTTCATCCTCTGCAATTTCAAAGCAAGAAAATCACACGAGATGTACATTAATTAATGAAATATTTTTATTTTTCGATAAAAGGGAAATGAAGTATTTGTGTAGACAAAAGAAAAGGAGAATAAAAGAAACATGAAGAGGCACCTACCGCCTTCACCTCCAGGGCATCCAACTATTCTCTTGTCATAGTAGGACTTAACAACTGCAGGAGTTTCCTACAGGCAAAAAATAGAAAGGAAAACTATTTATCAGACAGAATCCTTTGGCAAAAAATCCTTACAGCGTTAAGCAAAAACCAAAGTAAATTAAAGAGAAAGAAATCAACCAACAAGTCAAGAGATTCCTCACAAAAAAAAAAAAAAAAGTGAAAACACCTTCAGAAAGTCATCGAAATTCCTAGTCTCAGTCCACATGGAAAAAAAAAAAAGAGTGGATAAGACCCAAAATAAGACCTCTTTTTTGCCCCATGAAGATAGATTATCTCTGTTGAAATTCACACAGGACTTGAAAGTTTAAATATAAATCTGTCATCCCAAATGAGACAATTAAGTTCTAGCCAGAGACAAAGTAGATGGTGTGAGACCATTTTTCTGATTTCATGACATGGCATCATTTCAACTTTCTTCCATGATGCGTGCGAATGGTACCATTTCATAAATGGCCACATTCAAGAGATTTAAGATAAATTCATATATGAAAAGAAATAGGGAATTCAATCTTATGCAAAAACCAAATGCACCTTTAGGATCTATAGAAATTATCAAATGTCAAACCACCTGGCATAAGGTCCTTAAAGGAGAAAGCTAACCATGGTCAAAATAAAATTGAAAAAGTATGATCCTACGCCTAGTATTATTGGTAGGGGTAATATCCTTTTATGATTGTTGTAACTTGAGAGGTTTTTCTTAACACGAAAATGAGGTAGTTAATGTCCTTATATTTTGTGCTCATCTTTTTGTGTTGAGAGAAACAAATAGAAATTTTAATTTTTTTCACTTCTTATCTTCTCTTAAAATAGAAAAGTCATGTCAGATGTTTCAGAATGATCGCCAGGAAACAAATATAGAGAAAGCTATATCTATTAAAATATTTGACTTGAATATTTATTGAAATCTTAGACTTCTATATTTTTGTTAATATGACCAAGGACAGTTATTATTACATATTATTGAAAAGAATTAGGAATGTCCCAAGAATAACAGCATAATACAAGAGAAGTGCCTATAATTTAATCTCTAAGATTACACAAATCTATACAATTCAATAATGAAGAAAGAGAAACCGCCGGAAGCCCCATCCATTCATAAAGCTATCTCAAGAACAAAGGCTTCAACTTAGACCAGTGGCAGAGCTAGGGTTTTTCTCAATAAATTGTTGCATCTTATGTAAATGATATAACTTAAAAAAATCTGTGCACAAGTTAAGGAATAAAAAATATGAACTAATTAGATGTCAAAAATTTTTCATTGACAAACAATTGAACAAGTAACCAAATTTCTGTTTTGTTTTTCCAGGAAAAAAAAAATTGAACAACTGAAAAAATAAAAATAAAAGGAAAAAGAACAAAACCATTGCATCAACAATCGACATCATGTGCTTAGAAAAAAAATGAAAATCATGTTACCCATGAAAAAAATAATAATAATAATCATGAACAGACATGGCATTTGCTTTCACTTAATCACAGGCATAACAATTTAGCAAGTTTTGTGTTGTCCATCTATGTGGGTGTGGCCTATGTGGGGGCTAACAACCACATGTTAACAACTAAAGTAATTAAGTCTATTTATAATCCGGCCAAAATAACACAATACAATGAGATTAGCTAAGAGAAGAAGAAGAAGAGGAGGACGAGGAAGAGGAAGAGGAAGAGGAAGTAGAAGAAGAAGAAGTTTAGAACTAGAAGAGGAGGAGAATTTATCGAATACCAAGTATCCTTCTGGCTTTAGTTCTTTGTAATATGTGTTTTAGGTTTTTGCATTCTTTGCTTGCAGAGAAAAAATAAAAAAAGGAGAACAAAAATGAGAAAAGTGGGGGTACGAAGATAGAAAACTGAAAAGAATTGGAAAAAACAAACTACCGAAGAGAAAAAGAAGCTTTGAAGAATAGTATGGACAGACATAAAATGCATGCAAATGAATTGAGAGGTCATCTATATAATTTTATTTTTTCAGGGGGGTAATGAGGGAGACCAGAAAATTAGTGAGGCAGGTATAAGAAAACTTAGACAAAAAAAAAAATCTGAGTCATGCTAGATTCTTTAATTTTTAACTATTAAGAATTACTCAGATAGCAACCAAGGTTATAAACTATAAAAGCCACAAATAACAGCACCAATGCTCTCAATCAAAATTTTGCCCTGTTCTTAAGATACAAAGGAATTTCATCAATGCTGTCAGAAGTAACAAAGTATTCCAGGTAACAGCTATTAATCTGATTAAGTGTGCAATGTGATTCAAAATATAACTCCTAATATGCAACTTTCTATGCTACTGAAGAGTCAAGTTATTTTTCCACTTCTTTTCCCGCAATTCTTAGACATCTTTATGACGAAGCAGGCAGCAGTTTATCTAATACTTGCCATATAAGGCAGAAGTTTCATACAACATTCCATACGTTGAGTTTTAACTACCTATTTCTTTTTTCAAATAAAGCCATCTACTTCCTAAAAAAGGAATCTACATTGATTTTTTTTTTTTGGTTGATGTTGGGGAACCTCTCCAAGGTAGGGCCCTTCGAACCTACCCCTGCAAAGTAAACCCCGATCTCGTGAACCGCACCCTCGAAAGTTTTCCTATACGAAATTGGTTAAATCACTGGCTTTTTACTAGAAAATGTAACCCCAAGAAATTGTTTGCACCCATGAGGTGTTAAACCTTGGACCTTGAAGGGAGCAAACCCCAAGACCAAGGCCTCCACCACATTGGCCAACCCCTTGGGGTTAAATCTACATTGAATTTTACATCAGTACAAATGCAATGTTTTGATGTATCTAACATAAAAATTAAAAAGTTTTCAAAGAGGCAAAAATTTGCCAACAAGAAATATTCTAAAAAGTATGCCACACAATAAACATATTTAAGCACTGATTTGTCCAAACAAATGACATAATCAATGGCATATTTTTTTTTATACAAGTAATTGAAATATCATTAAAAGCGCATGACACCCTCAAGTACACAAGAAGTGTACAAGAGAAACCACCTAACTAGGAGGAGCAAAAAGAACAAAAAATTCATGATAACTACTCATTAAAGGAGAACTAAAAGCAACTGTCCAAAGATACAATGTATTGAGAATAGAGACTTAGGCCTTGTTTGTTAAACACCAACGCTTTTCCAAGACACTGTTCACAATAAAAATTAAAAATTAAAAAAGAATAATGATTGGCATAGAAAAGTGAAAAAGTGGTATTGAAAAGTGGAAAAATTTAGTTTTGTAGTATTTTTTTTATTTGAATAGTAGTAAAAAGTAATTGATGTGATATAAAAGTGTGAATGTTTTTATGTTGATTTTTTTTTAAAATGAAGATACTAGTGTGTGAGAGTGGTGTGTTGTTTAACAAACACTACATTAATCTACTTTGAAGTCTTTCACCAGTCCTCAAACTCATATTATTCAATCCCCAAGAGGTAATTCAATCAATTGGGACCACGCCTAATAAAGCAAAAGTCATTAGTTTGAGTTCCCCTCCCCCCTCTTGTGCAAACATGTCAAAAAAAATAAAAACACTCCTATAATTCATTTTCATCTATAGACACCACAAAATGCACCATATTCCACACTGGAGCACTCTACGTATTGCCAGCAATCCCCCAACAAGCATACAAATAGATAACTCATCTAGGAATGACCCAAGACAACTCAAAATCAAATAAAGAAAACATTACAAATGGCGCAAGCAACCACACAATGAAGCAAAAGATAGTCCACGGACCCTCCATTCCTTGTACATAAGCAACACCAATCAACCACAATGACATGCTATTTCGGTCATTACCCATAGTAAAAATCTTTCCTAGAGCCACCAACCAAACAAAAAAGGCCACTCTCAACGGAACCTTAGTTTGCCAAACACTTTTCCATGGGAAACGGGCACAATCACGACCACCCATGACACAAAAGAAAGATTTAACACTAAACAAACCCTTTTTAAAAGGGGCCCCTTGTCCTTTCCTACTCATCTCACTCTCGTTAAATGCAACACCCTGAAAAACAAGGCAAAGGCTTTCACCTCCCAATCATGAGCTGCTCTAGTAAAGCTCACGTTTCACAAAATGGAACCTCCCAAAAATTCCACAAGAGTCGTACTAGAAGCATTCTTTATGCAAGCAATACAAAATAAACTAGGATAGGTTTCCTTAAGGGTCTTATTCCCACAAGAAAAGATCATATCAAAATCTAACCTTGGATCTATCTCCCAGCTCAAATCTAGTATGACAACAAAACTTCCCCTAAACCCTCCTAATATTGTTCCATAAACCCACCCCATGCACCCCGATGGGCTCTCTAAAACACCACCGTCCTCGAGCACTTCCATATTGAGAATCCACCACCACCCTCCGCCAAGTCACTCTCTCAAGCCCATAGCACCAAATCCATTTACCTAAAAGAGCATGATTGAACCTCAGCATATTCCTAATCCAAACCCTTCCTCATAGATCAACAATCGCACGGAGGGAAAAAGGGCATATTTATTTTTGAAAGCATTTGCCTCTATCATACACAGTCAAATAATAACTAAAGTATATGCCCCAAACCACTAACGTCAACCCATAAGCTCTAACTAATTGATTTGTTGATTTGAAGTTGTGACAGGCCACACGTTCTCACAAAAAAAAAAAAATTCTAGCTCCAACGAAACAAAATAAAACAAATAAGAGGGCATCATTGAACAAACATAACAAGATGCTTCTAAATAGTAACACAGTAATTTTTACATAAATCCTGATTATGTTAAGAGATAACACAATAGAATTGTTTATATAAACACGAGGGAGTGGATTTACCAATTAAATCAACACAACAAGAATCTTACAAGCACTTCAAGGCATAAAGATGACCAAATGTTAGATTTAAACATTTTAGTAACTTCTATAATCAACTGTTAAACCAAAAAAAAAAAACTGTTAAACCAACTTAAGCAATACATTATGTAATCAGAATCACAAAATTGCAAGAAATGACGCTGACCTTTGTGCCGAAGGGACCAACTGGAAAGTCGATATCAAGAATTTGCCTTCCCTACAAAAATCAACCCAACCAAAATCAGAATCCTCTCTAAAACCACAAGAAACCACTAAGTAAACATTCGGTCACCGAAGACAAAAGTGAATTAAATAAAAAATATATTCAATAACATCAAGGTATTTCATTTAGCTATATCTAAATCTTCATTTATTTCCTTCCAATTAACCAAATTAAATTAAATTAACACCTGAAGCTCAGCTTCAAGCTCCTCACGCTCGTGGCCGGTCGCAATTGGCATTACATCATCAACCCTCTTCTTTACGGCACCCTCCGCTACACAATCAAAAAAACCCACATCATCATACACACCTATACATACACATACATGTACATAGATCTGAGAAGGGGGTGGGGAGATTCAGTTTCGGTGAGTACCGGTGTCGACGCTGAAGAAGCGGAGGCTGGAGAGTGAGGCATGTGGAGAAATGAAGGATCGGGTGGGCAACGACGTGGATCGGGTCGGGGCGGCGGCTAGGGTTTTGAGCTGGGAAGAGAGAAGTCTCCGCCACATGCTGGTGAGAGTTAGGCTCTGTTTGGAGCTTGAGATCTCAGGTCACGCCCCGAGTCAATAGCCGAGAGATAAAAAGAGAGCTTTTTGTGTTTTCCTCTGTGAAGGCTTTGGTTTCTCTCTCTGGAAGTGAGAAATGGCGAAGGGTTGGGGAAGGGGACGTGGACACGTGAGGGAGTGGGGTCGCACGTGCGAGGGGGGGAGGGAGGGGTTTGAATCTTCGATTAGCATTTGCAGTGTCTGATGCCCGGGCCTCGGGTGAAAAGAAAATTGAGAAGCCCATTTGGTACTAAAATTCAACAAATCATTTTTTCTTTTTCTTTTCTAATCCTCAATGGGCTAAAGTTATGCATAAGCTTTTAAAATGCAATCAATACATAGTATAAAATTATATAACTTAGAAATTATTTATCAATGTTAACTCGTTAATTTTATGTTGAACTTTTGTCGAATTCGCAAATTGCGTTAAAAATTGTCATCACTTATATAATATTGAATGTTAGGTTATGGTTTAATTAAAATATGAGTATAAGATTATATATATATATATATATCAATTAAGAAAATAAATCATAATTCATTAATTTCATGTTAACTTCCCATTTGTATAAAAAATTAGAAGACTAATATTTAAGATCTGCTTAGAATTGTGATTTTAAAAAGTGCGATTTTAAAAATGTAATTAAAGATTTAGAAATTACAATTTGCCTTTTAAAATTGTAGTTTAGCCTTTAAAATTGTGTGATTTCAAAAACACCTCATTACCTACAATTTGAAAATGTAAATTTTATGCATTTTCAAATCTCAATTTAAAATAATAATAATAATAATAATACATTTTCAAACAATTTAATTTTTTATGATTTAATTTAAAAACGCACTTTTGTGCACCGCTAAAAGAAGAAACGAGAGGTCCCTAATGAGTAGCTCAATCGGCTGTGAATCACGCTTCATGAAGTAGAGGTCACTAATTTAAATTTCTTCTCAATTTTTCCCTTGTTTAGACATGTAAAAATAAAAAAATAAATAAATAAAAAAGGGGGCAACATATGAGACTAGAGTCCCCTGTAATATAATGGAAGATTTTAACAAGTCATCAACAATTATAAAATTTTTGCCACAACATCGATGCTTTTTAAAAACCCTAAAACAACATTTTAAGAAGAAGAAAAAAATCCTTAAAGCCATTTGAGCCCATCATCAACTTCGTGCTCACCACTGCTCGTCGTCGCCCCTCTCTACCGCATCTTTCCATCACTGGCTACCACTAACCCATTTGCTTAACACAAAACCCAGATCAATACCAAATCCTTTCACCTTAATCTCTTAACTAGCACGTTAGTTAGTTAGTTATGTTAAGGGATTGGGTGTGACCATAGATCAGAAAACTTGTACGGCTTCTTGGTCGCTGACGCATTCTTCGTTGGGAAAGGTAGTAGGGTGACTGGAATGTGGATCTTGTGGAAGGACCATACTTGTGGCATGGCTTGGCATGGCGTGAGATCTGCTAGTGGATGAAAAAGATTAGGATTTTTGGGTTTTGTGTGAAGGATATAGGTTGATGGTAGGCGGTGATAGAGAAAGATGCGGCGGAGAGGGTCGACGATGAACAACAATGAGCATGGGGTTGATGATGGGCTCAAATGGTATTAAGAGTTTTTTCTAAACGTTGTTCCATGGTTTTCACAAGAACAGATGGTGTGGTAAAATTTTCACAATGATTGATGACGTGTTCAAATTTTAGCCCTCCATTATAAACGGGTGGCCAAGATTTGAAGAATTGCAGAGGTCTTAATCCACAAACATAATAGTAAGACATTTTTATATGGCTATGGAAGGAAGGATTGAGCACTTGAGACCAAATAGAATGATTGAATTGGAGGCGGTGATCCTCCAATGGTCAGAAACTCTTTATCTTATAGTGAACCGACAGTTACAAGAGTAGTACATGTGAGTACAAGAGAGAGTAGTACATGTGAGTACATGAGAGAGTAGTACATAGACGTGATGACATCTACTTACAACAGTACAGGTGTACCAAAAAGGGCAAGCAAGTGTACTAAACATGATGAATTAATTTATGGTAACAAACAAGAAGCGATAAAAATTTACGGCAATTATCTACCCGATTCGGACAAGAAATTGTCACTACATACTTACAGAGCAATTGTTCTGAAGAACATCTAAATAAATGCAAGTTAGAAAAAGCTTAAAAAGATTATCCCCAGAAAAATCACATTTAATTTACTATGCCCCAAACAGCTAAAACAACCACAATTTTGCACTCAGCCAACCAGCTTTTGTCTTATCCTTTTAGTTTTAGCTTCCTGCTCTGGATGTTCCTCCAATTTTCTACTTAAGTTTTTCAGGTCTTCCTCACTCACCACACCTTTCAGTTTTTGGTTCAATGTGTATGCTTCAGCCATCTTCCTCCTGCACTCTTTGCTCTCAGAATCATGAGGAACCACTGAAACAGAATGAGGAGAAAGTAAGCAAAGAAAATACTTAATCCACAAAATCAGTTTAGTTCAATAAGAAAATTAAAATTTCTGATGCCAATTTGCACTTCAACTCATCATTTTCCTTTACAGGTTTGATCTCTATCGCTCCTCTCCATCTTCTTCATTGATAGAATTCTTCATTATTCACCCTCAAGTATTAGTTTACACGTAAAATTTACAAGAGCATTTCTTAGGGAAAAGATGTGAAAACTTTAAGCTCAGTTATACGAGAATAAATCTTTCTCTTTCTGGCTAGTACTAACCAGGTCCTGGATACAACCAGTTGGTGACTTGTAAAAGTAAAATTAAAGAATGAAACAATCTTTTCATAGTAGGATTTATAAGAAATTTAAAGTTTCTCTCTAAACAAATAGTAAATAGTGAGGGGGCAAATGGGAGGAAGGGGCAAGAGGTGTTCACTTCGTATGACTGCTGATCATTGTCCTTGTGAAAGAAAGGGAAAATAGAGCTATGAACTACAATATAAACCACAGAGCTCCCCTGCTTACTACTCTTTTCTTTTTTTCTCTCAGAATAACGAAATCAAGCGTTGCAACAAGGAAGACAAAATGATTGACAAAGTCTTAATATAAGTTATTTTATTCCACAGAAAACCAGCCACAACAAAAAAGACCAAACTTTCCATAAGAGGACACACTAACTACTGTATGCTATTACTTTGGAACTATGGTAGAGATTGCTCTAGGTATGGTAGTATTTTGGTTGAACTTGGATAGTAGTATATTACTGGAACTTGGATTGTAATATGTACGGTAGAATGGAAGGTTATGTTCAAACAAGGTTTGACTGATAGTGTTTTCTTAGTACAATGCAACAACATTTCAGTTTTTGATGTGTTTGACTGATGGGATTTCTGTTCCTTCGCAGGGAACTGAAGTGGTTTCACCAAGGAAAATGGGGAGGGAAAATTCTTTTGATAGAAAGACCGATGCTGACTCGAATTCTTAGAAATTAGCAACAATTGTAGTGAGAAGTCAAAGAAAACAAAGCAGGATTCTTAGAAATTAGCAACAATTGTAGTGAGAAGTCAAAGAAAACAAAGCAGGAAAGATTGAAGCAAATTTGTAATTGCAACAGGCATGAACTTCAAAAGATTTGGTTGGATGAATTTCAACAATTATGTAGATTTGAATTTGGGTATTACAAATACGTAGTAGAACACAAGCTAATGTATGCTATTACTTTTGAAATATGATGGGGATTGCTCCTATGGTAGTATTTTGGTTGAACTTGTTAGATTGTAACATTTATGGTTAAACTTGGATGGTAGTATTTTGGTGGAATTTGGATTGTATATATACAGTAGAATGGATTGTTATTTTGGCAAAACTTGATTGTAATATTTATGGTTAAAGTTGAATATAAATTTTTTTTATGGTATTTTAAATGTGTTGGATGTTATTTATGACTCTCCCAACTTGAAAGTATATAATTTATAGGTCTATACATTTATGATTTTTTTTTATTAGTCATAATTAGTTAATACATGTATTTTTAAAATTAAAGATAATTTTTAGGTTGGCTTTTTTATTATTTTATATTGTGAATGAAAATTGTTATTTATAGGTTAAAATGAAGTCCAAGAAATATTTTGTAGTTTTCTGTATCAAGGTTGTAAACAAACATCAGAAAATAACCACTTGTTTGGGAAAATGTTTTTAGTGTAAAACAATTTTCAACTATATTTCACTCAAAACAAACGGCCTTGATTTCATATGCAGGTTCCTAAAGCAAATAACTATGTATTTGTCATCCCATCAGCAATTATTCATCACAGAAGAAGATTTGACCTACTTTTGAGAACTGATCGAAAGGTAGAGTAAACAAACAACTTAAGTGACAAAACTGACCTGGCTTTGGATAATCTCTTCCAATTATGCACTTTGCTTTAGTCTGAACACTTAGAGGAGCTGTCCACGGCTCATAAATGTACTCCTTTGGCATATCTAATCATTGACATTTGATTGAAAAGGTTAAATAAGAGAATATAGCCTGCCAAAAGACCATAACGAAAGTGAGAGGAACCCAAACATACCTTTCAATACAGGAAGAAAATGCCTGATATAATCACCATTTGGGTCATACTTCTTTCCAAATGAGATCGGTGAGTAGATACGGTTATACTGGTCAGCATTGAAATTATCATATGTGAAAAAGCCTTCAGCTAGGCGCTAGTCAATTCAAATGCCTTACGAAGCAATAAGTTCAAAATGGAAAAATTCCAAAATTTAAGCCCTTAGATATCTTGCAGTAACCTACTTGTGTAAATTAGCAATGAAATTAAAGACTAAGCCATGTACCACACTGACCTTAAAGAGAATCACATAATTTTGAACCATCTGATTATAGCACATAATATAAATAACATGAAAACATTCACATGAAGCCATGGAAAGTCCTAGATACGATGGTCCTGCTAAAGCTTCATACCTGGTAAAAGAATGATGAACATGAAAGCCATAGCCAGTTTCCATTGTTGATTGCCCAATCTGAGTCAATCAGAAGCCTTTCAAAAACATCACGTCCTTTTTCCCAATGAACAAACTATCAGAAAAAATAAATAAATAACTAATGTCAGGGAAAGAAAAATAATACAGATAAAATGATTTTCTAAGAATAACAAAGTCATGTACCAGATCGCCACGAGTTAAAAAACATGCAACAGAGTGGCGTGCTAGATGATGCATCCAACCCCACTTGCAGAGCTACAATAGTAAACATGTATGGATTTCAAACACACTGCCAAAATATGAAGATGAAGTGTAAAGAAAGAATATGCTTGGGTTGGAGCAGCAAAGCAGCACTTAGATTGGTATCAATATCTGTATACCGAAGAAGGTTACCACAGACCTAACCTGAACCATGATAGCATCAATCCAAGGGTATCCTGTCCTAGCATCTCTCCAAGTTGCCAGCAGTTCATCATTGTCATTCCAAGGTATCTGCACCAATACGTCATCTACATAAATCTTAGGAAACATCAATTCTTTTGTTTTTCAAAAAAACCCTGGCTTGAGGGCCAGAGCTCAAGGGGAAAGAAAGACGAAAAAAAAAAATCACCTGATAACTTAATGTGGAATTAACAAGGCAACAAATTGAAAGATGGAGATGCTCGGTAGTACTTTTTCCAATTAGATTTTACATGTTTATTTTGTACTTATATGTATATATGTTTGGACATGTACGAACTATGCCCGCACAATTGTGTGAGCGCATGCACACATAAAGTTTGGTGTAAACTGAAGAAAAACTTGAGCTAATACTGCCCTTTATGCTACTCATCCACTATATTAGCTATGTGACCTAACTTCAAGTCAAAAGACTTTCCCTCCCCCCCCAAAAGAAAGTCAATGTTGAAATAACTATGTCAAAAGATTCTAGATATTGGTAGAAGTTATTTCTATATCTATAAAATAAAGGATTTCCCCCTCTGTCCCCATAGTATATGAAAGCTTACACAAAAATGCGCATTTTAATAGAACAACACTTTTCCTAAATTGCTTGAGATGAGCCAAGAAAGGTAGGTTCAATTTTTTTTTTTCTTTAAATGTGCATTCGAATTTAATGATAATAGGAGAAGTTGAATAAATAATTGCTTTCATTTTTTTTGAAACTTTCATGTATTTTAAGATAGTCTAAAAGGAAAAATACACATTATGGTGGAGGGAGAAATACCTATCCCTTTTGTTTCAACACCTAAAGTGCCCATATTCTCTTTGAAGCCCAAAAGAAACTGGCTGACTTAGACTTCATAAACAATGGGAGAATGTAATGCAATAGAAACTGATTCGCAAGAATAAGAGGAAGAAAAATATAAAGTTGTACAAGTAATGTTTTCAATCCAAACATGAGTAGGATGGATGCTTTTACAAGGGAGCCATATTACTGAATGTACCCAAATTCTTGGCAAACATAACCAGAAATAGACAATAGTTTATCCTGTACTCCAAGTTACTTTCAGGCTTATGCTGATGAAAAACTCCAATTTTGAAAAGAATTTCATTCATAGTATAGCAATGCAATTGAAAGAAGAAAAATAATAACTGTCAATAAAATCAATTTTGATCCTTTCTACATGTATAAAGCCATTTGACATAGAAATTAGGAAGGCATATATTACAAATTTATTTTAAGTTACAATTACAGCTTGTCCACCATTGCGGATTAGGCTTGGTTCTTTAAACATCAAACATTTTCCTAACAAATATGTTTTGAATCAAAATATTCTCAGGGAAAATGTATATTTGTATTGTTTGATTGATACCTTCAAAATAATTTTCTAGCATTTAATTGCACTGAAAATCTCTATAAAACAATAAAACCACACAAAAAATAGACAGGCACTGGTAATAGAGGTTGAAGAGGTTGTGAGAACATTAAGGGATAGGAGCAGAGACGGTGGTAGAGGCATCACGGAAGAGGGGGATGGAGGTGGTAGTGGTGTAGAAGAGTAGAAGAGTTGGAGGAGAGAGGTTGGGAGACAGCACAACCTAGGTCCGGTAAATGGCTTAGCGTCAACAAAACGTCATCTATTTACCGCCTCTGTAGTTATGATTTTCCATTAATTATGAGAAACTCTTCTTTTAACTAACATTTTTCAGTTGCACCAAATACAGTTAAATACCTAAAACAATTTCCAAAAAAACAAATGACTAAGATAATCTACAAAGGAAAATGGACATTGAAAGTGATTGAATAACATGTCTGGAGCACTCTTATAAGAACCCATTGGTGATAGTTACCTGCTTGCATATTCTGTTACCCCTCATCTGATCAAAATTAGGAGTGCCTAAAGCCACAGTGTAGAAAAAATCTCGCCATAACAACTACAAAGGTCAAGAGTAAATTTCAGTTTGCTGAATCTAGATTAGGAATACCAAAAACCATAACTGCTAGATGTAGAATGACCTGCCCAACAAGAGAAACTGGAGGTGATGTATGCCTTTTGACATTTCTATATACATCTTGAAGGCATTGGTAGAAGTACCTGGAAGAGAGACATCCAAACTGCCAAGAAGATTAAAATGGAATGAAAATATAAAACAAACCAAGGGTTCAATAGTAAGTTTCTCTAAAATTCCTCAAGGTTTTGCAAATTAAATTCAACCAGCAGTAATAGAAAATGGTAAACAATATAGCTCTTCCTGTTCATAACTCACTTTTAAGTAAGGTGATAGAACAGTTGTTGCTGGCTTTAGAAATGCAGACGGATTACCCTTAGGCTTCTCAAAGGTTGCCACCCACACCTACAACACAATTGAAAGAAAGAGTGACGAATGCCACAAAAACATGCTACTCGGTAGAAAAAGAGGAACAAATGTTTCAGATTAATAATTCTGACATGAACTAGGTCAACTATATTGAAAAGCCAAATGGGACTTTGCACATCCTTAATAGCAACAGAAAACAGATTTACTTAATCCAGTCATCAGAGGGAGTAGATAACTAACCAAAACTATGTAACACAGCAAATTATTTTCTTTTGGGTAGGCATAAGAACTTTATTAAAAGAGCAAAACACATCTAGTGGATCCACACAAACTGAGTAAAAAGCTTGTTGCTTATACACAAACTTCATGCTACCTTCAGCCGGATGAACTACCAATTCAAACAAAATTAAATTAGCACCTAAACAACCAAAGTTAAAATTGCCATGAAGTAAGCCAAAATTCAAATTGAGGTTATTAATTGGAGAACTGAAGTTCATGAAATAATTAACACAATAACACTTATTTGAACTCTACAGGCAATAAAGGATCTGATAGGACAATAATGTCAATTGAGGTAAATGGTTCGGCCAAGCGGATATGGTTCAGATATCACAAATTGTACTTTCATCAGTTAATTGTATGAGGTACAAGATATATTGTTTCAGTGAAAATTTCATCATGGCTGATACTGTAACTCCACCTAGATAAAGGCTTTATTTTAGATTATCCAAATGGCACAACTACTATTCCTCATAACAACACTGAGGAAAATATTGTTTTTTTTTTTTTAACTTAACTAAACTAAAAACTGTAAAAATAATTCCAGAGCACTAACTGAAACATAACTACATCCATTCACAACTTATACACATTATCGGTTTAACACATACAAACCACTACTACATTACACTGTTCATGAACATATTCAAACTTTGTACATAACCAAAGGGTGCCACGGCTGACTAAGCCCAAACCTAATAAAAAATCCACAAAAGTTTGGTTTGGGCCTCAAAATAATCAGTCTTTACCCAAATCCTAAACGATATATACATATAACTAAAAACTATATCCAATAATTCCTTCAACCAAACCCTTCCTTATCTTAGGACTAGTGCCGAATGTATAATCTCCGTTCAACCTAGGCATGTTGGGCGTACAAGCCCACTTGACGACCTAGAGTATCAAGTGTGCAACCCCACTTGACCTAGGGCATCAAGCATACAACCCCACTCAACCTCAGCCAAATTTTCATACTTATCACTTTTTACTCCTTTATTTCTCATAAAATTGTTCCTTGTAACACTGGTCTTTTCATTTTACCTTCTACTACTTATAATTTTCTTTTGAAAAAAAAAAAATCTTTGAAACCTTTTTGCTTAAAATCTTTTCTCAATTTTCATGTAAACTACAATGCAACATATATTGATATACATTAAATTACATAAAGAATTGGCTTATATCACAAATAAAACATGCATGTTTTTCTATCTACTTGCGTATTAAATATAAAACATTTCATAAAAAAAAACATTTATAACTAATGGTGAAAGGATTTACTTACAACTTATGCCTAACTCCTTGCTTATATCTTCAACCCGTGTCACGCGTACTTTTGAATTCCATTATGTTCACATTTTATTCTTTTCAAAAATACTAATACTCCACTTAAACCCTAAACAGTCTTTTTCTCCAAGAAAGCCCTAATTTTTCAACATTGGACTGTTTCGTTCGACTGGATTGCGAATGCAGTGCAAACAGGACATTCTATGGGTGCTTCGTTCAAATGAGGCCCCTCTTGTTTGAATGAAAAATCTTCAGCTCTGAATTTTCTTCACATCAAAAAGTTTTCTTTCCACCACTCTCTTCTTCTACACCACACAACCATAAACAACCAAATACACACTCCATAAACATCAACTTTAACACCAAAAATCCCACCTTTTGCATTTAACCCTAATTTTAAACCTTACTCATTTTCTCCAAACCGTACCACAAACAATCAACACTACCATCCAACCAACACAGCCAACTACAACTGACTTACTCTCTTGAGTTCCTCTTCACTCCTCAAACCTTACTTTCTCTTTTCTATTTCAAAGTCCCTCCTCAACACTCTCCGACTCTCCGTCTCGAGCTCTTTGGCCTCACTCGATGAAGTGAAGGGAAAATAAGGATTTCTCTTCACTTTAAAATTCACTTTTCACGTACTGTTTGAATGAGATTATATTTCATTCGAATGAGATTGTGTTAGCCACATTTAATAGAGGTCATTTCTCACCTACACCACATGTGCGACAATCTGATTCATTGATCTTCACCTACAGTTCACACACACGCTGACACAAGGAGATGTTTTCGTTCGAACATGACACATGTCATGTTCTAACAAGATTGTTGTTGAACTGATACTAGCGTCCTTTTTCTTGCGTGTGAATTTCCACTAACACATGGAGATTCCACTTCGTTTGAATGAGACTTATCTTCATTCAAACGAAATACTACAGTTTCAAATTCCTCTGAGTTTTAACTTAGATTTTTAGTTCCTTTTTTATCCAATGCCTATGAGCCTCAATGTGCTTAATCTAATTTCACCAAGTCATATTTTGATTTAATATTATATTCCATTATTTCTTAATTTCAAATTTTCTTTAGCTTTTATTTGTCCCAGGTGTGAATTCTGTTATTGCAGCCCACTGCAAGGAGGTCATATACAACGTGACACACTGACGAGTCTGGGGAACCTTAGAAATAAATAAATTTCACAAATTTAATGAGCAAACTTTCTATGTTAGTGTCACATACACAGAATATTTTCCATAATAATCAAAACTCATATCAAGATATAGTGACTTGATGCATGTTACTATTAATCCATAGATCAAATCTTGGAAAAGATAAATTAACAGAATATTAAGCAAGAGGATAAAGAACCACAAGCCTTTAAGCTGGGAATAACTTTCTATCATCTCAACAAATATATATAAATAAATACTCAGAAGGAAAGCGGGCTTTGTTTTCTTAAGCCAAAATTCAACATGAGTGATACACCACACCTTGTCAGCAATGGATTCTCTCAACCTCTTCAAGGCTTCTGATTCACCACCTCTGAAAGGAGAAAAGACATCCTGCATAAAGCATTTTCTCACAAAGTATTCTAGAAAAAGGCTATGTATCAAAACATGCTATTTGCTCCAAACCTGTGGACTCTCTCCATAGCCAAGTTCTTCGATTGTTGGAACCTCCGAGATCTCACAACTTCCAACATCCCCAACATGCGGAAGTGAAGAAAGTGTAATCGAAAGTGGGGACGACGCCCACGACGGTTGCCCAGCAAGCTTCACAAATGACTGATAGCTCAAAGGTGGCCTTCCCCCATTCTTTTCCATACATTAGTCATCGGATTCAGCAGCGGGTAATGTAATGCAAATAAAATTCAATTCCAAAGCTTCAACTTACCTTGTGTATAATATCAGCGGGATTGAATAGCGTATGACTCACAGGAGAGAAAACCTCAATTCCAGCAGTAGATGCACAGGTCTGCCAGAACAAACACATGAAATGTATTATGGAGACTCGCATCAAAAATCTCACCTAATTGACTTGTAAAGAAGAAAGCTTACCTTAACTTTAAGGTCTAAAGCTTGATAATATGGCTCAGTATCATATTCAAAGCACAGCTTCGTGATGTCCCACTGCAAAAATGTTAGGTAATTCCTTATAGTTCTGAATTATTCAACATACTATTCATTGCCAATTTCAATGACTATTCATAACCAGGTATAGAGAGAGAGAGAGGGATACCTCCTTCAAGCAACGGATCAGAACCTCGCTGGGCTCGCCCTTGAGCACCAACAACCTGGAGCCCAGCTTCTTGAGGCTCAAGTCGAGATCAACAAGGCTCTCGAGCAGGAACCGGATCCGGTTCAGCCCCGCCCGAGGCGACCCAGGAGAGAACGCGTTCGGATCGGGCTCCATGTAGTGCGGATCGATCACGAACACGGGGTATAGAAATCTGGTGCCCTTGGCGGCGTACTCGAGCGCCGGATTGTCGTGGATCCTCAGACCCTTCCGGAACCACATGAGCGATCCCGACCCGGACGCCATTGACGGGTTTGGACCCTGAGATGGAGAAAGAGAGGGTTGGAGGGAGTTTGAGCGGTTTGAGCGGAGTTTGGTCCTGATGGGGGGAAATCGGAGATTCTCTTATTATCGATCTTGGCATTTAATATTATCCGATATCTCAAAGGATGCCACGTGTCTCACTAAAATTAAAATATAAAAATATTATTTTATTTTAAAAAAATAAAAATAAACTAATAAAAAATATGAGGCAGCCAATCATCCTATATAAGTGAAGCCACCTCCATGGCTTAGGAAGTGGCTTGGGGCCAAACCCATAAAGGAAGTAGCTGAACCACCCTTAGGTCAAAATCCATGAATTTCATTTTTGAGTTTGTCTTAGGGGCGGCTGGACTACCACATATTAATAATGTTTTATTATTTTAATTTTAGTAGTATACGTGGCATGCTGGACTACCACATATTAATAATATTTTATTATTTTAATTTTCGTAGGATACGTGGCATGCTCAAAGCCATTGGATAATATTGAATAACCAAGATTAACAATTGGAATATCTCCAATTTTCCCTCCAATGGGAGGTGATACGGATCCGTTGGATTGGAAAATCTTTCCCATAATGCCCATCTTCCCTATCTATATATATACCTCCTATTGCTACCCAAAATCCAATCCTTCTCATTGTTATTGAAACGCTCTCTCTTTCACTCTGCTCACTGAAAACACTCTCCCTCTCCTTGGTGCGGTCGTCCTCTCTCGCTCTCTCAGTGCTCGGCTCCTCTCATTGCCTCAAGTTTTGCTAGGGTCTTATTTTCTTAGGTTTTTATATTTAGAGTTTGCTTGTCCTGCAAAATTTTCTATATGCAATATACTTGGGGAAACACCGAACATTGGGTTGATCAGAATTTAGGGAAAATTAGTCCGCTATTAAGGTTTACTCTATTGGATCAAAATTTGAGACTACTTTGCTTGATCGGAGTTTCAAAATTTTTGATGAAGGGCTTGATTGGAATTTTGGAAGTCTGAAAAATTTTCAGCAAAAGGATTTCATCAAAAATTGGGGAAATTAAGCCATTAATTTTAAAATGGATCAGCGATTGAATTAAGGTTTTTTTTTTTTTCCTCAGCTCTCAAGATTTTAGAGGTTTACTCGGTTTGATTGGACTTTGGAAACTTGGGAAAATTTTCAAATCAAGGATTTGTTTAAGATCGAGATATGAAACCCTAAGCATGAAATTATGAAGGATATTGGGTTTAATTTCTTCAATAATATCTTTATAGTTTGCCCAATTTGGTGAATGTGAATTTGAGGGGCTTTACTGAACTTAAGGCTACTAATTGATTTAGTTCTCAGGATTTCTGAGGGGTTTAGTTTACTCAATTTGATTGGAGTTTGGAAATTTGGGAAAAATTTCAGATCAAGGATTTGTGTAAGCTTGGCATATGAAATTCTAAAGGATATTGGGTTTGATTTCTTCAATAATATCTTTAGAGTTTGTCCAGTTTGGTGAATGCAGATTAGTTTGCTTAGCCTGCTGGTTGTTTTGTATTGAGACAAGAGTTACAACAACTCAAGAAACAAAGAACTCAAGAGTTTAAAGTTCTTATAGTTACAAGAACTCAAGAGACAAGAGTTACAAATAATAAATTAAAGTTATTGTTGTAAATGTAAAAGTATAAAAAACTTGTAACGTTCATTCTCTTTCTCTATAAATAGAGTATTATACACAATCAAAAATATCAAGCAAAAATGTAGCCATCAAAAAGCTGTGATGTGTGGATGTAGGCCATAGGCTAAACTTCCTTAATCTGTATCTTTATTCCTTGCTTTTTTTCTTTATATTTTGGGGAAATTACCTTTTACCCCCCTAAAGTATTCACCCATTTTTATTTTTGCCTCCAAAGTTTAAAAAGTGACACTTAACACACCCAAACTTTCAAATTGTGGCAATTTAACCCATTTGACATTTTTATTCCCAAAATGCCCTCATCACATTTTTTTTTTAAAAAATCCAAACAGGGTGGATGGCCACCACCTATGAGGTGGTTTGGCCACCCGAGCATATATTTATATATTTTTTTTTGGCTTTTTCTTATTTTTTAGGATTTTTTTTTGTTTTTTAAGAAAAAATGTGATGGGGGCATTTTGGGAATAATAAGGCCAAATGGGTTAAATTGCCACAATTTGAAACTTTTGGGGGGTTAAGTGTCACTTTTTAAACTTTGGAGGCAAAAGTGAAAATCGGTGGATACTTCAAGGTAAAATGTAATTTTCCTTATATTTTTTATATACTTTAATATTTTGGATCTTCTGCCAAGGAAGAGACATATTTGTTTTGTTTTGAATTGCAACTATGTGGATCAGTTTGTTCATTCTTTTAATTTCATGTATTTTTGTTTCATAGATGGATGTCAAGACAGCAAGAAAGCCTTATGTTTTTGATCGCCTGTGAAGAAAACCTGCTCACAACAAGTCTGTTTGTATCTTTTGGCATAATGGTACATGCCTTAGGGACCCATGTAGGTTCCTTCACAGTGAACTACCCGTCATATGTGCCAAGAAAGGGTCCAACATGGAGTCATCTAATCATCAAGATCTCCCTACAAAGAACTTCAATTACATTAGGATCAAGAACAAATTGGTTTTGAAAAGGTCATTGGAAACTACTGTTGAAAATTCCCTAGAGGATGCTGGTTCTAAATACTGCAAAAGGGGAACTTCTAAGAACTTAGCTTTGAAGAATGAGGGGAGTGGTTCCAACAAGTCTGTTTGCATCTTATGGCGTAATGGTAAATGCCTCATGAGCCCATGTAGGTTCCTTCATAGTGAACTACCAGTCATATGTACCAAGAAAGGGTTCAACATGGAGTCATTTAATCAACATGATCTCCCTACAAAGAACTCCAATTACATTAAAACCAAGAACAATTTGATTTTGAAAAGGTCATTGGAAACTACTGTTGAAAATTCCCAAGAAGATGTTGGTTCTAAAGATTGCAGAAGGGGAACTTCTAAAAAATTAGCTTGAAGAATAAGGAGAATGGTTCCCACAGTACATAAGATGTTCTTAAGAAATCTGAATATGTTCTTAAGCAAGATGTTTGTCAATCCTAGGTGCATGGCAATTATAAAGATGTCGATAAGTGTCAATCTCTGCATTCCTGGTTTCATGCGAATGGGTTATCGATCTTGGCTCGGCTTCAAGGGCACACAAGGGTAGTGTTGTGTTAATTGTTCCTTTTCATTTTGTATTATACTTTGTTTTGGAGAAAACATTCAAAAATTAAAGATTTTTTTATTTATTTTAGAATAAATTATCCAAATTTTTAATCAACAATTTTTACTTATGATCATGCTTAGTGATATGTATTTGCTTTAGTATTTGAATATTAAAAGGACCTACAATTGTATTAGAAATTTCAGTTTATGTGAAAAAAAAAAAACACAGAAGGTTATGTTGCTATTACTTGCATATTTGACTTCCTAATTTCTAGTTGACTTAACTTCTTAGTTGCATCATTAGAAGGTTGTTAATCTTAGAAGTGCAAAATTGGGAAGAAAGCTTGAAATAGTCACAATTTGGGTTGTTGTGCATCTGTGTGAATTCGTGCTAGCATTCTAAAGAAGAATTTTTTTCATCTTAAATACCATAGGAGACATAAAAACAAGTATGGTTGTACTGTCTAGGTGATTGATGTAGTTAGAAAAGCATGCATTTGAAAAAAAAAAAAAAAAAGTAAAGCTAGAGAAGAAATAAAATGGATAAAGATGTGATAAAATATGAAAGAAACATTCTAGGCATATAACAAGAAGTTCTAATGCACTCTTAATGCTTGTTAATAATGTCCTTTGAAGTATATTTGATATTCTTGAATGATGTTTAGTGGACTTATCAAAAAAAGAAATAGAAAATAAAAGAAAAGGTACGCTTCGTATTAGCTAGAAATTATAGTATAATGTTGAAGAAGCTAAAATACTGCATAAAATGGAGAGATTATTCTATGGATGAATTTTGGTAAAGTACTCGAGTAAAAGTTAGATTTAAGTATTTGAACTCTATTTATTGACGTAAAATCATTACTTTTTTCAAGACTTTTATTAAGAACTAATTCTCGTGACTTTAAGGCTGTGTTAATATTGTGTTTCTTGTGTGTTCTATTAAAATGCTAGGGATAACTAGTTTGACTATAAAAAACATGCCATGCGATTCTCTTTCTTGCTTATGTTGTGTACTATTTTGATGTACATTAATTTGTTTTGAATTGATAGGGTTAAATTGCTTCTTAGAATTGAATTGGAGCAGCAAACTTACGAGCCTTGTTGTTCTTTGTTTTGAATGCCAAAACTTAATTTAAAAAATTGCTTTTCCATGCCGTCCCAAAAACAAAGATAGAAATGGAAAAAGAGAAAGATATGTCTTTAGTTTGTCCCCTTCCATTTTCTTAGTACTAGAATTAT
Organism: Carpinus viminea; assembly: GCA_013348765.1. Classification (NCBI taxonomy): domain Eukaryota; kingdom Viridiplantae; phylum Streptophyta; class Magnoliopsida; order Fagales; family Betulaceae; genus Carpinus; species Carpinus viminea. The sequence goes on along the minus strand of CP054667.1, from coordinate 37,971,470 downwards.
TCAAGCTATTTCAATGTTGGTAACTTCTTTTGAGTTATATCGGTCCAATAGCCAATTCACAACTAAGTTTTTCTTATTTATGTTAATTTTGATTAAGATGGGTAAAAGCGAAAATTTTGAAAGAGAAATGAAATTGTTTCCTCCTTTCCTACTTTGAATTCTCTTTTTTGGCTTTTAGTGACCAAAGCTAAGCATAGTTGCTTGGGCACATACATTATACCAAAATTAATTATTTCTATGTGGTAGTTTCACTACTGTATAGAAATGGTAGTTCCAAAATTGCACAGTGAGTGAAAAAAATAAATTTTTTAAAAAAATAATAAAAATCTATTTAGAAATTAAAAAATATATATATATATAAAAAATAAAAAAAAAAAAAAACAAGGAGAAACTTTAGTTTGTCCCCCATGAACAACCGCCGATTTTACAAAGGACCTGTAAACTTTCAAATCTCTCACTTTGGACCCCTGAACTTTTATTTGCTCTCACTTTGAACCCCTCTGTTAGTTTTCAATGTTAAATTCAAACGGTTTGAATTTTTATGCTCATTATGCCCTCACATAGTTCACTTGAAATTCTGAAAATGCCCAAAACTACGATACCCTCTTCTAGCTCAAAACGACATTGTTTTAGGCATCTATTTTTAAAAAATAAAAGAAAAGGAAAAATATTAAAAAAAAATCAGGGTGTCTGATGTCACCCAATAGCCAATTTGGGGGTAGTTCCCCCATGGCCAAGGGGGTGGTCCAGCCACTACCTGTCGTCCTCCCCCCCAAAAAAAAAGAAAAAAAAGAATGGGTTTTAGGCTTTTGGGGTGGGCCGAAACCACCCCTACGCCCTTGGGGGTGGTCCGGCTACCCCCAAAAGCCATTACTATTTTTTTTTTTTTTTGGCCTTTTGGGGTTGGTCGAAGCACCTCTTTGGCCATAAAAATGGTTTGACCACTTTAAGATCGGCCGTGGAGGTGGCTCCAGCCACCCCATTTTTTTTAATTTTTTAAAAATATTTTTTATTTTCGTTTCTTTGTTTTTAAAAGAAAAAATATATAATTTTAATGCCAAAAACTTTGTCCTTTCGGCCTGGGTGGGTGCTGAAGTTTGGGGCCCAAAACAATATAGTTTTAATGTTTGAGTTTAATGGGCATAAAAGTCAAACCATTTGAGCTTATTCAAACTAAAGTTTCTCCAAAAAACTATTAATTTAAAACTATAAATATTAAAACAATTAAGAAACTAAAAATAAAAAAGAAAATGCAAAAGGGGTGGCCCAAAATGGGGTGGCTAGAGCAACCTACCATGACCAGCTCCTTCAGCTTATTCAAAGTAGAGCATAATAGGTTTACAAAATAATTTGTCTATAAAAAAAAAAGCTTGAGTTTTTTTTTTTTTTTTAAAGCTTCATTTCTAAGCTTTTCTAAAAAACAATTTTTTTTTTTTACCAAGTGGACTCATTTATGCATGTCACAACTTTTTATATATTAAAAACACTTTTTAAGATGAAACTTTTAAATTTTAATCATTGCAGTCCTTAGGATAGGTTGGCACATGAAATGAGAATAAAAATCATTTTGATGTTTTTTGTCATTTCAATATCATAAAATGTTTAATTTCTATTGCCATATTTAATGATTAATTAGAAAAAAGAAAAGTTGGTAAAATAAATTATCATACAATTACACTTCAATCAACACGGAAGAGAAAAAGGGTGATACATATTCAAATGCATAAAATGGTATATCATTTTTTTTTTTTTGAATTTTATTTTGAAGAAGTGTTTTAATCTCAACGACTCTAAATTTAACTAGAATTGAATCCAAACTTAGCCCATAAAAAATAAAAAATAAAAAATATGTGCACGTAGAGGAGGGACATATCGGTCGCTAACTAGCAATTGACCCGCAACAGTTCCACGAAAGGAAATATCTTGACTCAATGAAATTATATGGCCAACTATCAACCTCAATCAACATCTAAATAAAAATCAATTTTGAGTTATTTCAAAATTTTGTCAAGATTCAATGAAAAGAGTGCCTCAATTTAAGCATACCTTCTCCTTAGCATCTATCCAAAGCTTTTGGTGATCATTTTGATGAGAAACCGAGTTCATATAGACAAATATAGGTCCAAATACTTTTTTCCATGGCTCTACATCTTTGAATTTCATCTCAAGGTCCATTCCCGAATAGTGTGCACTCATAAACACCCGAATATGAATAACCAAATTAGAAAGTTGACTATTCTATTAATTATAAAAAAAATAATTATGAACGTCTAGGTTTTTACTGCGAGTAGAGTTTATGCAATCTACTCAACTACTAACAATTAAGTGTATCTATTAAATTTTAGTACTTAATTTTTTATTTTATTTTTTTTATATTCATATTATGCCACATGACCCTCTTGAAAAATGACATGTGAATTTGTTTAGAAATTATACTAAAAAAATTTGTAGTCAAGAGTTTTTCTTTTAAACATTATCCCACCATTCAACATCTCCACTTATCATCTCAGAGGAGTATTTGTTTAAATAGTAATCCTATTTAGTAAATTATTATATGACTGTCATATAACATGATGATGTGATAATGAAAATAAGTCATTGAATTAGCACCTATAATTCGTATGGATAGGTTGACTTACATAGAGGGTAGTGTGGCCGACATGAGAGGTGAGTTCTTGCTTGGTGGGCCCTCCTAAACGAAACTCTTCAGAGGGTGTTATGATCCATAATCCAACGGGTTGGTCAAGGGATATCCACCCAAGAACTTTGGTGTCTTTCACATCCGACAAGTTCTAGTACTTGTGGTCCACCTCTCCTCTAACTCTAGGTTTGGTTGCATTCGTCAAAAGAACTTCCCCTAGGTAGGCTAGGGCGTGACTCTTTTCCTGATCCTTTTGTGTTAGCATAATCCTCTGCTTATCATATGATAGTGCCATGTAGTGAAACCTGACCATTCATTTTCAAATATAATGATTATCTGCTTTTTGATATTCAATTTATTTTGTATAAAATGAAATGAACATTTTTTATTTACTCACTTGTCCCTTTGAGCTTGTAAGCAGCCCTAATAAAATCCAAATCCACCTTTGGCCATCCATTAAGGCACTCAAATATTGAGTATCTATAATATCCCGAAGTGCCGCGGCGAAATATGTACCTACAAAATTATTTATATAAAATTCCGTATTAGAATTATCACTTGTTAATTAGTTCCAAAATTGATGAAAGGAAAAGGCTTAATTGCACATGTACCTTTTGTCTAGGTTTAAGGGAACAAGTCCTTTACCATGAGACTAACATTCCATGTCCAAGTAAATAGAGTTTTATTTGGTTCTTGTTATTGGTTATGATCCTAATTTTTGATCATGCTATTTTGCAAATAATTCATATGCATATCTTAGCTTGGGAAAAATGCCCGTTTTTTATTAGTTATTATTTTTATGGACATCCTACAAATTCATGGGAGTAATTAATATACTTATTTATCTCACTCATCTCACAAGCTACTTAAAATACATTATCAATGTAAATAGTAGTATTAGATAATTGATTCACCTCTCAATAGCACCCTTACGACCTTGATTTGGCATATTCCAAGCTACATCCCAATAACTAGATAGAAGAAAGAATAATATGTAAGGTGGAAAATCTAAAAGCAAGAATATGTAATTAAGTGATCAAATATATATATATATATATACCCCTATTTTTTCTTTTTATTATGATCCTCGAGTAAATTGGTGATACCATTATACTCTATTTGCAACACATCACCGTCCGGTCTCGACAATATGACATGCATGTTGCCATTATCCACCACCGCTTGAAAAAGTAATTAATGTTTAGAGATATTTATAATAACATTTTAGGATTGAGGAAAAAAAATGTAAATTCTTTTACTTTTAAAAATAAATTTACATCATATGTAAAACCACCTTAATATTATTATTATATTTATTTATTTATTTTTTTGTAAATTTACAATAGTGTAAGAGGTATATATATATTTTTGTAAATTTTCAATAGTGTAAGAGGTATATATATATATATATATATATATATATATATAAGAGAGGTCCTACTATCATGACCGGGTGTTTGTCTTTTACACCTACCAATAACAAACTACCATATCAGCTTAGAACAAAAAACACATAGGGGAGGAAAACTCTCTCCCCTAACTCTCTCCTAACTGTATTTTTTTCCCTCTCATTGAGTCTATGTTTTTCTATCTTAATCTAGGTTTATGTTTTCCTATCTTAGGTTTATGATATACCTTTTAACAAATTTTATTTCCTAATTGAGCTTCGAAGAAGACGGTAGTAGTCTGAGATGCTAATTATTATTATTATTTTATAGATGGGCGTAGAACTCAAACTAACCCACCCAATATGGTCTGAACCTACCCAGACAGCCCATACCCAGAAGTGAGCCGAGGCCCTGGGTATGTATATATTATGCGACCAACGTTATAATCGGCCCATACGGCCGGGCAGGTCCGGGCCCAACCCATCCAAATATCTCTCTAAATTCAAAATTCCTGGTCCTAAGACTCCTAACGTCTTTTGTTACTCTTTTCAGTCTCTTTCGCTCTCGCTCTCGCTCCAGCTCCCGCTCTCGCTCTAGCTCTCGCTCTGTGAAATCGATCTGATTTTGATCCCATTTTGATCTGTGAAATTGATCTCTCTGTTTTTGATCTGCTCTCAGCCTCTCTCTCCTCGTGTTTGATCTGCGCTCAGCCTCTCTCTCTCTTGTTCATTCAAATCAAAATCGCTCGCTAATTTGCTCACGATTTTCGCCAATTGTTGCAATCATGCCGTTTGGCAACAGGTCTCATTTCAGATTCAGAGTCTGGGATTTTCGCCGGATCCAGCCCATGGAAGATCTCTCCCTCTCGCGCCCACGCGCGCCGGATCAGGTTCCCATCCAATTTCGCTCCACTGAGTTGCTCAAAATCAAGAAAATAGGCAACGGCGATCGTCAGGTGTCCGTCGCGCAAGCGCGATCTCGCACGCGTTCAAAAACCTTCTGGGTCCCCAAACGCGTGGCTCTCTTGTGCGATGGTGGCGCTCGCATGTTGTCCTTGCTTTCGGACGTGGGTGCCCCCGCAGAGCATCAGGAGGCGGTATCGCGGGATATCTCATCAGCCGCCGCCGCTCGATCTGTCGGGATGGGAACGTCGCCGATCCTGGTAACGTTAGAACACACGACGATACTTATAGTTGATGATGATCCATCCGATGAACTGATGGATATGGGTTTGAGGGAGTCCATGGCGGAAGATGTGGCGAGGCCCATCCCGGCCACTCGATCTGCGATTGAGGGATTGAAGAAGGTAACCTTTGAATTTGAAGATGGGCTTCGGTCGATCGGAGCGTGCATTATTTGCACGGAAGAATTTGAGGGTGGGCTCGAACTCACGCGGCTGCCGTGCTCCCATGTCTATCATGGAGATTGCATTGTCAAGTGGCTGGAGACGAGTCACCGCTGTCCCCTCTGCCGCTACCCATTGCCCTATGTTCGGTGAGATGGGGAAGAATTTAAAATTTTTTTTTTCTCATTTAGGGTTTCATTTTTTATTAATTTTTTTTATACGGATTTATTTTTTTTCCTCTCAATTTTTTTGTTTGTTTATTAATTAGGGTTTCATCTTCATTTTTCCTTTTCTTTTTAATGATTAGTTGTTATTGGTTATTTGTAAACCACAATTTTTTCATGTTGGATTCAAATTATTTGAACAATCTGATTTTTTGAGTCCCAAATTATTTGAACAATCTAATATAATCTTACAGTTTTCCCGAAAGTTCAAGATTTTGTGTTTGTTGCAATTTGCTGTTGAGTCTTATTATTGTTTGTCTTTGGATAATATAACATGTACTTCCATGCATTCATAAGTCTTGTCCTTCCCTCCATTCCCACTGTGTCTATGCATTTCTACCGGTCTGTGTATCGTGTTCTTGATTTTCTGTTCTCAATTTTCTGTTGATTCTTTCTGGGTAGTTTTCTTGTTGAATCGATATGATAGTCTTGCCATGTTTTTTGGTTTTTATGGCATTCGCATCAATTTGGAGATGTGTTTTTTGGTTTTTATGGCATTCGCATCAATTTGGTTGTCATACTTCAGTTTTTTTTCCTTCTTTGCATGTGATTTTAAAAGAATTGTACTTGAGTTCTCAAAACAATAAATAATTATACTTATCTATCTGCATCTTATAATAGTTAAAGACTTACGAATACGGACTAAGGAGCTTCCATTTATATGAATTATGGCTTCTAATGCCACATATTTGCCTTTTAGTTTGAAAGAGGCTTTAGAATCTATTTTAATTCAGTTTGTGCACCAAAGAGCATACCTTGTATGGTTCTACTGCTTCCTTTTCTATAAATGGAAAATCATAACCAAAGAGGCGGTAAATAGATGACGTTTTGTTGACGCTAAGTCATTTACCGGACCTAGGTTGTGCCCTCTCCCAACCTCTCTCATCCTCTAACTCTTCTACTCTTCTACCCACAACCACTACTCCATCCTCCTCTTCATGATGCCTCTACCACCATCTCTGCTCCTATCCCTTAATGTTCTCACAACCTCTTCAACCACTGTTACCAATGCCTGCCTATTTTTTGTGTGGTTTTGTTATTTTATAGAGATTTTCAGTGCAATTAAACGCTAGAAAATTATTTTGAAGATATCAATCATATACATTTTCCCTGAGAATATTTTGATTCAAAACATATTTGTTAGGAAAATGTTTTATGTTTAAACAACCGAGCCTAATCCGCAATGGTGGACAAGCTGTAATTGTAACTTAAGGTAAGTTTGTAATATATGCCTTCCTAATTTCTACGTCTAAATAGATGGATTTATACATGTAGAAAGGATCAAAATTGATTTTGTTGACAGTTCTTATTTTTCTTCTTTCAATTGCATTGCTATACTATGAATGAAATTCTTTTCAAAATTGGAGTTTTTCGTCGGCATATGTCTGAAAGTAACTTGGAGTACAGGATAAACTATTGTCTATTTCTGGTTATGTTTGCCAAGAATTTGGATACATTGAGTAATATGGCTCCCTTATAAAAGCATCCATCCTACTCATGTTTGGATTGAAAACATTACTTGTACAACTTTATATTTTTCTTCCTCTTATTCTTGCGAACCAGCTTCCATTGCATACGTTCTCCCATTGTTTATTAGAAAGTTGCAAGTCTAAGTCAGCCAGTTTCTTTCGGGCTTCAAAGAGAATATGGGCACTTTAGGTGTTGAAGTAAAAGGGATAGGTATTTCTCCCTCCACCATAATGTGTTTCTTTTTTTTTTTTCTTTTTTTTCTTTCCTTTTGGACTATCTTAAAATACATGAAAGTTTCAAAAAAAATAAATGAAAGCAATTATTTATTCAACTTCTCCTATTATCATTAAATTCAAATGCACATTTAACGAAAAAAAAAAATTGAACCTACCTTTCTTGGCTCATCTCAAGCAAGTGTTGTTCTATTAAAATGCACATTTTTGTGTAAGCTTTCATATACTATGGGAATAGAGGGGGAAATCCTTTCTTTTATAGATACAGAAATAACTTCTACCAATATCTAGAATCTTTTGATATAGTTATTTCAACATTGACTTTTTTGGGGGGGGGGGAGGGAAAGTCTTTTGACTTGAAGTTAGGTTACAGAGCTAATATAGTGGATGAGTAGCATAAAGGGCTATTAGCTCAAGTTTTTCTCATTTTGTGCCAAACTTTGTGTGGCGCGCTCACACACATGGGCAGGCATAGCCATACATGTCCAAACATATATACATATAAGTACAAAATACATGTAAAAATCTAATTGGAAAAAGTACTACCAGTATATCCATCTTTCAATTTGATGCCTTGTTAATTCCACATTAAAGTATCGTGTGTATTTTATTTATTTTTAATCTTTCTTTCCCCTTGAGCTCTGGCCCTCATGCCAGGGTTTTTTTGAAAAACAAAAGAATTGATGTTTCCTAAGATTTATGTAGATGATGTATTGGTGCAGATACCTTGGAATGACGATGATGAACTGCTGGCGACTTGGAGGGATGCTAGGACAGGATACCCTTGGATTGATAATATCATGGTTTAGGTTAGGTCTGTGGTGTCCTTCTTCAGTATACAGATATTGATACCAATCTAAGTGCTGCTTTGCTGCTCCAACCCAAGCATATTCTTTCTTTACACTTCATCTTCATATTTTGGCAGTGTGTTTGAAATCCATACATGTTTACTATTGTAGCTCTGCAAGTGGGGTTGGATGCATCATCTAGCACGCCACTCTGTTGCATGTTTTTTAACTCGTGGCGATCTGGTACATGACTTTGTTACTCTTAGAAAATCATTTTATCTGTATTATTTGTCTTTCCCTGACATTAGTTTTATATTTTTCTGATAGTTTGTTCACTGGGAAAAAGGACGTGATGTTTTTGAAAGGCTTCTGATTGATTCGGATTGGGCAATCAACAATGGAAACTGGCTATGGCTTTCATGTTCATCATTCTTTTACCAGGCATGATTAGCAGGACCATCGTATCTGGGACTTTCCATGGCTTCATGTGAATGGTTTCATGTGATTTATGCTATATGCTATAATCAGATGGTTCAAAATTATGTGATTCTCTTTAAGGTCAGTGTAGTACATGGCTTAGTCTTTAATTTCATTGCTAATTTGCACAAGTAGGTTACTGCAAGATATCTAAAGGCTCAAATTTTGGAATTACCATTTTGAACTTATTGCTTCATAAGGCAATTGAATTGACTAGCGCCTAGCTGAAGGCTTTTCTCACATATGATAATTTCAATGCTGACCAGTATAACTGTATCTACTCACCAATCTCATTTGGAAAGAATTATGACCCAAATGGGATTATATCAGGCATTTTCTTCTCGTATTGAAAGGAATGTTCAGGTTCCTCTCAGTTTTGTTATGGTCTTTTGGCAGGCTATATTCTCTTATTTAACCTTTTCAATCAAATGTCAATGATCAGATATGCCAAAGGAGTACATTTATGAGCCGTGGACAGCTCCTCTAAGTGTTCAGACTAAAGCAAAGTGCATAATTGGAAGAGATTATCCAAAGCCAGGTCAGTTTTGGCACTTAAGTTGTTTACACTACCTTTCAATCAGTTCTCAAAAGTAGGTCAAATCTTCTTCTGTGATGAATAATTGCTGATGGGATGACGAATACATAGTTATTTGCTTTAGAAACCTGCATATGAAATCAAGGCCTGTTTGTTTTGACATAAAATATTTTTGAAAATTGTTTTATGCTAAAAACATTTTCCCAAACAAGTGGTTATTTTCTGATGTTTGTTTACAACCTTGATACAGAAAATTACACAATATTTCTTATACTTCATTTTAACCTATAAATAACAATTTTCATTTACAATATAAAATAAATAAAAAAGTCAACCTAAATATTATCTTTAATTTAAAAAATACATGTATTAACTAATGATGACTAATAAAAAAAAAAAATCATAAATGTAATGCATAGACCTATAAATTATATACTTTCAAGTTGGGAGAGTCATAAATAACATCCAACACATTTAAAATACCATAAAAAAAATTTATATTCAACTTTAACCATAAATATTACAGTCAAGTTTTGCCAAAATGACAATCCATTCTACTGTATATATTACAATCCAAATTCCACCAAAATACTACCATCCAAGTTCAACCATTGATGTTACAATCTAACAAGTTCAACCAAAATACTACCATAGGAGCAATCCCCATCATATTTCAAAAGTAATAACATACATTAGTTCGTGTTCTACTATGTATTTTTAATACCCAAATTCTAATCTCCATATTTGTTGAAAGTCATCCAACCAAATCTTTTGAAGTTCATGCCTGTAGCAATTACACATTTCCTTCAATCTTTCCAGCTTTGTTTTCTTTGACTTCTTCTCACTACAATTGTTGCCAATTTCTAAGAATTCGAGTCAGCTTCAGTCTTTCTATCAAAAGAATTTGCCGTCCCCATTTTCCTTGGTGAACCCACTTCAGCACAGGGAACAGAAATCCATCAGTCAAACACATCAAAAACTGAAATGTTGTTACATGGTACTAAGAAAACACTATCAATCAAACCTTGTTTGAACATAACCTTCCATTCTACCTTACATAATACAATCCAAGTTCCAGTAAAATACTACTATCCAAGTTCAACCAAAATACTACCATACCTAGAGCAATCTCTGCAATTGTTCCAAAGTAATGGCATACAGTAGTTAGTGTGTCCTCTTATGGAAAGTTTGGTCTTTTTTGTTGTGGCTGGTCTTCTGTGGAATAAAATAACTTATATTAAGACTTTGTCAATCATTTTGTCTTCCTTGTTGCAACGCTTGATTTCGGTCATTCTGAAAGAATAAAAGAAAAGAATAGTGAGCAGGGGAGCTTTGTGGTTTATATTGTAGTTCATAGCTCTATTTTCCCTTTCCTCTACAAGGACAATGATCAGCAGTCATACGAAGTGAACACCTCTTGCCTCCTCCTCCCATTTGCCCCCTCACTCTTTACCATTTGTTTAGAGAGAAACTTTAAATTTCTTATAAATCCTACTATCAAAAGATTGCTTCATTCTTTCAAATTTTACTTTTGCAAGTCACCAACTGGTTGCATCCAGGACCTAGTTTGTACTTGCCAGAAAGAGAGAAAGATCTATTCTTGTATAACTGAGTTTAAAGTTTTCACATCTTTTCCCTAAGAAATGCTCTTGTAAATTCTACGTGTAAACTAATACTTGAGGGTGAATAATGAAGACTTCTATCTATGGAGAAGATGGAGAGGAGCGATAGAGATCAAACCCGTAAAGGAAAATGATGAGTTGAAGTGCAAATTGGCATCAGAAAATTTTAATTTTCTTATTGAACTAAACTAATTTTGTGGATTAAATATTTTCTTTGCTTACTTTCTCATTCTGTTTCAGTGGTTCCTCATGATTCTGAGAGCAAAGAGTGCAGGAGGAAGATTGCTGAAGCATACACATTGAACCAAAAACTGAATGGCGTGGTGAGTGAGGAAGACCTGAAAAACTTAAGGAGAGAATTGGAGGATCATCCAGAGCAGCAAGCTAAAACTAAAAGGATAAGACAAAAGCCGGTTGGCTGAGTGCAAAATTGTGGCTGTTTTAGCTGTTTGGGGCATAGTAAATTAAATGTGATATTTCTGGGGATAAGTCTTTTTTAAGCTTTTTCTAATTTGCATTTATTTAGATGTTCTTTAGAACAACTGCTCTGTAAGTATATAGTGACTGCCTCCGACAATTTCTTGTCCGAATCGGGTAATTGCCGTAAATTTTATCGCTTCTTGTTTGTTACCATAAATTAATTCATCATGTTTAGTACACTTGCTTGCCATTTTTGGTACACCTGTACTGTTGTACGTAGATGTCATCACGTCCATGTACTACTCTTTCTTGCCCCTCTACTCTCTCTTGTGCTCACATGTACTGCCCTTGGAACTGTCGGTTCACTATAAGATAAAGAGTTTCCGACCACTGGAGGATCACCGCCTCCAATTCAATCCAAGTGCTCAATCCTCTCGCATTCTTCCTTCCAAAGCCATATAAAAATGTCTTACTATTATGTTTGTGGATTAAGACGTCTGCAATTCTTCAAATCTTGGCCGCCTGTTTATAATGGAGGGCTAAAATTTGAACACGTCATCAATCATTGTGAAATTTTTACCACACCATCAATTCTTGTGACAACCCTGGAACAACGTTTTAAAAAAACTCTTAATACCATTTGAGCCCATCATCAACCCCATGCTCATTGATGTTCATTGTCGACCCTCTCCGCCACATCTTTCTCTATCACCAGCTACCACCAACCTATATTCTTCACACAAAACCCAAAAATCCTAATCTTTTTCATCCACTAGCAGATATCATGCCACGCCATGTCACAAGTATGGTCCTCCCACAAGACACATTCCACTCACTCTATCAGCTTTCCCAGCAAAAAACGCGTTGACGACTAAGAAGCCGTATTAGTTTCTGATCTATGGTCACGTCCAATCCCTTAAACTAGCTAACTAACATGCTAGTTGAGAGATTAAGGTCAAAAGGATTTGGTATGGATTTGGGTTTTGTGTTAAGCAAATGGGTTAGTGGTAGCTAGTGATGGAGAGATGCGGCAGAGAGGGGTGGTGATGAGCAGTGGTGCGCATGGAGTTGATGATGGGCTCAAATGGCTTTAAGGATTTTTTTTTTCTTCCTTAAAACATTGTTTCTGGGTTTTTAAAAAGCATCGATGTTGAGACAAAAATTTGATAATTACTATTGACGTGTTAAAATCTTCCATTATATTACAGGAGACTCTAGTCTCATATATTGCCTCTCCCCACTCCCCCTTTTTTTTTTGCATGTCCAACCAAGGGAAAAAGGAGGAGATATTTAAATTAGTTGTCTTCGCTTCATAAAGCGTGATTTACAGTTGATTAAGCTAACGGTGCACAAAAGTGCGTTTTTAAATTAAATCATAAAAAATTAAATTGTTTAGAATTGTATTTATTTATTTTTTAAATTGAGATTTGAAAATGAAAATCTACATTTTCAAATCGTAGGTAATAAGGTGTTTTTTTGAAAGCGCACAATTTTAAAGGCTAAACCATAATTTTAAAAGGCAAATTGCAATTTCTAAACCTTTAATTGCATTTTTAAAATTCATGTTTTAAAATTGCACTTTTTAAAATCACAATTCTAAACGGATCTTAAATGTTAATCTTCTAATTTTTTATAGGAAGTGGGAAGTTAACATGAAATTAATGAATTATGATTTATTTTCTTAATATATATATATACACGCACTCATATTTTAATTAAATCATAACCCAACATTCAATATTATATAAGCGATGACAATTTTTAACACAATTAGCGAACTCGACACAAGTTCAACATAAAATTAGCGGCTTAAAATTGATAAATAAATTATTTAATTTAAGGGGAAAGAAAGATTAAAAATATAACTAATTAGATACTCTCTAGTTAAAATGAATAGGAGAGGATCTAGTTTCCTCTGCCAAAAGAAATGCAAAAGAGAATTACTTTAACAACACAATATAAAAAGATCACAACTAGAGAATCATTTAGGACTAAGAACCATCATGTCAAAAAAAAAAAAAAAAAGGACTAGAAACCATTAGAAAATCAGAAGTCAATGAGGATAAATAGTACAATAGATTGAGATTTTTGCTAAAAAAGGCAATTAAAGAGGCATAAGAAAAAGCTTATGTCGCCACTCTGAAATTAATCATGACCGAGAAGCAGCATACATTGTTATTCTGAAATAAGTTGAAGAGTTTATGAGATTTTAAGGATATTGCCCATTTAAGAGCATTTTTATACTTGTAGTTATTATGTGAAAAGAATACTGATTACATAGATAGAAACAAAAAAAAAGGTCATGAACTCATTAATTGAATTCTTAAAGTTGTTGAAAATTTATAACATATTTTCTCAAAATATAAATAGCTATAAGTTGACATAGAGACTAATTTGGGGGAAGGCCAAATTTTAGCATTTTAGCAAATACGGCTTTCTCTAGCAGCGCAGATGTGCAATAAGCCTTGAGAAAAAGGGCATAAGTATCTTCAGTAAGGACGCACTAGCTTTTAATAAGTTATAAATATGCAGATTCTACATCCTTATACGGTGATTTCTTCCGGTAAGCATCTATAAGCAAATTGTGGCAGATAACATTTGGTTTGAAGGTGGTCTTGTGCAAAACCCATTCAAATATCTAGACATATGTTTATAATTTTACAGTAAAAAATGTCAATTAAAGTCAAATGTAAGTATAGATAGCAAGAAAAAGAGTGGGTGTGCTAAGTTTTGTTATGAAAATGCAATTGCTAAGTTTGTTTTATACAGGATCTTATGAACAAATATTGAGTCGGAGAAACATGAAGACTCCAATGTGGATTTATTGAAAATACCATGATTGACCATGTTGAGCTAGTATAAAGAGCTACTAGAAAGCAAGTAAAATGACAAAGTTATTGATGTGAGAGAAATATTATCAACGCCATTTCGTAAGCAGTTTGAACAATTCAAATACTTGACCTTTTAAAATTCAACAAAAACCAAACCCAAAGAAACAAAAAAATCAACCACAAATAAGTTCTTTTCTGGGTCTTTGTGTTAGTAATTAGAAAAATAAAAATTAAATAAGAAAGAGGTACTAATTTCTCACCAACACAATTGAATCATATACTATCTACCGAGATGAAGTTGAACTACGTTGATGACATCATCCCAAATGGTATGAGAGGTTGGGGGAGAGTGTTGAGAGAACCCTGGAGTTTATTGGGATCCAGGTTATACTGCAAAATTTACTGAGCAACTGGGCTCAGTACTGGAAAAATTCCATCAATAGAACCAGATCCATATTTCCATCCTCATCATCTTAAAGAGCCACCTATGAAAAGATGATGCATCAAATATTTAAATACTATGAAGCACATAAATATGAGTGTAAAGTTTTGCATTACATCGTTGCCTAGACAGCTTCTTGGGATTAAAGCCTCTCCATTTGCCACGTTTGTCAATGTAAAGATCTTCATGTTTGCTTTTCCCAACAGCCTCACAAATTGAATTCTTGGCTATGCATTTGAAACTACTCTTATAGCTTCTTGGATCTATGAATATATAGCTAAATGGACAGACAAAAATCAACCTACAAAAGTTCATTCATGATTAATACAATTTTCACAAATATAATCTCCCTAACATGTTCTTACAATGTACACCTTTCGTCAAAAGCCATTACCTTAGAAAATGAAATAGTAGAAGCATACAAGGCATGGTCTTTGGTGCACAAACTAAATTAAAAGAGGTTTTAAAACCTCTTTCAAACTAAAAGGCAAATATGTGGCATTAGAAGCCATAATTCATATAAATGGAAGCTCTTTACGTACGTCCATATTCGTAAGTCTTTAACTATTATAAGACCCGCAGATAGATAAGTATAATTATTTACTGTTTTGAGAACTCAAGTATAATTCTTTTAAAATCACATGCAAAGGAGGGAAAAAAAAAAAAAAAAAAAGCTAAAGTATGGCAACCAATGAAGATAAATTTTTGAAACTTTATTGCATATGTAGTTGTTTGTGTGATAATTATGAGAATCCATGTCTTAAAACCAATCAAAATGCAATAAAATGAATAAAACAATGTAAAAAATAAGTGAAGTTGGTATGAAATCCATTTGGGGGTGGCCGAACCACCCCTTTGGCCATGAGAGTAGTTTGACCACCTTAAGATCAGCCGTGGAGGTGGCTCCAGCCACCCCATTTTTTAAATTATTTTTAAAAAATATTCTTCCTTTTCGTTTTTTTTTTTAAGAAGAAAAATATAATTTTAATGCCAAAAACTGTGTCCTTTTGAACTGGGTGGGTGCTGAAGTAGTTTGGGTGGGTGCTGTGTCCTTTCGGCCAAGTGGACTCCTTTATGCATGTCACAACTTTTTATATACAAAAAACACTGAAAAGCTTCATTGTTTTCTTTTCATTCATTCTCTTTTGTTTTTGTTTTTAAATAATTTTTTTTTAAATTTTTAATTTTTTGCGTGGAGATGACACTATGAATGATTTACACTCCCAAACAAATTGAGATTTTCAATTATTAATATTTTTTCTAAAATTTTGACGACATGGCCGAGTGGCAAGGCAGGGGACCTCAAATCCTCTTTCCCCAGTTCAAATTTGGGTGTCGCCTTGATTAACGAAAAAATGATTCATTCTCTCCTTTTTAGGCTTTTTTTTTTTGGCATTCTGTATTTTCATATTTCATTTTGTATTGAGATTTTGGGCAATTTTTATACTGGGGAGTTTAGGTTTTTGATTTCTGGTATGTACTTCTAAAATTTTGGATTTTGAATTTGATTTCTGATACTTTTTAGTTCTTGAGTCTAAAAAATTAATCACAAGTATTTACAGTGCATTATGGGTTCATTAATTTGAGTTGTATTCTGTTTGGTTGTTGAGATAGATGAGGGAAAGGGAAAAAGTGTGGATCTTTTGGGGGCTGTCTTGTGAGGTAATTTGGTTATCGAATTTTATATCCTGATGAATGCTGTAGATATTGCTGTGGTTTCCCAACTCTTTACTGTTGTGGGTGGATCTAACGTATGCTTTACATTAGGGATATTGTGGGAGTTTTCACCAAAATCCATTTATCTACAATTCCCCAAGAGAGTTGTACTAAAATGCTCCATGATTGATATATCTCCCTTCGCTGTTACTGAGCTTAGCCCCATATTCAGAGCCCCTTTTATATTGTAGTAAAGGTTATAAATTCTGCCAGATCACAAGGTTGTTTAATTGATGCCAAATTTTTTTTGTTATCCATTTTTTTTTCTATCCCTTTTGGTATGCGGCATTGATGGAAGTTTTAGTTTTCTTCCCCTTTTATCTTCTCTCTTCTTCTACTGAATACCAGTGGCCTCATACAGTGTATCTTATGACTTGCTAAAAGCAAGAATGTCTGGTGCATAACTCCTATTTCTCTTTTGGTGATACCATATCATAAAGATGGTGGCCAGAAGGGTCCACCATAAGGAAGCAGTTCTCTTTGCTTTCTCTAAACCATGATATAAATGATTATAAGAATGTAAATATCTTAATTAAGTAGTGGCAAAGGAACTGAAACTATTAGACAAGGATCCATAACATTTCAGGGCCATGCTTTTGACTTTTGAAATGAGCTTTGCGCATTATGAGTAATCTGAAGAAGTGGAAGAATAAAAGCACCTTGCGTCGCTTTGAATCAATTTGGTTCCCTTTAAAATTTAAGTTCTTAGACGCCAAAAGGAGACGGCAATCAGGTGGTGGCAGGTTATATACAAGGGAGTACTTCCAACAGAAGGTTCATCCATACTTAAATTAAGAAACCTGATCCTGGACGACATATACACATCTATGACGGTTTTGTGCGAAAAAATGCAGTTTGTATTTGAGGATGAATAATCTTTTTGGAACACTTTGTTTGTTTGTTTGTTGTTCATAATTCTTAACTTATTCAAGTAATTTTCATACAGGTTTCAGCTTTCTTAGAAATCCATGATATAGCTGGATTGGTGAGAGTTGCTCATGAAGGACAAGGGCTGGGCAACAGTTTCTTATCTGACATACGTGCAGTTGATGATTTTTCCATGTTTAGCTTAAAAAAAAAACAAAAGAAAGAAAGAAGTACGATAATGAATACTAATTTGCTGAACCATATTCATTTTCATGTGTTGTATGCCTAGGAAATGTTATGGTCTGTTTGGTTGTATTTATGTCCTTTTGTTATCTTCTATGTGATTGTGGGTATAATAATTCTGCTTAAGGTCAAAAGAGTGCCTTGAGAGAACCGGGCAGCCCCCAATGGCGCTCGTGTTCCGTTGCGGGCATATAGAAAAATTCCAATTCCTTTCTTTTGTAAATTCATTGCAAGTCTCAATTGCAGCAAGAAGAAAGGTGTTTGTACATTTATTTTTGATTTTATGTTACTTATCAAAAAAAATAATTCTGCTTAAGGTGAAAATTAAAAGAGCATACGGCAGCCCTCTACTTGGCATCATACAAACCCTATAGTCTAGTTACTTGATTAGAGAAATGTTATTTATTGTCCATGGTTGTTTGGGAGCCATATGGCTACAAGGGGCTTTGTCTAACAAGCTTGAGCATGATGTACACAGTTTGACAAACCTAACTCATGCTTGAGGGGTTGGTTCAAGTAAGTAACGTGTAATATGGATCCGTATCTTAAATGTATCTGTTGTTAAAAAATGGTTGGTATATTTATCCTAAAGTATGCATTAAGTGAATATAAATAGTTTTGTATGCCTAATAGAAATCTTAACAGAGTTTGAGCTTGAATTGACTATTAAATGAATCTAGCCAAGTTTAAGAGCTTTAGCCACATATGTTCTGACCTCATTAGATTAGATGGTAAGCTAAATGATTTAGAGAGCTTCGAATACTCCGAAATTTTTTCTCTGCTAAGTGTGACCAATAAATTATCCTGTGTATATTTTACTGTACAATTGATTTCTTTTGATTTATTATCTTGGATGCTGTTGCAATCACGTTGGGACTCATCTAGAATATTGTTCTTATTTTAATTTCACTCTTTTGATTTTCATGTATCAAAGTATCATTACAGTGATTTACACTTCGACCTTTCCCCACCCTAGGTGCCTTTGAAGATCCAGACATGATCCACGTTGATGATACTGTGGATCCTTTGAGGGATTTAGAGGTTATTAGCGCAGAATTGAGGCTGAAGGTATATTTTGTATTAGTCTTGAATTTAGTCTCTCGAGTTCCCATTTTATAGTACTTTCTCTAAGTATGTCTACTTCCTTAAACCTTAAGTGATTCCAAATGTGTTGCATTATGGAGGGTTGATTAGGATCATATAACTTATTATGGTGGTACTTTTTATGATATTCAGTCAACTTTATTTTTTGTTTCGAGCGGAATATGGCTAATTCCTCCATTGGCTGGAATTTATGATTTATGGTATATGGAAATTTGGGAATAATCTAAAGCTAGTGACCTGAACATGTATAGGCTGTGTGTAAAAGAGTAAGAAAGAGAGATTCAATTACAAGGACGTGGTTGAGGGATTGTTCTATGGATGCATAAATAATGGTGTCTGAGACAATGATGAGAGAGAGGAGGGAGAGGAACATATTCAAAATCAACAAGATGATTTTCTTTTCGTTTTTCTTCTTTGCAATTTGTAATTCAATGATAGAGGTGCTTGTTTACATGGCATTACAAAAGAACATTTGAAAATTTGACAATGCTGTCTTGTTGTTTGGTAGTTTAGACAAAAGTTCAATGAAAGATGTATATGTATGTGTACTATTATAAGTTGGCATCATAGAAATGCCCAAGCTTGGGATGGGGTTGACTCATTTCAAGCCCAAATGTAGAGGCCCAAATATGTTCTTTTATGTCAATCCTTGGCCCGTGGTTTGCTCCAGTGCTAATGAAACCATCGAAAAAATGTTGCGGAACTTGCACACAATTTACTATAATAGAATGTATAATACTAATGGTTTTTTATAAAACTTGTATGCAATCGGATGAAACCTTAAGTATGTTCTACTGTTACTGTTTATTGCAGTCTTTGGGCCTCTTTAGATATATGCAAATATTATCACAATGGCATTGATTCACTTTTTAATCAATTCGTACAAAGGCATTTATATATCTGTATCTTTGTTAGTATTTATATAAGATGTAATCACATCACTTTTTTTTAAAAAAAAGCGTATAGTTATAATATGTAGACATGAATGTAATATGTTCAAATAAGGTAAGAAAAGTGGGTTGTGATCAAGGGAGACTTCTTTCAAGTTCTTTATTACTTTTAGACCATGGAATAAGAACATTAAATGAACCGCTAGTGCTCGAGAGGGTGTTACAATGCAACTTTTTTGGGCCTTCCCAAAGTCTAGAAGAAATAGTTGGTCAAGCTTTTTGTTAAAGCATGAAATTTGATCTTTAAGTGGATCTTTGTTTAGTCTTTTCTGCATAATACTTCATTAAGGTTTTCTAGATGCTTCAATTTTTGTATAAATCAAGCAAGCTTGAATTCTCCTAGTTCATTTACACATGGTTGGCATTATTTAATCATGATTTTTTATATGTGGAGATTGTCACAAATATGGCGGCTTTTCTTAGCAGGTCAAAGCATGGCTCGAAGATGGAAAAGATGTCTGTCTTGGGGACTGGAAAGCTGCTAATATTGAGATAGTAAATACTTTTCAATTACTTACTGCAAAGCCTGTTGTTTACTTGGTGAGTTGTCTTTTCATGATGATAATAATCTTTCTTAATTGTCTAATTTGTTCTTTGATGGTGGAGTGGGTGTAGTTTTTGGTGTGGTTGCTTGCTATGGGGTTCTTGAGCTGGTTTTTTTAGGCCAAAACCTTTGCGTTCTCTGCAGTAAAAGAGTGTGTTTTTTCTTCAGCTGGTTGAAAGAAGCCAACAATTTTCCCGTGTAGTGTTGTTGGGTAAGGTGAGTGTTACTTGGTTGTCTTCCACAGTGGAAGAGTTGGTTTGAAACGTAGAGGTGACCGAGTTCTTTAAATCGATGGGAGTAAAGCTCTTATAGCCCAAAGATGCTCCAATAGGTATGGTCAATATTTGGGGGTAGAGGTGTACAAGGGTGGTGGTCGAGCGCGGAGGGAGGGGGAGGGTGGAGAAATTTTGCTGCGGAACTGGGAACCCTCTCATGGCATTGAGAGTAGGGGATTGTTTCTAGTCAACCCAATTGTGGCTCGCAGGCTACTGGTGTGGGTGGCTTTTCATCAAATATGCCTTTCATGTAAAGGGTTATGAGGCCCTCAATTGTGGAAAAGGGCTGTATTAACTCAGATGCGGGTCTTGCTGGTTCGTGCTCTCCCCAACTTGGTGGCTCCATGGTGGACCCGTAGCGAGCTCCCGTTGGCGTCGATGTTGTGGCGCGAGTTGAGCAAACTCCTTCAAGGGTTGAAAACAATGCATCTTTGCCAACCGAAAGCTTGCTGCCAATGGTGGTGCCTTTGGTTGCTCCATGATTTTCATCCTTTTGAATCTCCTATTTCTGTATGTTTATATATATATATATATATGAGCTCTGGCAAGGATAAGTTGTGAAGCTATTGATGAGCATGGCAAGGACAGATCTAAAGCTCCGTTTTTTATCTTGAGTAGTCCGACGGATAGTAACTGCTACTTCTTTGCAGCATTTTCACCCTTAGAGCTTGATGATAAGCAGAAGCTAAAGGATTGCAAGGCATTTCTCCAAAGCTCTCGTCTGGAAACTTGCAATGTGCCAACTGACGTCAACCATGGCATTAGCAGCCATCTCATTTCATCTTATCGCATCCTGCAGGACAAGATCAGGATAAAAATCATGTAACTCTACGTTTTCCAATTACAAGTAATAAAGTATTTTTTTGAAAACGCACAATTTTAAAGGCTAAACTGCAATTTTAAAAGGGAAATCGCGATTTCTAAACCCTTAATTGCATTTTTAAAATTCATGTTTTAAAATCGCACTTTTTAAAGTCACAATTCTAAACGGATCCTAAATGTTAATCTTCTAATTTTTTTATAGGAAGTGGGAAGTTAACATGAAATTAATGAATTATGATTTATTTTCTTAATATATATATATAAAATATTTTTTACTCGTATTTTAATTAAATCATAACCTAACATTCAATAGTATATAAGGGATGACAATTTTTAACGCAAGTAACGGCTTAAAATTGATAAATAACTTATTTAATTTAATTGATTAAATTAAAATTAACTTATATAATTTTATAATATGTCTCGATTGCATTTTAAAAGCTTAACTTTAGTCCATTGAGGATTAGAAAAGAAAAAGAAAAAAGAATTGTTGAATTTTAGTACCAAATGGGCTTCTCAATTCATTTCACCCAAGGCCCGAGCATGATACAAGATTCAAACCCCTCCCACTCCCCACCCCCCCTCGCACGTGCGACCCCACTCCCTCACGTGTCCACGTCCCCTTCCCCACTCCTTCGCCATTTCTCACTTCCAGAGAGAGAGAAACCAAAGCCTTCGCAGAGAAGAAAACACAAAAAGCTCTCTTTTTTATCTCTCGGCTATTGATTCGGGGCGTGACCTGAGATCCCAAGTTCCAAACAGAGCCTAACTCTCTCACCCCAGCATGTGGCGGAGACTTCTCTCTTCCCAGCTCAAAACCCTAGCCGCCGCCGCCGCCCCGACCCGATCCACGTCGTTGCCCACCCAATCCCTCATTTCTCCACATGCCTCACTCTCCAGCCTCCGCTGAAGACTGGTACTCACGTAAACTGAATCTCCTCACCGCCTTCTCAGATCTATGTACATGTATGTGTATGTATAGGTGTGTGTGATGATGTGGGTTTGTTTGATTGTGTAGCGGAGGGTGCCGTAAAGAAGAGGGTTGAAGATGTAATGCCGATTGTGACGGGCCACGAGCGTGAGGAGCTTGAAGCTGAGCTTCAGGTGTTAATTTAATTTTAGGGAAAACTTCATATACCCCCTAAACTTCCACTGATTTACACAAAACCCCCTGATACGAAAAAGCTCTCACTTACCCTCTCCCAATCTTCCAGATTCTCTTGCTTACACCCCATTAAGGGTATAATGGGTATATAAATATATATATATATATATATATATGCCCACACTACCCTTCACTCCAAAACTATGCCATTTTGGGTTTGCCCAAAACAACGTCGTTTTGCCCAAAACGGCATAGTTTTGAGCATTTTAGGTTTTAGTTTTTTTGTTTTTTTTTGAAAAAAAAAGGAAATTAAAAAAAAAAGGTGAAATCACAGGGTGGCTAGAGCCACCCCTTGCACAAAAATGGGGTGGTCGGACTACCCCATTTTTGGCCAAGGGGTGGCTTCAACCAGACTGTCTTTCTGGTATGGGGTGGTCAAGCCCCAGCCTTTGGGGGTGGTCCGGCCACCCCAAAAGACCACCAAGAGAAAAAAAAAGAAGAAAAAAAGAAAAAAAAAAAAAGGAAATGGGTTTGAGTCTGTTGGGTGGAACCACCCCAAGGGCCCGGGGTGGTTTCCACCCCCACGACCTCACACGTGCCCTTGGGGGTGGTCCCACACCCCAATAGCTCAAACCCATTTTGTTTTTTTTTTTTTTCTTGGTGGCCTTTCGGGGTGGCCGAACCACCCCCAAAGGCCCTGGGTGGCTTTCGGCACCCCCGGTGGCCGGGCCACCCCGCGATTTCTTCCTTTTTTAAAATTTTTTATTTAACCCTAAAAAAAAAAAAAAAAATCCTAAAATGCTCAAAAGCCCAAAACGGCGTAGTTTTGGAGCGAAGGGTAGTTTGGACAACTTACCACCAAAAGGGTCCTAAGTGAGAGAAAATGGAAGATTGGGGGGGATAAGTGAGATTTTTTTTTATCGGTGATTTTTGTAGAATCGCTGAAAGTTCGCGAGGTATCCAAGTTTCCTTAATTTTATTTGGTCAATTGGAAGGAAATAAATGAAGATTTAGATATAGCTAAATGAAATACCTTGATGTTATCGGATATAGATTCTATTTAATTCACTTTTGTCTTCAGTCCTAATGATTACTTAGTGGTTTCTTGTGGTTTTAGAGAGGATTCTGATTTTGGTTGGGTTGATTTTTGTAGGGAAGGCAAATTCTTGATATCGACTTTCCAGTTGGTCCCTTCGGCACAAAGGTCAGTGTCATTTCTTGCAATTTTGTGATTCTGATTACATAATGCATTGCTCAATTTGGTTTAACAGTTGATTATAGAAGTTACTCAACTGTTTTAATCTAACATTTGGTCATCTTTGTGCCTTGAAGTTCTTGTACGATTCTTGTTGTATTGATTTTTAATTTGTAAACCCACTCCCTAGTGTGTTATCTCTGAACATAATCAGGATTTATGTAAAAATTACTATGTTACTATTTAGAAGCATCCTGTTATGTTTGTTCAATGATGCCCTCTTACTTGTTTTATTTTGTTTCATTGGAGATATAATTTTTTTTTTTTGCGAGAACATGTGGCCTGTCACAACTTCAAATCAATAAATCAATTAGTTAGAGCTTATGAGTTGACGTTAGTGGTTTGGGGCATATACTTTAGTTATTATTTGACTGAGTATGATAGAGGCAAATCCTTTTAAAAATAAAGATGTCCTTTTTCCCCTCCATGCGAGTGTTGCAAATCATTGAGAAGCTCCAACATGATTTCTTTGTGGGGTGTTGGTTGGAGATGGTCCAAGTTTTGTAAACCGATCTATGAGAAAGGGTTTGGATTAGGAACATGCCGAGGTTCAATCATGATCTTTCAGATAAATGGCTTTGGTGCTATGGGCTTGAGAGAGAGACTTGGCGGAGGGTGGTGGTAGATTCTCAATATGAAAGTGCTTGAGGAGGGTGGTGTTTTAGAGAGCCCATCTGGGTGCATGGGTTAGGTTTATGGAACAATATTAGGAGGGTTTAGGGGAAGTTTTGTTGTCATACTAGATTGAGCTGGGAGATAGATCCAAGGTTTGATTTTGATATGATCTTTAGGGTGGGAATATGACCCTTAAGGAAGCCTTTCCTGTTTTATTTTGTATTGCTCACATAAAGAATGCTTCTAGTGCGACTCTTGTGGAATTTTTGGGAGGTTCCATTTTGTGAAACGTGATCTTTATTAGAGCGGCTCATGATTGGGAGGTGAAAGTCTTTGCCTCATTTTTCAAGGTGTTGCATTTAATGAGAGTGAGAATAGTAGGAGAGACAAGGGGCCCCTTCTAAAAAGGGTTTGTTTGGTGTGAAATCTCTCTATAGTGTCATGGGTGGTCATGATTGTGTCTGTTTCCCATGGAAAGTGTTTGGCAAACTAAGGTTTCATTGAGAGTGGCCTTTTCTGTTTGGTTGGTGGCTCTAGGAAAGATTTTTACTATGGTTAATGTCCGAAACAATATATCATTGTGGTTAATTGGTGTTGCTTATGTACAAGGAATGGAGGGTCCATGAACTATCTTTTGCTTCATTGTGTGGTTGCTTGCGCCATTTGGAATGTTTTCTTTATTTGATTTGAGTTGTCTTGGGTCATTTCTAGATGAGTTATCTATTTGTATGCTTATTGAGGGACTGCTAGCAATACTCGGAGTGCTCTTGTGTGGAATATGATGCATTTTGTTTTGTTTTGTTTTTTGATATGTTTGCACAAGAAGGGAAGGGGGATTTGAATTAGTGACTCCCGCTTTATTAGCGTGGTTCCAACTGATTGAGCTACCTCTTAGGATTAAACGATAAGAGTTTGAGGACTGGTAAAAGACTTCAAAGTAGATTAAGATAGTGTTTGTTAAACAACACACCAGTACACCACTCCCACACTATTCACTTCATTTTTTCAAAAATCAACATAAAAACATTTACACTTTTATATCACATCATTCACTTTTTATATTACATCAATTACTTTTTACTATTTAAATAAAAAATACTACAAAACATTTCTTATTTTATTTTATTTTTTTAATTACTGACACAAAGACCCCGAAAAGAATTTATCTGTGGCTGATTTTTTTGTTTCTTCGGGTTTGGTTTTAATTTAATTTTAAAAGGTCAAGTATTTGAATCGTTCAAACTGCTTACAGAATGGCTTAAAACAAATTTTAAAAAGTGGACTCATTTATGCATGTGACAACTTTTTATATACTAAAAACATTTTTTAAGGCGAAACTTTTAAATTTTAATCATTGCACACCTTAGGATAGTTTGGCACATGAAATGAGAATAAAAATCAATTTGATGTTTTTTGTCATTCCAATATCATAAAATGTTTAATTTATGTTGCCATATTTAATAATTAATTAGAAAAAAGAAAAGTTGGTAAAATAAATTATCATACAATTGCACTTCAATCAACACAGAAGAGAAAAATGGTGATACATATTCAAATGCATAAAATGGTGTATAATGTTTTTTTTTTTTTTAATTTTTTTTTGAAGAAGTATTTTAATCTCAACGACTCTAAATTTAACTAGAATTGAATCCAAACTTAACCCAAAAAAAATAAAAATTATGTGCAAGTAGAGGAGGGACATGCCGGTCGCTAACTAGCAATTGACCCACAACAGTTCCATGAAAGGAAATATCTTGACTCAATGAAATTATATGGCCAACTATCAACCTCAATCAACATCTAAATAAAAATCAATTTTGAGTTATTTCAAAATTTAGTCGAGATTCAATGCAAAGAGTGCCTCAATTTAAACATAACTTCTCCTTAGCATATATCCAAAGCTTTTGGTGATCATTTTGATGAGAAACTGAGTTCATATTGACGAATATAGGTCCAAAAACTTTTTTCCACGGCTCTACATCTTTGAATTTCATATCAAGGTCCATTCCCAAATAGTGTGCGCTCATAAACACCTGAATTTGAATAACCAAATTAGAAAGTTGACTATTTATTAATTAGGGAAAAGTATAAAATGGCTCCCAAAACTACCACCTATTTGTAATCTAGCCCTCCAAACCTTTAATTGGTATAAAGTAGCCTCTTAAACTACTAACTACTTATAAAATGGCCCCCTCCGTTAGATGAAACTGTGAAAATAGATAGAAAATCCAAAATGACAATGTTTTAGGTGTTAAAATTACTAAAAAGCCCATGTTATTTAAAAAAAAAAACCCTAAAAAACATTGTCGTTTGCTTTTAGAGAGAACAAAACCCCCACTACAAAAAACACGGCATTTTACGTGGCTCTTTCATTTTTTTGCCACGTTAACAATTAGTAACGTGTTAAGTTTCAACACGTTATAATGGGACCAAAAAAAATAAAATTTTAGTAACGTAGTTATAAACACGTTACTAATTAATAACGGAATTAACCACGTTAGCAATTGGTAACGTGGTTCATACACGTTACTAATGGAAAATAATTTTTTATAATAATTTTTAAAAAATATATTTATATTTTAGTAACGTGTATGATGTAACACGTTAGTAAATGCCTGTTCAAATCGCATGCCAAATTAAACACGTTATAGCTAACTAACGTATATTAGACACGTTAGTAAATGGGTTTCAAAATTTCTTTTGTTAAATATTCATATTTGCTAACACGTGGAATGACTAACACGTTAGGAATTTCTAACATGTCTACTCCCACGTTAGAAATGTAGTTTTTTTAAACTTATTATCATATGTAGTTTAATTATGTTATATTAACTAATTAGATATTAACTTAGGTTGGTGAATTAATAACTTTATATTCATTAACTCGATTAAATTTAAGTACATATTTTGTTAATTTACACTCGGTGGTTTTTTTTTCGATTTCGCTTATTTTTAAGGTGCACTCATTGTTGGTTCTTCTCAATCTCGTGACGGATCTCTTGTGATTTGGATTACACCTTCCAATTGAATTGCCGTCTTAATTGTTGGCGAACAACAGGCCTTCTACCATCCGTTTATTTACTTTGGTATATCTCATCTTGGTTTTTTTCTTTTCATTACTCCTTCTTTAATTAGTTGTTTCATTGTCTGTTTATTCATGTGACCCTTGCTCGAGACTTCCTCTATCTTTGCTACTGAGCTTTGTTTATGACTTTCGTTCACAATTGCCCCACTTTTGAATTCTTTCGGTTTATCACTTTGAGTGTGAAGATCATTGATCAACATGAAAATATTAGTACACATTAAAGGCAAAAAAAAAAATTCAAATTACTAAGCATTAGTGGGTTACATTAGAAATTGCTAACGTGAAAATATACGTTAGTAATTCCCAACAACACGTTAGTAAATGTATTTTTTTTTTGGGATAAATTATTGTTATTGTTTTGTGAGTTCAATTAGTTAATTATGTTAGTTGATTACTTAGTATGTTAATTAACTAGGGTTTTAGTTCATTAATTAATATGATTGGTTAATTAACAAGGGTTCACTTCAATGACCGCTTTTGGTTTAATCATTAATCACCTCATTATTCATTGATTAGTTTAAACAAGGAAAAAAAAATTAAAATTACATTTCCTAACGTGGGACTATTAGTTAGAAATTGTAACTAAATTAAATAATTTTTTTTTTGACTTATTATCATGTGTATTTAATTATATTAACTAATTAGATATTAACTTAGGTTGGTGAATTAATAACTTTATATTCATTAACTATTTTATTATTTGTTATTATATTAATATATTTGTATTATTTCTATTTTGTTTTTTTTTTTTTTTATATTTATTTATTTTTTAGGTGTCTCATCAATTTGTTCTTTCAATCTCGCATGCGACGGATCTTGTGACCCTTTTAGACTTCCTTATCTTGCTAGCAATTGAGCTTTGTTTATGACTTCACTGGCCCACTTTTGAATTCTTTGGTTTATCAATTTGAGTTGAAGATCATTGATCAACATTATTATTAATAAAAAAAAATTCACATTTATTGGGTCTACGTTAGAAATTGCTAACGTGTGACAAACACGTTAGAAATTGCAACGTGTCATCAACACGTTAGTAAATGTTTTTTTGGATAAATTATTTTATTATTTTGTTTTCAATTAATTATGTTAGTTGATTACTTAGGAGTATATTAATTATGGGTTTTACTTCATTAATTAATATGATTGGTTAAATTAACAAGGTTCATATTGACCGTTTAGGTTTAATCATTAATCACCTCATTATTCATTGATTAGTTTAACAAGGAAAAAAAAATTAAAATTACATTTCCTAACGTTTAAATCGTTAATAAATGTAATGGGGCTTATTATCATGTGTGGTTTAATTGTTATATTAACTAATTAGATATTAACTTAGGTTGGTGAATTAATAACTTTATATTCATTAACTTGATTAAATATTTAAGTACATATTTTGTTTATGGTTTTTTCACAAATTTTGAATTATTTGGTTTATCAGAGTGTGAAGATCATTGATCAACATAGTACACATTGCTTTTTTTAAATATTACTCATAGGGTTTAAATTTTTATCATTTTTTTTTTTTTTTATCACAAGATCTTTTCATATAGAAAATATTTTCTGTTAAACTTAAAAAAAACAATATCAAATAAAATTTAAGTCAATTTATATTTTTTTTTAATTTTGCATGTACATTTTGTGATTTATTAATAATAATAACAATTTAAATAATATATATTTGGTAATAAAATTATTTAATATTTATATTTTTAATTCATATTTTCATTTTTTGTTAATATCTTCATTACAATATTGTTTTCAAGACTATTTGATAAAGAAATTATTTTAATTAATTTAAAATTATGGTTATTTATTTATTTTTTATTTTAACTTCAATTCATTATTTTTATAAAAATGATCTAAAGTCATTAATTAAATATTATATTTATTAATTGTTAATATTCAATTTTTTTTTAATATTTCATTTTTGTTATTTATAAAATTAAGAATTTTTTTCATCTGATATTGAATTGACTAATTCTTTTGAATTTTTGAATATTTACTATTAATTCATTAGGTTAACAAAGAAAAAATAAAAAAACATTTACTAACGTTACACACGTTAGTAATTACTAACGTGTAATTATGACACGTTAGAATTGCCATATCACATGTTAGTAATTGTGTGTTTTTTTATCTTTACATATTATTGTTGTTATTATTTAATTGTT
This sequence comes from Carpinus viminea, assembly GCA_013348765.1. NCBI lineage: Eukaryota > Viridiplantae > Streptophyta > Magnoliopsida > Fagales > Betulaceae > Carpinus > Carpinus viminea. The sequence goes on along the minus strand of CP054667.1, from coordinate 37,942,302 downwards.
AGATTATTTGATATTATTTGTAATTAGGAGTAATTAATTACTGGTTATTAGGTTACAAATAGTTAATTAATTTAAAACAAAATGACTATAAAAGCATTGATGCCTTAGTATCATTAATGCACCATGCATAAGTTATATCATTATGGTTAAAGTGGCATGCTTGGTTTTTAAAAAAAAATTTCCATGTTGTGGCGTGGCAATGCCATGTCGATTTATTACGTGGCAACGCCATCACCAATTTGGAGTTATGATTAGAATGGATTTTTTCTTTTCTTCTTTAATTTTTTCCACTTATTTTTTTTTTTATATCTTATAAAGATTTTCCTCTAGATTTTTTTTATTTACAAGTCTATTGTTTTTTTAATTTTACTTTTGTGGTCCCCATAAAGCCATGCTCAATCTGTCTCCCGCTCCTACACCATGATTAGCTCCTCCTTCTCCACAGATTCACTTTTCGGTATCTCTCCATGATGTATTCAAAAATTTCTATGACAGTATTTATTTTAATTTTTTTGTTATTTTATAAGACATAGCAAAATTTGATGAGAATAAAAAATAACACATGGATTTAAAATCAATCACAATACTTAAAATCTATGTATGTGATGTAGTGTTATCGAACCTATTCAATGTGTTTAAATAATAATTTTTTATTAATTGTTATATTTTGTTCATTTTATAACATTTATATGCTATGTTAGATTGTTATATCATAATAAAATATTTAGAATTGAATCCATTTATTTCTATATTAATTATTATTTACATAATAATTTAGTTAGCTTTAATACTTACTATATTCAATATTAATCAAGGAAATCAGGATCATAAATGAAGTTAATTTTTCATTTTTACCTTATTATGATCATCCTAATCTGTATAAATGTTTACATAATACTTTACTATAAGAAATTTACAAATTAGTGAATATATGTATATGTATGCATCAACAAGATATATTATACAAAATTGATGTCATTCATAGAATTAATATCATTTGTAAGACAAAGTTACCAATACTCATCTAGTATTTATGTTATGGTAAACCAATCAAATGATTAATGGAAGAAGACAATTTATGCCTTTGCTATTTTAAATTTGTTAATTAGTACTAAACAAGGTATGGAGATATCGTTGACAATTTCTTGCATAATATTTCATAGTTTTTAGTAATTGTTAGTATTCTTTTATTCAATTGCATTCGTTTTATACTTTAATGTCATTAGTGCAATGTTTTGGTATGAAATTCATTCTATACATAGCTTCAATCTGCAAGAAGGATTAGAAATATTTTTATGCATATAATATAGTTTTTGTACTGCAAGATTTCATCTTGTCTTTTACATGCTCTCATGTCACTGCACTTGATCTCTCCAATCATCCTCAATTAATCTGAGCTCATTATTCAAATTTTGAGTTAAATGTTCATGTCGTTTTTTTATCTGTTAATAGCCTAGAATCAAAATTTCAAATTTTAAAATGTAATCAAATTGTAAGAATATTCAATATCACAAATATCAAATCTAAAGTGTTTATTAACAAAATTGATATTTATTTTGATTCATTTAATTAAAAAGAACTCAAGTAGATAAATCATATTGTATTATGAAAATACATTACCACATGCCATGATTTGAGCAAAATAATCATGTCTATCTTTTGTATAGTATATGCACATGGAAAATGTTCCTTGTAGACATTATTCACCAACACCTAAAAAGAATAGGTGCATTAAGTAATTTATTTGATTAATTGTAATAATAATGTTACAATTTGTAAGTTTAGATTTCTTTTATTATTTACTAATGTCAAAGCTCATTAATTATTTTGCTAAATTGTTTTCATCACATTGGGTTAATCTTTCCATATTGTAATGTTTCACAATAAAATAGTTTGAAGTAATCTAAACCTATATTAATTATGGTACAATAGTAAAAGCTTTTAAATTTATAACCAATGCCCTAGACCTAAAATGGACATAGTGGTTCATGGATGTCCTTTTGTAATCTCTCTCTTTTTTAAAACATAGATTAGACTTTGTGCTAGAGCGATTTATATTAGAGTAATACTAGAAGAAAGTCTTTTGTTACTCTAAAAATGATGTTACTTTTAAAATTATCACTTGATCAAAATTTAATAGTGATCTATTTTAAAACTAATAGTAATTTTAAAAACCACATCACCTTTAGATAAATAAGAGGACAAAAGTCTTTGTTCTAACATTACTCTTCATATAAACTATACTTGTATAGTATTTTTTCTGAAATTAGGTCAGCTTCCCGGGTGCTTTTGGTCATTTTGACTTTAAGATCCCAATTGTTAATTTAATAGATTTGAGACTTGAGTTTGAATTTATTCTAAATGTGGTACCTCCATCACCCTTTCCGTTTAATAGATATTAGATATGATTCTTAAAATGCAATTATACCCCTCATACAAGAAAATAATAATAAAAAGAATATAAAAGGGCTGGGACTAGGGTCACCTAACCCAGCAACAAAGGTGGCCTCTCCCAAAGACCCTTGAATGTGGGGGCATGCAATCCCCCCGCTCCCCCCTCTCCTAACAAAGGGGGGTGGTCTAAGGAAACTACTCCCTTTAAACGAGGTGGTCACAAGTCATCCTCTCTAAATGCTTTGGTCGTAAGCTATCCCGCTATTATGGGGAACCTACGAGCCATACCTTTCTTGGGGGTTTGTAGCCCCCCTGTTAAAGGGTGGCTAGGAGATGACCTAGACACTCATAACCACCGTCATGACTAGCATGGTTGACTCCTTGGCCCAACCTTTTTTTCCTTTATTTTATTTTAAAAAAATTATGAGAGGCATAATTGTATTTTTACAACCATTTATGTTATCTTTTGGCATAAAAGCTTATGAAAGTCTTGAATTAAGAAATGATTCAAACTTAGGTTTTAAATCTATTAAATTAAGAAAGGAAAATGTTATGTGTTCTTCCAACTCTAATGTGACAATTTAAAAATACCGTTAAATTTGAAATTTTTATTTTTTACTTTTAACTTATTGGTGATTTTTTACTTTCTAGTTGGAACTAATTAGACCTAATTGCCTTCCTAAAAAACCTATTGAGCCTTTCTAGTTTACTTTCTAGTTTCTTGCTATTATAAGAAACCTATTGAGCCTTCACTAAAACAGGGCATATTCCTTTTCTAATGAATGAACTAAATTACTGCATTAAAGGAAAATGCAACTTGTTTTTAATTGGTTGATAGATGTCGAACTATCAACACGATTTTTTTTTTATTATTTCCCTTGTTTGTAGGCTTTCAGGTTTAGGCTGAACAATTCCCAAGCTTCCATCCTTCGTAAGTGGAATAACCATCAAGCTTAGATTCCAAATTTGGAAGAAGAGATTGAGGTAATTAAAAGTTTTTAAATATGCAAATGTTTTGTTCATGTGTTTGCCTAGTGATAGAAAGCTAGGCAACTTTATTTAATTTCCATAATAAACTGACATTGTTTCTACACAGAAATTAGGTTTGCTGGAAATTAGAGATAAACTGACAATAATACAGAATACCTATAATAAATGAATCACAAACCCTAATGGAGTACGTGTTGGATTGGACATCCTCAAGCACAACAGTAAACTCAAGTTTATTGTGGGGAAGTGATCTAACAGTGAACAAACTCTTCTCCCCATCATAAGCAAAGTCCTTCCCAGATAACTCATTATCACTACAAAAACACGGCATTTACTAACTTGATCATTGATCACTTTTTTTGCCACGTTAGCAATTACTAACGTGTTAAATTTCAACACGTTAGTAATGGGACCAAAAAAAAAAAAAAACTAAAAATTTTAGTAACGTGTTGTTATAAACACGTTAGCATTCATAGCATGCACATGTGGGGGCTGTTGCCTTATTGTCATCTTTTGGTTAGATTTTCCCATCAAATCGTAAATTGATGGGTTATGAGTGCTTAGGAGGGTTTGGTTGGGTGAGTCCACTTGTAATTTATTGGTTTGTTCTTTTTGAAGAGTGTGTAGTTGGAAGGAAATTAAGAAATTTGTGTAGCGCTTTCTCGTGTTTGGTGTGTGATTTCCTTGTTTGGTATGACCAACTTTGTGATTTAACCTTAAATTAATTGCGCTTAACAATATTTTTCTTTGTTTTCATTCTTATTTATTGGTTCCATTATCACCTTAAACATGCAAGTATATATTGCGAGGCTTATTGTACTTGTGCATACTCAAAATTTAAACTTATTATTCCAAATCAAACTTAGATGGAGTTTTGGTTTGTTAACTATATATAATTAATATTATCATGCATACAATATGTTATATTCAATTTGATATATATGACCATATATGTAATTGCTTTGAGATGCCATTTCCTTCCAATGTATATATATTTGTTAATTGAATTGTTAGTAAACATAAATAAACCTATCTATTACGCCATCGTCCCAATATATAATGTAGGTAAATTTATCGGGTTTTTAATTTATGTAGTAATAATATGGATAAGAGTTGGATGACCTAGGATCTCCAAGGAATACATTGACGGTTGTAGATCGTTCATTAGATTTTGCAAGACTCAATTGTAGGACTCGAGATGGGCTCATTTATTGTCCGTGTAAGGCGTGTTGCCTCAACAAGCGCACAATCCGCATTGGTATTCGATCACTTGACAGGGGGTAAAGGAATGTCGCCCCAATACAAAGAATGGATTTATCACGGCGAGCCTCCTATACGAACTCAGGTTGAAGAAACTAACTTGCCGAGATCGGCCGTAGATGCAGGTCCAAGCACAGAGGATGTGGGTGGCAATATGCAAGCAATGTTGCGCGATTTGTTCGGTGTATGATGTCGGGAGGACAGCAATGAGCCTCAACTCAGGGCAGAAGGTGGTGAAGAACATGTTTCGGATGATGCACCCGACAGAGGTGACGCTCAGAAGTACGATGATTTGCTTAAAAATTCGGACAAGCCACTCCACGGGAAGACCAGACACAGCAAACTAAGTGCCACTGTACACCTATACAATTTGAAGTGTTTGGGTGGGGTTACTAACACGATTTTCTCGGCTCTCCTTGAGTTTGTCAATCAATTATTGCCTGATGACGGTGAGCCTTTGCGGATAATACATATCAAGCAAAAAAATTCCTAAAGGACATGGGGCTGTATGAGAAAATACCGCATGTCGTAATGATCAGTATGTTGTTTTGGAAGGACAATAAGGACTTAGAGTCATGTCTTAAATGTGGACAATCTAAGTGGAAGGATGAAGTTCATTTGAATGATTATCGTGAAATCATTCCGACGAGTAAGAAACGTCCGTGAAGGTATTACGGTGGTTTCATTAATTCCAAGATTGCAGAGGTTGTTTATGTCGCAGCGTACCGCACAGAATATGAGATGGCATGCAGAGGGTCGGACAAAAGACGGTGTATTGAGGCATCCGGCCGACGGCGAGGCATGGAAGTCGTTCGATAATTTACATCCGGACTTCTCATCCGAGAGCAGGAACGTAAGGCTTGGTCTAATGTCGGATGGATTTAACCCATTTGGCAATATGAGCACATCACACAGTACTTGGCCCGTCATGCTTGTACCGTACAACTTGCCGCCTTGGATGTGCATGAAACAACCATCATTCATTTTATCCCTCGTAATCTCAGGCCCAAAATCACCGAATGGATATAGATGTACCTTCAACCCTTGATTGACGAATTACTGAATTATGGAATGTAGGGGTTCGCACGTTCGACGTCTCGAACAGAAAACATTTTATGATGCGGCCTTGATTGATGTGGACGATTAATGACTTCCGGCGACGCAGATTTGTCGAGATGGCCTACGAGGGTGTAAAGGCATGTCCTTGCTGTATGTATTCAACGAGGTCTACATGGCTAAAACACGGAAAAATATTGTTTTATGGGTCATAGCGATATTTGCCCATGGATCATCCATTGGAAGGAACAAGAGAACGTTTGATGGTAAACAGGAATTCGAATGTGCCCCCGAAGTGCCGAGTGGAGAAGAAATATTGACACAGTTAGAAGGGATGGTATTCGGAGACGAGAGTGCTGGTAAGACACCAAAACCCCCTCCACAGACAAAGAAGGACCGCAAGAAAAAAAAAAGAAAAGCACAAGAAGAAGTCAAGAAGAAGAGGAAGAGGAATAATAATAAGAACCAAGAAGAACCAGGCCCTCAAGTATTGTGGAAAAAGAAAGTATTTTTTTCGTTGATTGGAAAGATAACTTGTTGAGGCACAACCTTGATGTAATGCACATCGAGAAAAATGTGATGGACAACATACTTCGCACACTTCTAGACATGAAAGATAAATCGAAAGATAACCTTCAAGCCCGACAAGACTTGCGGAAATGGGTTTGAGACCTAAATTGCATCCGTACATTGGCGATGACGGAGAACTTATTTGTCCGCTCCCCACATGATGTCGAATGAAGATAAAATTGCTTTCCTACAAGTGCTTCAAGATGTCAAGGTCCGGAGGTTATGCCTCGAATATATCCCGATGTGTTAAAATGGATGACCGCACATTGTCGTCTCAAGAGCCATGACAACCATGTTATCATGCAATGCTTCTCCCTATTGCATTAAGGGATCGAAATTGCCAAATAACGTGATCAAGGTACTAGTTGATATGAGTACATTCTTCGTGGGCATATAAAACGACACGACACACCGAGGCTTTGGATAGACTTCAAGAACACGTCAGTATGACTCGTGTTTGATGGAACAAATATTCCCCTAGCTTCTTCACTAGCATGGTCCACGTTGTCGCCCACCTTGTCCGTGAATGTCGATTGGGTGGACGATGCACAGATGATGGATGTACCGAGAGAGGTAAAACATAATTAATTCATAGTAAACTTATTTATTTTATATGGAAAAGTGCAACGATTGATTGAATGTTGATGTGTAGGAGCCTTGGGGATTTAAATCCAATGTTCGCAAACTCTGAGGGTTGCATTGCGAGGGATACATAGCTACTGAGTTAGTGACGTTTTGCTCGGCATATTTAGGTAGTGCACCGACAGTTCACAATAGGCCACAACGAAATGCAGATGGGTGTAGGGGGGCCGGAACACGAGTGAACCTAGATCGTAACACATTGACACAGATTCACCGGTATATTATGTTCAACTCTGACAACTTTCAGGAATTGCGGATGTAAGTCATAGAAATATAATTACGTTGCATGCTATTGTAACTTAATGACATGCAGTTTTAGTAGCGCACTAAAATGAACGGACTAACTCAATTGTAGGGCGCACATGGAAACGCTTAGGCGAGGTTCGAATATGGGGCAAATGACAGACACTCAGTTGGAGACTCAACATTATCAACAGTTTTGTAATTGGTACCATGACTATGTAAGACAAATGTCAAATACGAATTTAACTGAAGCTCAAATTTCTTTCCTACACCTATTCTTTTGTGCCAATAGTTAATCGTATATACGCTTATGTTATGCTCGCAGTCGATCATTCGACGACGATCGATGAGGATGGCAATGGGGAGAAAAACTTGTCATGCATTGTAGAGGGCCAATGGTTTTAGAATCGAATATAATGAGATATGTGGTCAATGGAAAATTATTCCGTACTATTGCATACGATGTGAGAAGGAGGTCTCAGAACAGTGGCGTTTGTGTGCCGACTGTTGATGACGAAACCTATTACGGGAAGTTAACTAAAATCATTGAGGTGGAATACTACGATCGGACTAAGTACGTATTGTTCAAGTGTGATTGGGCGGACAACACAAGAGGCAGGGGGTACAAGTTGGACAAGTATGGTTTAACGCTAGTAAACTTCAGAAACCTTGTACATAAGGGGGATAAAATTACTGATGAACCCTATGTGCTAACTTCTCAAGTCTCACAAGTTTATTACGTCACCGATGATAGGGACCCCGATTGGGCTTGCGTCGTGAGGACCAAACCTAGGAATGTGTACGACCTTGGGTGGGTCAAGTGGATGATGACGACCAACCAAGCTACCACGAGACTGAGCCTCCCCAGTTGGATCATAATCATCACTGTGATCCACATCCGGATGACATAGATTACACTAGGACCGACGTACCACCTATTGAGGCGTATGTAATTTAATATAAATGAAGTTGGCATTAATATGTTTTTCGTTGAGTTTGTTTTTTAATTAATGTGATTGTTCATTGTGTTTAATTTAATCTTTATTTGATTTAAAATGTTGATTACCTTCCATTTTCTTATTGCGTTGGATTTTAATTTTTCCTTATTTACTATTAATTAGTTTTGAATGTGAGTTGAAGCATGAGTGTTCGGGTGGTAGGACGAGGGTCTAAGGCGCCCACATCCACCGCTGATCGTGAGACGAGTGATGATGACAAAGGACTCGTGACGAGCGCATTCTATATGACCCGCAATCACCGTATCGACCAAGACTCCACATGAGCCCTTGTTATTCGAGTTCGACACTCGTGGGCTTCGCTATCGTTAGGGGAGATTTTCCACACGATGCATACACATGACCAGAGGGCCCATGGGCAATCCATATGGTCGGCCTGTGGACCATATGGATTGTTCCACGCAGCAGATGATGCCCATGTGGAGCGGGTGTATCCCCACGGGAGACGATGTAGAGCAGGTGGTGATGATCCACATGAGACGGTTCAGCCCCGAGTCGAGGATATTACACAGCCCGAGTCTCGAGGATGTAGCACACCGAGGCCCCGATTTCTCAGAGTCAAGGAGCGAGGTCCTGACGATAGGTATGTTTAGAGTTATAACCGCAAAGTTTAGTTCTAATTTTACATTTGGCTCTCTCCAAAAAAATTAGGGCCTATTTTTAGATTGCATGGACATATCCAATAAATGTTTTTTGGCCCTATTCTTGATTTTTTGGGTTATAGCCATTAAATTTTTATTTTTATTGTTGTGGCTCATACTATGAAATGGTAACTTTGTTTGCCCTTACGTAGTCTGTAGTTTAAAAAACAACAAAGTGGGCTTATTTGTAAAAAAAAGATGTAAACAACTGGAATTTTGTTTTTGGCTAGTCCTATTCCATAAAATTTTCTAGCTTTGTCAATGCCTATAATTATGTATATGTATGTATATATGTATGTATGTTATTAAATATTTATATATATTTTTATTTTCATTAAATATTGATTGTAAATTTATGTTCTACTTACCAAATGCAGATACAAATAATAATATTGAAGTGTTTAACGTGAAGGACCCCTACAAGTTATATTCAATACCGAGATGAGAAACGTTGTGGAGTTCAATGGAATGTGGCAACCAGAGGGAAAAGCGGGGGGGCAAGTGGCGGCGGATGACGGGCAAGATGGTCAGGCGCGGTACCTTCATCCATATATCAGACGATTGGAAGAAGGTACCGTTAGAGGAAGGAGCTATTTTTTGATGCTTTGATGGTAAGTGTAAAGAAATTGTTCTTAATTTAATGTTTTTGATGTGTATATAACTTAATATGTCAAACTTATTTCCAAATTTAATATCATTATTTGGTCTATTAATTATTCAATTGTTCACTAATGCAGAAACACTTTTACATAGTGCCCGGCTCGGACATTGCTAAAATAAAAAGGACTTGTGGACATGGGGAGAAGCTAAAATATTGGCGCGAATTGAAAAGCCATTAGCCATTCGAGCGGATGACACTCCTGAGTCAGTGAAGGCAAGAGCGTCGACAATCCTCGAGGGGTATGACCAGGTGGATGTGGACATATTGCTGCAGAAATGGTGTGAGAAGAAGAATCAGGTTGGTCAATTGTTTGCTTGTAGTTGTGTAGCATCATAAGTAAATAATTATTTATCATTGACATATAAATCAATAAACTAATTTGTGTATGCAGGAATATGCCGCAAGAATGACACAAATCCGAGCATTGTACACGACACCGCATTGCGCCGGTTCAAAGAGCTACGCACAACACGCGCATGAGACGGTATGTTTGTCAAACCGAAATACATACAAATTAGTTAATTAAATATTTCAATATTATAACGTGAAAAGATGTTGCTGTTCGTTCAATTTTGCAAGTCATGATAATGAGCGAAGCCCCAACACGAGCACAGAATTATATCAACACCCACACAAAGAAAGGCGGTGGACATCCAAATGACTTGGTTGAGAGAGTGGTATGCTTGAAACACATGTATCAATTTTTAAATATGATTAATAGTTGGATGTGAGATGACCGTGTGTATGTGCAGCCGAGATGCGAGGCTTGAGGAGTCTGACCTGCTGCACTTGTAGAGGGGCCGGAGGGGATGATTCGTGGGCACCGAACGATGCGATATGCATGCTCACGGCAATAAGTGGAGTATGCGGTTGCGTGTCACGGCGTGAGCAAGAATATTTTGCCGGGACACATCCACTCAGACACACACCGCGTCAATGCTACCCCCCGCAGTAGTTTCGGAAATGATTCAGTCTGCAATTGAATTGAAAGAACAGCAGCTGAGGGAGGAAATGAACCAGCAGAGGGAGGAAATGACTCAGCAGTTTACTCAGCGGATGGAAGAGGCGCTGGCTCACCAGGCGGCACGGTATGAGGAGCGGTTTCGCTCCCTTAAGGGACATCGGGTAGGGGTGTCTGAGCCGGAGGCGAGCACTGGGCATGCTTCGCAGGATGTAGGGTCACCAGCACGTATCAGCCATCGATCATCAGGCGATGGAACACAAGGTAACAGTATATTGCATTTTATAAACATTAAATAAGATCATATAGCAAAGGAAAAAAAATTTCAGTGTGATTTTAAATTTCGTACAAGAATAAATTGTTGTGTATATATTTAATATCCGAGATGAACATATATAACATAATTCGTTATATACTATGCGTAGATAAAGATCAGAATGAGACTCGAAATGTCACCCCGACCACAAAAAAGTCGCGTCTTTCGAAGGTGACAAAATGACAACCACTTTACCTATAGTGCGGTACGTATATGTGCTATTTTAGAAAATTATATTTACTTGAAAAATATTTCAATGCTTACCCTTTTTCTACAGCTAACACATTATGTACATATAAAATTGGATTATTAGCTATCTTTGTTTTCTCGCTCCATAGGAAGATATAAAGCTAGAAAGTTAAAGGGCAAGAGATGATAGTGTACTTTATTTTCAGTTATGGTACTAGCTAGAGAACAAATTATGTACTAAGAGGTTTAGTTTAATTGGCTCTCACTCTCGGACATAATAATATTTTTCCTATCTGTCTTTCTTTGGCTCTCACTATGTCACAGGTTTTTTTACCTTTAAAAAGCGACTGAACTAAACCATCTAATTACCCCATATATATACTATATTATTTGTTAGTTAGAAGAATTTTTCAGTGATTGTCTTTTCCCAATGGGTGTACGTAGGCCTTTGTGGTGAACCATTTTAATATTGTGTTTTATGAGTGAATAATTCATTTTCTTATTGATCATCTTATAATGATTGCTATATTAGGAGTAATTAAAATTTGTTATTTTGGGTTGTTAGTACAAATAAAGCATGTGAAAGGTTATGGCTTTCCATTAGTACAAATAAATACATTCTTATTTTTTTTTCAATTTTAATATCACATCATTCATTTTTAATTTACTATACAAATAATAAAATCATAACAAAACGAAACTTTTTTCTTTTTCAATACAAAAAATTCAAAATTAATTGTATACTACATCAAAATGCCGTAGATATAGTTCAAAGCTATAATCCACCAAAAGTAAAGAAATAAACCATCTTAAAGGTTGTAAAGTAGCATTGAATTTACAGGTGGCATGTAAAATCACCAGTGGTAAAATTTAAACAAGTGCTTTTGTTTTGAAAAGGTGATTGCTATCAAAGTCGTGAGAGAATATGTAGCACCATGGCAAATTTAAGATTACTAAAACAAAATTGTTGGATCACCTTATTGTTGAGCAATTTTGTGTCCCTTTCAATCTTGGGGGGTGCTTTGCTTGTCATTACTGGATTAAAACTGTATTTCAAAAATAACCTAAATCTATATCGTAATAAGTAAACTGTAAATTAGCAAAATATAGTATGAAGAAAATTACATGAGTTGAGCACCACACTGTGAACCCTCATCTTAGAACAACATTCACCGCTCACTGCTCTCCGACATTCCACGCACAACAATTTTTAAAAATAAATAGAAAAATAAAAATTGAGATTAACAAACTCAAGAGAAGGAAATGTCAAAAATCTTATCATATGAAATACACGCAACTCATTAATTTCCTCATTTGTGAGTGAACGCGTTCCATGGATCGATATACAATCCTATAACAATGACTGGTCATTCCTTTCTTGTTGGTGAAATTGTCTATCAATTGCACCGAGAATCGTAAACATAATTTAGTACTAGACGGTGTTTTCGAGCAATTTTGAACTTCAATGCAATAACTAATATTAGCAGAATAGAACTATAGGCAAACACTAAGAAGTACAAAACAACCAATCCTCACATCAAGATTTATTCCCACTAAACACTTCCACTTCCGTGGTCAAATCTTTCAACAGAGATGGGCCCAAAGAACCTTAGAAGAAGGTGATGATACTAAAAGTGAAAAGAGCAAAAGTGCAAAATGCATGATGCCAATATGCATAATATCTTTTCTGAGTGGCAAGTTTTAGGTTCTGTCTTCTAATATATCACCTTTGATCATGAATACAATCTTCTTTTGTAACGACTCATTAAATATTATCTGTTGAAAGAATTACAATAGAAAACACCATACATGTCTTACATAAATGTGACAATGAACATGTTTAATTAAGTGTATAAGAAGAGTGAAGAGTAAAGCACAATACTTCCTCCTACAAACTTAAACCAACCCTCTCCCTCCTCACGCTGGCTTAGAAGGAAAAAAAAAAAAAAAAACTCTGAGTTCTCTTTGAAGATTTCAAAATTTTTTTATGTAAATATTATGATGAAATTTCCTATATTGCACTTTTTGCATCAACTCAAAATGTGGGATGATGGAAAGGACCTGCGGCAATAGAGATAATTTGGAAGAGTGACACACTAACTTTACAAAAGATTTTGGGACAAAGCAAAAATGGAGTAGGACATTCCTTGTGGGATCGGTAGTATCCTTTCCATTAAATATAAAGACACTCGGACAGAATTTATATTGATAGATATCTGAACTAATCACTCAACTGACAAGAATTCGATATATATACATTTAGGAAAAAATGATTGAAAATTCAAAAAGGGTTGGGTTGGTAAAGTTTTGAGAAGTGTTTGGGTTTTGAAAAGGTAAAATTGAGAATTGCTTTGGTGGGGACTACATTTGAAAAAATGTTATGTGCAGGGTCCACAAAAGAAAAATTTGTTTAAAAGTTCAAAAAATTGAAGAGTGATTCCCAAATAACAGGAAAAAAATATTAAAAAAACCATTGGAGTTTACACTCAACGATAGTAGTTGCTGTAAACAACCACAGTTGCTGCTTAAGACAGTCTTGGCGACCAACGTGAGGCCACCAAACGGTCTTGGCAGCCACTGTGACGCTGCCAAACAACCTGGGCGGCCAACACAATGCTGCTAGATGACCCTGGCAGCCATCACATGGACGCTAGATTGATTTGGCGGCCTCATACGAATTTGGCCGCTCTCTTAGTAAATCAGGATGACAGTGGCTGTTGGACAAATCAGCAGCCACCAAGTTCAAGCAGCCTCCTACCTAATAAAAATGTACATAGAAAGTCTCCACACCGGGAAAAAAATGTTATAGTTATTTTTTACAAGTGTTTTGAAATGAGTTTTGTAGTTTGTTTTGAAAAGTGTAGTGGTAGGGGTCACATCTGAAAATTTGCTTGGATAACTAATATTTAAAAAGAGTTTTCAACATTTAAGCAAAAATTGTTTCAAAAAATTTTGCCTAAGCCACCCATAGGTCTTGATTGTAAATATCAAAGATAATAGTCAAAAGATGTCGGTTGTGTTGCCAATGGAAGTAGGCATTGATCAACATGGAAGCCACCAGGGGTTAAAGCTAACCCACTTATGTTGATACTAGCCAAACTTTGGCAGAACTAACAGGATCGATAGACAAAATCTGAACATCAACCTAGAACAAAACTGCTGAAGAACCTTCCAGAGAGCTCTCATCTCTCTCTTCCCCTCTCTTGAGTGCATGATTCCTCCTTGTGAGTACCAACTATGGGGCTGCCGACCAAGTAAAAAATGTAGCCCTCAAAAGAACCTTAGTCCACCAAACACTCTTCCAAGGGAAACGTAAGCCATCATTGCGAACCAAGACATTGTAGAAGGAGCTAACAACGAACAAACCTCTTTTGGAGGGGACCTAGCAAAACTTGTGTTTACCTTCCCGTCTAATTCTAACTTAATTCAACACCCTGAAGAAAGAGGCGAAGACATCCACCTCTCAATCATAAACCCCTGTAGCAAAGTTTACATTCCATTGAGTAGAACAACCTGAGAACTCCAAGTGTGCTGCAACAAAAGCTTCTTTCACACACGCAATGCCAATAAATATGGAAAGGCATCCTTAAGAGCCATATCACCACACCACATATCATGCCATTGGTGCCATTTCGCACCTCAAACCCAGTGTGGCTAGAGAACACCCCCTAACCCCTTCTAATATTCTTGCATAAACCCACCTCATTACATCCCAAGAGGCTCATTAGAACACCACCCACTCCAAGAACTGCCAAAAGGCATTAGATTCCCCTTCAAGGTTGTTTTGTTAGACCATTCTATGCTAACAAGGGTAGAGTGTTGAAACCTATTGAATAGAAGAAAATTGAATCATTCCTTGAAAGTTAACAAAAACCAGGAAAGTGCCAACAAGCTTTGGGTCAAATGGCAACTCCAGCCCCCATAAGTATGAGGGGGGCGCCAAGGTAAGGTGTTAAGACCCCCTTGGATGCGTGTGTAAGTTTACTAAAGAAAATATTTCTTAAAAAAAACACTAAAACCAGGGCAGTTTAGAACCCTTTTTTTCTGATGAATATTGGACAGTTTAGAACCATTAGCCAAGCTTCAGATAACAACAAGCACAGCCACAATTTCAATCTTAGGAATCACTTAATGACCCCTTCTAGCAAATTATGTAGTCTAAGCATGATTAGTACTTGAAGTCCACAACATTCTATACGCTTCCCCAAGATGAGTCCTAAGAGTATAACCAATTGAGGAAAGAGTCTAAAGATTCCAGCTCTCAGCTAGTAGTCACGTTTTGAAGCGAAGAACTATCGTACCAATCATGGTCATGGGTTTTGGGTTTCGAATTCGAATTTCTCGATCTGATTCAAATATGAAAGGTGTTCCTCTCCATTTCCCGTGAGCCACTTCTCTCCCCTCCTCGGTCACTCCAAATCAATTCATCGGGCAGGCCCGGCCAAGATAGGGAGAGAGGGGCATTCCCACCCACCCAGTGCTGAAACTGTTTAAACATGCACCACTGTTTTTTGGTACACGGCTCTCAACTTATTTCGAAAGTTTCATGGACTATGCCTAGAAACATCCTAGAGTTGTTACATTGTTGGAAGAATCAAGGGTGTGGACATACCAAAGAGGCTATCTAAAAAGTTAATCCTTCATTCTTAATGTGAAACATTTGGAGAGAAAGGAAACAATGCCACTTTGAGACCCCTATACTTTCTTTAAAATTCACTTTTCTAAGATCCCTCTTAGATTGGGTTGTCATATATGTTCCTTCTTCCTCCTTTCCGAATCTTTTTAGACCTTGTAAACTTTTTTAGATTTTAAACACCTTTAATGTGGTTCTCTCTCTTGTGTACAATTTGTGCGAGGGTTGTGCCAGTTTTTCTTTTCAATAAATTATTACCTATCAAAAACAAAGATACAAATAAAAAATGTGTTATTTTGTTTTTCATAACATGGTAACATTCAAATTCATCTCTTGTAAGGAGTAATCAGGTAAAAATGATACGCAATTACATGTATACATACATACAAAAATTAATTAATTAATTACTGCAATATAATAACTCGTTAAAAAAATCATAAAAATGACTCATTTAAGTCCCTTCATTTCCACTAAAATGTGCAGACACAGCGTCCCTCTCAATCAGCAATTCACAATGGATAAAGTGACTATGCATAACAGGTTACATGAATAAATGGATCAATACAGCGAATAAACATACAAATCCACAGTTCTAAAAAATTTCACTAGGAATGAAATTTACCTCCTCAAGAAGATCTCCAGAATTCCTCCGATAATTTCACATAAATTGTTCTCAGTGAATGATTCACTGATCCAAAAACTTATATCCTTGTAACAAGGAGGAAACTGCAAAAGAATACAATAATGTCAAACAAGTGTTTACAAGTACTAGGTAGATGCCTAGAACCTAGTTAATAGGTATGTATAGAAGTCGATACTGCAAAGACAACCTTAAACAAAGGAGCACACCCAATCCTTAAAAGATAAATGAAAATAGAAATATTGAAAATAAAAAACTGTGACAATTTTTTTGTTCCCTGCTTTTTCTTTCAGCCGCGAAAAGAAGTTAAATTTCATTTGATGAAAGAATTCCTGTGCACAGCATGCAAAAATCTTGACAACAAACCAACAATGTAATATTTTTCCTCTTAAAAATGAGACTTCTGCCCAATATTTTCAATTAAATTTCAAAGGAAAAAAAAAAATAATGTCAATGATACTTTGAAAATGGCTTGAATTTGACTCACCGCCCCTTGGAAATCAGATACAAAAGCTCTAACTTAGATAATCAAAGCCCCACCGGATTTTTGGATACCAAGTATGTAATCGACATTAAATTGTAAATATGGCTTCAATTCACAAACAATAGCACATGTAAGGAAGAGAACAAAACAAATTCATTTAATGGATTCGTGAATGACTGCGAGGTAAATTGCTCATCATTTGACGAAAAAGCCCGATATCCGTATGTCAAATAGAACCATTGCTAACCGCTCCAATCGAAGACAGATTGTACTTAAACATATGGAACACAAAGAGGTAGGCTGTGTGTGTTATATATGTTCAAAAGGGAAATGTTAGTATCCAACTTTATTCGTCATCTCGTAGTGTTTTTTTTATACCAAAACAGGAACATTGAATTTTTATTTTTTTTTTTTTTTATTAAGTTGTTTTCATGATTTCTTGACAATTTTTATATTTTTCTACAGATTCTCGATCAGGGCCGTCTCTACATTGTTTGATCGCTTCAATTCCACGGAGGACTCTAGGTGGTGTGTTGGATACATACATGAGACTGTTATCGATCACGTGACTTGTATTTTTGTATCATTGTATTTTTTTGTTTTTCTATGTTGTTATTATATATATTTGAGCAAAGTGTTGATCTATTTTTACTTAAGTTGTTTGTTAATTGTTTACATAGGATGAATGTGGTTTACTTGTTGTGTGTATAGTTTGGATAACATTATAAGATTATATTTTTTTGATATAAATGTAATGGATGGAGTGTTTTTTTATATAATTTTCATTATCAATTTGCTTTTCATTATAGAGAGATATCATATTAGGTTGGATGTTCAATATGGAGTCAATTAGGTGGTTTAAAAAAAAACCAAAAAAAAAATTTTAATATTACTAACATGTTTGATCTCCCACGTTGGTAAATGACAAATAAATAACACACATTTGCTAACGTGTGTATCACATACAACGTTAGTAAATGGAACCCCAATTGCTAACGTGTATATCACATGCAACGTCACCAAATGGAACCTAATTTCTAACGTGTCTATCACATGCAACGTCACTAAATGGAACCTCAATTTCTAACGTGTGCTTCACATAAACGTTAGTAAATGGAACCTCAATTGCTAACGTGTGTATGAGTAAAACGTGAGTAAATGGAACTTCAATTACTAACGGTATATGAGTAAAACGTGAGGAAATGGAACTTCAATTACTAACGTGTGTATGAGTAAAACGTTAGGAAATGGAACTCCAATTACTAACGTGTCTGTGAGTAAAACGTTAGGAAATGAATTTTTTTTTTTTTTTTAAAACATAAGCTAACGTGGCAATAAAACATAATATAAAATAGGAATTGCAATTGCTAACGTGTCTATAAGTAAAATGTTAGGAAATGGAATTTCAATTGCTAACGTTTCTGTGAGTAAAACGTTAGAAAATGGGAATTTTTTTTTAAAAAAAAAAACATAAGCTAACGTGGTAATATATAAGGCAACGTTACCCTGGGGTAACGTGGTAATTATGCCACGTTACCCCATGCTAACGTGTGATTTTCAACCACGTTAGCATTTGTTTTGATTTCTTTTTTTTAAATTTTCCATCTACTAACGTGTGAACAGTAACACGTTAGCAAATGCTAACGTTTTACATGCATGACACGTTACGAAATTTCCATTTCTAACTGCCACTTTCCCAACGTGTTAAAAACGTTAGAAATGGTGTGTACGGCCCATTTACTAACGTTTTAGGATATCTGACACGTTAGTAAATGAGCATAAGTAAATAATATGTTTTTTGTAGTGCCCCCTTCTTCCCCCGTACGTGTTCTTTCAACAAAATCAAAGTTCTTAACCGAAACCAATATCAAACCCGAAATTCCTTCACCTAAACCCTTGTATTCATCGTCCCATTTCACCCTAAGAGCACATTGAAACCCACTCGTCTTCCATCAACCAAAACATCTCCAATATCAACAGAAGCTTACTCCATGGATTCCATCAATCGAATCACAAATTCTATGAATACTAGCACAAATGCAGAAAATCAAAGAAATTATATCATTACCCATCACAAATCTTTCTTCAAAACACCAATACACGACCACCCATACCAAGAAATCAAGAGAAACCCCATGACAAATAGACATTGAAGAACACATGGAAAGAACACATGGTTTGATTTTGTTGTGAGGATGACACGGGTTGTGCGACTTGGTTACTGCGCCACAAACTACTGGATCAAACTCGTTGCTGATGACTCCCTTAAGCAAACTACTGGATCGGATTGTGACTACCACGCCAGAATCTGAGACCAGAAAATTCAGAAAACAAGGACCAACTTGTGTGCACCGGAAAATGGAAAATCAGCTATCCTTGGCCTTGATTAGGATGCAACAAAACGACGACCTTTTTTGGGATTTTTTTATTTATTTATTATAACATGGGCATTTTAGTAATTTTAACACCTAAAACGACATTGTTTTGAGTTTTCCATCCATTTTCACGGTTTCATTTAATGGAGGGGACTATTTTATAAGTAGTTGGTAGTTTGGGGGCTACTTTATACCAATTGAAAGTTTGGGAAGCTAAATTACAAATGAGTGGTAGTTCGGGGGGCCATTTTATACTTTTCCCTATTAATTATAAAAGAAAAAAATAATTATGAAAGTTCAAGTTTTTACTATGAGTAGAGTTTATGCAATCTACTCAGCTACTCAACAATTAAGTGTATCTATTAAATTTTAATACTTATTATTATTATTTTTTTTATTATTCATATTATGCCACATGACCCTCATGTAAAATGACATGTGAATTTGTTTAAAAATTATACTAAAAAAATTTGTAGTCAAGAGTTTTCCTTTTAGACATTAGCCCACCATTTAGCATCTCCACTTATCATCTCAGAAGAGTATTTGTTTAAATAGTAATCCTATTTAGTAAATTATTATATAACTGTCATATAACTTGACGATGTGATAATGAAAATAAGTCATTGAATTAGCACTTATAATTCGTATGGATAGGTGGACTTACACAGAGGGCAATATGGCCGCCATGAGAGGTGAGTTATTGCTTGGTGGGCCCTCCAGTACGAAACTCTTCAAAGGGTGTTATGATCCAGAATCCAACGGGTGGGTCAAGGGATATCCACCCAAGAACTTTGGTGTCTTTCACATCCGACAAGTAGTGGTACTTGTTGTCCACCTCTCCTCTTAACTCTAGGTTTGGTTGCATTCGTCAAAAGAACTTCCCCTAGATAGGTTAAGGCGTAACTCTTTTCCGATCCTTTTGTGTTGGCATAATCCTCTACTTATCATATGATACTGCCATGTAGTGAAACCAGACCATTCATTTTCAAATATAATGATTATTTGCTTTTTGATATTCAATTTATTTCGTATAAAATGAAATGAACATCTTTTATTTACTCGTCCTTTTTGAGCTTGTAAGCAACCGTAATATAACCCAAATCCACCTTTGGCCATCCATTAAGGCACTCGAATATTGTGTATCTATAATATCCCGAAGTGCTGCGGCAAAATATATACCTACAAAATTATATATATAAAACTCCGTATTAGAATTATCACTTGTTAATTAGTTCCAAAATTGATGAAAGGAAAAGGCTTAATTGCACATGTACCTTTTGTCTAGGTTTAAGGGAACAAGTCCTTTACCATGGTACTAAACATTCCATGTCCGAGTAAATAGAGTTCTACTTGGTTCTTGTTATTGGTTATGATCCTAATTTTTTATCATGCTATTTTGCAAATAATTCATATACATATCTTAGCTTGGGAAAAATGCCCGTTTTTTATTTATTATTATTTTTATGGACATCCTATAAATTCATGCGAGTAATTAATACACTCATTTATCTCACTCATCTCACAAGCTACTTAAAATACTTTATTAGTGAAAATAGTAGTATTAGATAATTGATTCACCTCTCAACGGCACCGTTATGACCTTGATCTGGCATATTCCAAGCTACATCCCAATAACTAGATAGAAGAAAGAGTAATATACAAGGTGGGAAAATCTAAAAGCAAGTATATATAATTAAGTGATCAAATATATATATATATATACCCCCTATTATTTTTTTTCTTTTTATTATGATCCTTGAGTAAATTGGTGATACCATTATACTCTATTTGCAACACATCACCGTCCGGTCTCGACAATATGGAACGCACGCTACCATTATCCACCACCGATTGAAAAAGTAAATAATGTTTAGAGATATTTATAATAACATTTTAGGATTGAGGAAAAAAACATGTAAATTCTTTTACTTTTAAAAATAAATTTACATCATATGTAAAACGACCTTAATATTATTATTATATTTATTTATTTATTTTTTTTGTAAATTTTCAATAGTGTAAGAGGTATATATATATATATATATAAAGAGAGAGGTCATACTATTATGACCGGGTGTTTGTCTTTTACACCCACCAATAACAAACTACCATATCAGCTTAGAACATCAAAACACATCAGGGGGAGGAAAACATCTAATTAATCACACACATACATTAAGAGAAGCCAATTTGGAGCAGTGGAACTCATCTACCTAAACAATACAATCAGAGAGAATATCATATTCGGCCCATCGACAATGGTGTTGTTTTAGGCGGAGGAATGGAGATCAGAATATCATATAAGAATATCAGAATATTTATTGGTCATAGCGGTTAACCGATAATAAAATTTTAACCAACCGATTATTGATCGATAACTGTCGGTAACGATTATATCGGTTCGGTTAATATCTGTAGTCGGTCGATTAATCGGTAACGGTTAATTTGCCCACCACGTTAGGCTAACTGTATTTTTTTCCCTCTCATTGAGTCTATGTTTTTCTATCTTAATCTAGGTTTATGTTTTCCTATCTTAGGTTTATGATATACGGTAGTAGTCTGAGATGCTAATTATTATTATTATTTTATAGAGGAGCGTAGAACTCAAACTAACCCAGCCAATATGGTCTGAACCTACCCAGACAGCCCATACCCAGAACTGAGCCGAGGCCCTGGGTATGTATATATTATGCGACCAACGTTATAATGGGTATATCTCTCTAAATTCAAAATTCCTGGTCCTAAGATTCCTAACGTCTTTTGTTACCCTTTTCAGTCTCTTTCTCTCTCGCTCTCGCTCCAGCTCCCGCTCTCGCTCTCGCTCTCTGTGAAATCGATCCGATTTTGATCTGTGAAATTGATCTCTCTGTTTTTGATCTGCTCTCAGCCTCTCTCTCCTCGTGTTTGATCTGCGCTTAGCCTCTCTCTCTTGTTCATCCAAATCAAAATCGCTCGCTAATTTGCTCACGATTTTCGCTATTATTGCAATCATGCCGTTTGGCAACAGATCTTATTTCAGATTCAGAGTCTGGGATTTTCGCCGGATCCAGCCCATGGAAGATCTCTCCCTCTCGCGCCCACACGCGCCGGATCAGGTTCCCATCCAATTTCGCTCCACTGAGTTGCTCAAAATCAAGAAAATAGGCAACGGCGATCGTCAGGTGTCCGTCGCGCAAGCGCGATCTCGCACGCGTTCAAAAACCTTCTGGGTCCCCAAGCGCGTGGCTCTCTTGTGCGATGGTGGCGCTCGCATGTTGTCCTTGCTTTCGGACGTGGGTGCCCCCGCAGAGCATCAGGAGGCGGTATCGCGGGATATCTCATCAGCCGCCGCCGCTCGATCTGTCGGGATGGGAACGTCGCCGATCCTGGTAACGTTAGAACACACGACAATACTTATAGTTGATGATGATCCATCCGATGAACTGATGGATATGGGTTTGAGGGAGTCCATGGCGGAAGATGTGGCGAGGCCCATCCCGGCCACTCGATCTGCGATTGAGGGATTGAAGAAGGTAACCTTTGAATTTGAAGATGGGCTTCGGTCGATCGGAGAGTGCATTATTTGCACGGAAGAATTAGAGGGTGGGCTCGAACTCACGCGGCTGCCGTGCTCCCATGTCTATCATGGAGATTGCATTGTCAAGTGGCTGGAGACGAGTCATCGCTGTCCCCTCTGCCGCTACCCATTGCCCCATGTTCGGTGAGATGGGGAAGAATTTAATTTTTTTTTTTCTTATTTAGGGTTTCATTTTTTATTAACTTTTTTTTATACGGATATAATTTGTTTTCCTCTCAATTTTTTTGTTTGTTTATTAATTAGGGTTTCATCTTCATTTTTTTTCTTTTTAATGATTAGTTGTTATTAGTTCTTTGTAAACCACAATTTTTTGGTGTTGGATTCAAATCATTTGAACAATCTAATTTTTTGAGTCCCAAATTATTTGAACAATCTAAAATAATCATACAGTTTTCCCGAAAGTTCAAGATTTTGTGTTTGTTGCAATTTGCTGTTGAGTGTTATTATTGTTTGTCTTCGGATAATATAACATGTACTTCCATGCATTCATAAGTCTAATCCTTCCCTCCATTCCCACTGTGTCTATGCATTTCTACCGGTCTGTGTATCGTGTTCTTGATTTTCTGTTCTCAATTTTCTGTGGATTCTTTCTGGGTGGTTTTCTTGTTGAATCGATGATAGTCTTACCATGTTTTTTGGTTTTTATGGCATTCGCATCAATTTGGAGATGTGTTTTTGCGAAATAGTACACAACATAAGCAAGAAAGAGTTTCTCTAAACACATGTGTTATGGTGACTTTTATGCTTTATCCGTTGTGAGCTTGATGTAACACACTCACACACTAAGGTACACAATGAATTAATGTCAACTTCACTTATTTTCTACACTGTTTTTGTTCATTTTATAGCATTTTTTATTGGTTTCAGGACATGGGTTCTTATAAATTATCACACAAAGAAGTACACATGCATTAAAGTTTCAAGAATTTATCTTCATTGGTTGTCATACTTCAGTTTTTTTTTCCTCCTTTGCATGTGATTTTAAAAGAATTGTACTTGAGTTCTCAAAACAATAAATAATTATACTTATCTATCTGCATCTTATAATTGTTAAAGACTTACGAATACGGACTAAGGAGCTTCCATTTATATGAATTATGGCTTCTAATGCCACATATTTGCCTTTTAGTTTGAAAGAGGCTTTAGAATCTATTTTAATTCAGTTTGTGCACCAAAGAGCCATACCTTGTATGGTTCTACTGTTTCCTTTTCTATTAATGGAAAATCATAACCAAAGAGGCGGTAAATAGATGATGTTTTGTTGACGCTAAGTCATTTACCGGACCTAGGTTGTGCCCTCTCCCAACCTCTCTCATCCTCTAACTCTTCTACTCTTCTACACCACAACCACTACCACCTCCATCCCCCTCTTCCGCGATGCCTCTACCACCATCTCTGCTCCTATCCCTTAATGTTCTCACAACCTCTTCAACCACTATTACCAATGCCTGCCTATTTTTTGTGCGGTTTTATTATTTTATAGAGATTTTCAGTGCAATTAAACGCTAGAAAATTATTTTGAAGGTATCAATCATATACATTTTCCCTGAGAATGTTTTGATTCAAAACATATTTGTTAGAAAAATGTTTTATGTTTAAACAACCGAGCCTAATCCGCAATGGTGGACAAGCTGTAATTGTAACTTTTGTAATATATGCCTTCCTAATTTCTATGTCAAAATAGATGGCTTTATACATGTAGAAAGGATCAAAATTGATTTTGTTGACAGTTCTTATTTTTCTTCTTTCAATTGCATTGCTATACTATGAATGAAATTCTTTTCAAAATTGGAGTTTTTCGTCGGCATATGCCTAAAAGTAACTTGGAGTACAGGATAAACTATTGTCTATTTCTGGTTATGTTTGCCAAGAATTTGGATACATTGAGTAATATGGCTCCCTTATAAAAGCATCCATCCTACTCATGTTTGGATTGAAAACATTACTTGCACAACTTTATATTTTTCTTCTTATTCTTGCGAACCAGCTTCCATTGCATACGTTCTCCCATTGTTTATTAGAAAGTTGCAAGTCTAAGTCAGCCAGTTTCTTTTGGGCTTCAAAGAGAATATGGGCACTTTAGGTGTTGAAATAAAAGGTATAGGCATTTCTCCCTCCACCTTAATGTGTTTCTTTTTTTTCTTTCCTTTTGGACTATCTTAAAAAAATACATGAAAGTTTCAAATAAAAAATGAAAGCAATTATTTATTCAACTTCTCTTATTATCATTAAATTCAAATGCACATTTAACGAAAAAAATAAAATAAAATTGAACCTACCTTTCTTGGCTCATCTCAAGCAAGTGTTGTTCTATTAAAATGCGCATTTTTGTGTAAGCTTTCATTTACTATGGGAATAGAGGGGGAAATCCTTTCTTTTACAGATATAGAAATAACTTCTACCAATATCTAGAATCTTTTGATATAGTTATTTCAACATTGACTTTTTTTTGTGGGGGGGGGGGCGGGAAAGCCTTTTGACTTGAAGTTAGGTTACAGAGCTAATATAGTGGATGAGTAGCATAAAGGGCAGTATTAGCTCAAGTTTTTCTTCATTTTACACCAAACTTTATGTGTGCACGCGCTCACACATGGGCAGGCATAGTCCATACATGTCCAAACATATATACATATAAGTACAAAATACACATGTAAAATCTAATTGGAAAAAGTACTACCGAGTATATCCATCTTTCAATTTGTTGCCTTGTTAATTCCACATTAAAGTATCGTGTGTATTTTATTTGTTTTTAATCTTTCTTTCCCCTTGAGCTCCGGCCCTCGTGCCAGGGTTTTTTTGAAAAACAAAAGAATTGATGTTTCCTAAGATTTATGTAGATGATGTATTGGTGCAGATACCTTGGAATGACAATGATGAACTGCTGGCGACTTGGAGGGATGCTAGGACAGGATACCCTTGGATTGATACTATCATGGTTTAGGTTAGGTCTGTGTTGTCCTTCTTCAGTATACAGATATTGATACCAATCTAAGTGCTGCTTTGCTGCTTCAACCCAAGCATATTCTTTCTTTACACTTCATCTTCATATTTTGGCAGTGTGTTTGAAATCCATTCATGTTTACTATTGTAGCTCTGCAAGTGGGGTTGGATGCATCATCTAGCACGCCACTCTGTTGCATGTTTTTTAGCTCGTGGCGATCTGGTACATGACTTTGTTACTCTTAGAAAATCATTTTATCTGTATTATTTGTCTTTCCCTGACATTAGTTTTATTTTTTTCTGATAGTTTGTTCTTTGCGAAAAAGGATGTGATGTTTTTGAAAGGCTTCTGATTGATTCGGATTGGGCAATCAACAATGGAAACTGGCTATGGCTTTCATGTTCATCATTCTTTTACCAGGTATGATTAGCAGGACCATCGTATCTGGGACTTTCCATGGCTTCATGTGAATGGTTTCATGTGATTTATGCTATATGCTATAATCAGATGGTTCAAAATTATGTGATTCTCTTTAAGGTCAGCGTAGTACATGGCTTAGTCTTTAATTTCATTGCTAATTTGCACATGTAGGTTACTGCAAGATATCTAAAGGCTCAAATTTTGGAATTCCCATTTTGAACTTATTGCTTCATGAGGCAATTGAATTGACTAGCTCCTAGCTGAAGGCTTTTCTAACATATGATAATTTCAATGCTGACCAGTATAGCCGTACCTACTCACCAATCTCATTTGGAAAGAAGTATGACCCAAATGGGATTATATCAGGCATTTTCTTCTCGTATTGAAAGGTATGTTCAGGTTCCTCTCAGTTTCGTTATGGTCTTTTGGCAGGCTATATTCTCTTATTTAACCTTTTCAATCAAATGTCAATGATCAGATATGCCAAAGGAGTACATTTATGAGCCGTGGACAGCTCCTCGAAGTGTTCAGACTAAGGCAAAGTGCATAATTGGTAGAGATTATCCAAAGCCAGGTCAGTTTTGGCACTTATGTTGTTTACACTACCTTTCGATCAGGTCTCAAAAGTAGGTCAAATCTTCTTCTGTGATGAAGAAGATTATATCTGTGGTTGATTTTTTTTTTTCTTTGGGTTTGGTTTTAGTTTAATTTTAAAAGGTCAAGTATTTGAATTAGTCAAACTGCTTACAAAATGGATTTGGTTTTTGTTTCCTAATGCTCTGCAGGGGCACCCATGCCCGAAAGCAAGGATAACATGCGAGCGCCACCATCGCACAATAGAGCCACGCATTTGGAGACCCAGAAGGTTTTTGATCGCATGCGAGATCATGTTGGCATGACGGATACTTGACGATTGTCATTGCCGATCTTCTTGATTTTAAGGCACTTAGGAGTGCAAAATTCTATCGGAACCTCATCCGACGCGTGTGGGCGCGAGTGGGAGAGATCTTTGATAGGTTGAATGGTTTGGTTTGCAAGGATACCACCATCGCACAATAGAGCCATGCGTTTGGGGACCCAGAAGGTTTTTAATCGCGTGCGAGATCACGCTTGCACGACGGATACCTGACGATTGTCATTGCCTATCTTCTTGATTTTGAGGTACTCAGTGGTGCGAAATTCGATGGGAACCTCATCCGGCACGTGTGGGCACAAGTGGGAGAGATCTTTGATGGGTTGGATTCAGAGTGTGGGACTTTCGTTGAATCCAACCCATCATACCTCAAAATCTAGACGATCGGCAATGACAATCCTCGATGATAAAAAACCTTTTGGGTCCCCATACGCGTGGCTCTATTGTGCGATGGTGGCGCTCGCATGTTATCCTTGCTTTCGGGCATGGGTGCCCCTGCAGAGCATCAGGAACAAAAACCAAACCCATTCTTTAAGCGGTTTGAACAATTCAAATACTTGGCCTTTTAAAATTAAACTAAAACCAAACCCAGAGAAACAAAAAAATCAACTATAAATAAATTCTTTTCTGGGTCTGTGTCAGTAATTAAAAAAATAAAATAAGAAATGTTTTGTAGTGATTTGAGAGAACAAGAGAAATGCATAAGTATATATATATATGTATAGTTTTCTTCTTGGTAGGTGCAGACCTTATGGGCTTGGTTAGTTTGAGTTCTAGGCCCATCTGTTAAAAAAAATCAAAATAATTATACACCATTTTATGCACTTTAATATGTATCACCCTTTTTCTCTTCCTTGTTGGTTGAAGTGTAATTGTATGATAATTTATTTACCTACTTTTCTTCTGTCTAATTAATCGTTAAATATGGCAGCATAAATTAAACATTTCATAACATTGGAATGACAAAAAAATCAAATTGGTTTCTATTCTCATTCCATGTGCCTACCGGGTAGTGCAATGATTAAAATTTAAAAATTGGTTTTATTACTTAAAAAGTTGTGCCATGCATAAATGAGTTCATATGGTTTAAAAAAAAAAAAAAATTGTTTTTCTAGACAAGGTTAAAAACAAAGCTTTTTTTAAAAAACTTGAGCCTTTTTTAATTGACAAGTTATTTTGTAAAGCTATTCTGCTCTACTTTGAATAAGCTAAAGCACTAGGCCATGGGAGGTGGCTCCTGCCACCCCTAGTTTCATAATTGTTTTAATATTTATAGTTTTACATTAATTATATATATATATATTCTTTTTTTAATTTCTAAATAATTTGTTATTATTATTTTAAAAAATTATGTTTTTTAACTCATAGTGCAGTTTTGGAACTACTATTTCTATGACCATTTCACTACTTCATAGAAGCCGAAGGTTTTGGTATAATGTCTATGTCCAAGCAACTGGGTTTAGTTTTGGTCACCGAAAAGCCAAAATGAAGAATTAAGAGTAAGAAAGGAGTAAACAATTTCACTTTTAAAATTTTAACTTTTACCCATCTTAATCGAAATTAACATAAATCAGAAAAACTTGGATGGGATTTTTGTTTTTTGGGACCGCATGGAAAAGGAAATCTCCTTTCTAGTCCCAAAGCATTCAGCATTCTTAGGTCAATTTCCTCTCTATGAGCTAAGAACTAGCCTTAGAACTGCAACCACACGATTTAAGAGGCAATTAAAGACCACAAAAGGAAATCTCCTTTCTCTAGGTTTTGCCCCATGTCATACCCATTTTGACAGCAAAATTAATGTCTTGTCTGCACGAGTGGCTCTCCAACAAGCCAATGTCTAGACCAAACAAAGGCCCTGCCAAAAAATTACTCAGCAATGCTCAGCCTTCATCTTCATCCACATCTTCTCCAAGAAGCATCAACCCATTAGCATACAAATCGAGCTCCTTCTAAGCTGTAGCTTTCCTGTGGTACTGTAGATTGGATCACATTAGATTATGAAAGTGTTGTATGAGCATGTACTAAGTTCCACATTGGTTGTGTACTAAGTGAATTTTTTTATTTGTATATATATATATTTTTTTTGGAGATGTACTAAGTGAAAATATTCTACTAAAATGATTATAGGGAGTCTCAAGTATGACTAGTCATTTTGGTGTATGGTGCAAATATGGTGAATGTGTCGCTAGGTCATGAAAAACGGCATCAAAGCCAACCTAGTAATTCCACATGGGCTAAGAACACTGTAGAGCAATGTGGATCCTGATGAAAATGTTGAATATTTGAATGAGAGAGATTGTGAAGGCATTATATAAGATAACTCCCATGCATCTCCTAACTGGAATCGGGCTACATAAGTTATTACAAAAAGCCCGAATTGTGACTAGTCATTTTTGGGTATCAAGCCAATGTTGCTAGCTCATGGCATTCCTCTCTTTAGTATGAATCTGTCATAACCACAAAGCTCACAAGGACGTTCACTCTACCTTCAACTACTTGCCATTACATGTCAAAAAAAATAATAATAAAAATACTTGCCATTATTATCCTTCCTTGAGGAAATACTATTCTCTTATTTTGACAGGTGAAACAACTTATGCATCCATATGGGTTAAGTTCCTGACCTCAGTCTCCAACCCTTATTTATGACAGGAAAAGAAACAATTTAATCTGAGCCATTGGCATGAAGAACTACTACTCATATACTGCATGAGGGATATTCCCTACCCAAGGCTCTCTCTTCCCTCCCTCACTCATCTTGTGTTTTGTCCACTTTAAGCATTGAACTAGTTACTCTCTATGCCTACTTTTGTGCAACTACTAGCTTTAATGGGGCATGTCTTGGCCAACTAACAACCTCACCAACAACCCTCGATCCAACTCTCTGAACTCTATCAAAGAGCATCTAGAACTCAGCACTACCAGAATAGCCATGTGGCCTAGTAACCTAAAGCTGCCCTCCTCACTGCATAAAAAAGCAAGCCCTTTAAAAATTTATTGAATCCTGTACCATTATATAAAAAATGTTAGCTAGACACGCTTATTCCAAGAGAGGCACACTTAGGTGGACTAAGAAACATTGGTTGAACCAAAAAAAAAAAAGGAAAGAAAAGAAAATAGGCAGCACTTACGTTAGAAAACAAGACTCATGCATAAGGTGGGAAGCATGTGCCTTAAATAGCCAAAGCTGCCCACATTGAGGCATATGCTTAAGAACGAAAAATAAAATATATATCTATGTTTTTTTATGCCAACAATGGTGTTCACAGTAATTTGTGTTCTAGATACAAGTTCAGTTACAGAATAGTAGGCACTTTCTTAGATGCAGTTAGCAAGGAACTAAAAGGGTAGGTATAACAATTGGGAGTGTCAGACATGAATGGTTCATGAACAATGACATCAGACATGGATGGAACACAAATTAAGCAGACGCGCAGAAGTAGCAAGTTCCTTAAACTACATTGGAAACACAGAAAAAGGCATGGGCATTTACAAACATGCACCATTACAAAAAGTTATTTCTCATGTTCAATCTACTGTTTAGGGTGAGAATATATTTGTCTTGAGAGCATCTGGAAAGTATTGCAGACGACATTGACTATATTTGCTTTAGTAGTGGTTCAACTTGTAAGAATATCTAATCCATATTATTAGACAAATTTTTCACTATCTTGTTCGTAGAAAGGTTTATTTTGTGAAGGTAGTTTATATAACTAAAACATTGCATCTCTGCAGTGTATAATAAATAAAAGGGAAACATCAGTGGAAGTCTATAATTTTATTCCCACTATTTTAGAGCTATTTTAATTTTTAACCTAGCATGTGACAAGGATTATAATATATATATATATATATCTATCTTGTTAAAAGCCTTTACAAGACCATCTCTAAAATCCAACTCAGCACTTAATTCAAACAATCTCTCCTAAGTTTTCCTTTGCTAAACCGTAAATTATTTCACCTACACTGGCAACATCATGATGGCCACAACATGGCAAAGAAGTGCCAATCGCATGTCCTAGGAGTGTAACTGTGTAAGAGTTACAATGTCCAACAACTGTCTGAGTTGAACACCAATTCAACAAGTCTCTGAAGTGAACATCAGTTCCACCTAAATTTGTAGAATTTATGGATGTATTCCTCTTTCTTTTGTTTTTTTTTTTTTTTTTTTTTTTTTTTTTGGAAATTTTCAAATTGATGTAGCAAAGGTCTCATTGGCTAGGTTTTTTTCTCTCTCTCATTTTGATTTGGTATGATTGTTCTCACTTTTTATTTTTCCATTTTTCTTAAAACTAATGATGTGTCAGATTATAATTAGAGGCTACAATGAGTGTTATCAGGTTGGACCTGATAGTAGGTGCTTCAAAAAAATTACTAACCATACCAAGTATCTTTAAAACAACAACATAATTTATTATCCAATATTGAAGGGAAAATAATTATATATGCGGTTCACTGAAAAAATAGTTCTTATCTTTTAAACTTCAGCCCTTACCCATCTCAATCAAAATTAGTATAAACAATAAGAATTCGGATGAAATTTTCAATGTTGAATTTACTAGAATTATTCTAATACAAAGAAAATGATTAAGCTTGCAAATGCAAAATTCAATTGGTGTACATCAAATTGATCAGGAAAATGCAACATAAATTTGATAAATAATCTCTCTTCACAGCTATCTAGCAATAGCAACCAACAAGCTACTCAACTTCAAGTAAATAATCATCAATCTGAAGCTGGGATTAGTACTCTGCAAAAAAAAAAAAAAAGAATTGTCCTAATTGATTTAAATCGAAAAATATCCAGTTAGTTATATTTAAGAGGTACTTTTGTCTCCTTAAAAAGTGAAAGGACAAGATACCTCTCAAATATAACTAATTGGATACTCACTAGTTCAAATGAACAGGAGAGGATCTAGTTCCCTCTGCCAAAAGAAATCCAAAAGAGAATTACTTTAGCAACACAATATAAAAAGGTCACGACTAGAGAATCATTTAGGACTAAGAACCATCATGTGAAAAAAAGAAAAAAATGGACTAGGAACCATTAGAAAATTAGAAGTCAATGAGGATAGTCTGAACACATGGGACGGACATTTGTCTGGCTGGTCTGAAGACGTGTGTGACTGAGGATATGAATGCCGAATTGCTCAGGAATTTTACGGGGGAAGACATTGTAACAACGTTAAGGCAAATGCACCCATTAAAATCCCCGGGACCGAATGGCTTTGCACCATGCTTCTATCAAAGATCCTGGGAAACAGGCAGAAAGGAGGTATGTAGTTCGGTGTTGGGTTTTTTGAATAATGGCATATTTGATTCTGCCATCAATTCCACATATATTGCATTGATTCCAAAAAAGAAAAACCCTTGTAAAATAACTAACTATCGTCCCATTAGTTTGTGTAATGTTATTTATAAACTTGGTGCCAAGGTATTAGCCAACAGATTGAAGAAAGTCTTGCCCTACATCATCTCTCCAAATCAAAGTGCGTTTATTCCTGGGAGGCTAATTACGGTAATATTTTGGTGGCTTTTGAAGCATTGCACATGATGAACGGGAGAATGAAGGGAAGGGAGGGTTACATGACGCTAAAACTAGACATGAGCAAGGCATATGATAGGGTGGAATGGGATTATTTGGAAGTGTTATGAAGAAGATGGGGTTCCAGAGATGGATTCAGTTGGTAATGACATGCGTCCGTATAGTCTCCTACTCAATTCTCATTAATGGCCAACCTCATGGAACAATTGTACCTACCCGGGGAATTAGGCAAGGTGATCCATTGTCGCCTTATTTTTTTATAATGTGTGTTGAAGGTCTCAGTTCTTTGTTACAGAAGGCAGAGTGTGATGGTACGAGGATCACAGGACTTCCAATTGTTCGGGGGGGAATGAAGCTGAACCACCTATTTTTTGTGGATGATAGCCTTCTTTTTTGTAAGGCGAATGCAATGGAGTGGGCGAACATGCAGGGGATTTTGGATGTGTATGAACAAGCTTTAGGGCAAAAACTCAATAGAGAAAAAACCACTATTTTCTTTAGCAAAAATACACATGAGGACACAAAGGCGCATTTGCTATCAATTGCAGGAATCCCACCAACATCCTCTTTCGAGAGATATCTTGGATTACCGGCTTTAATCGGCAAATCCAAAGTTGAGGCATTCTCAGGGCTAGTGGGGACAATATGGAGTCGGATGAATGGGTGGAAAGAAAAGTTTTTATCACAAGCGGGTAAAGAAGTGTCACTAAAGGCGGTGATATAGGCAATTCCCACTTATACCATAAGTGTATTCCATTTACCGAAACAAGTATGTAAGGAGATAAATTCAATGATGGGCCGGTTTTGGTGGGGACATAAGGAAAATGATACTAAAATGGCGTGGATGAGTTGCGAGAAGCTGGGTCGGGCAAAAGACAAGGGTGGACTTGGTTACAGGGATTTGGAGAATTTCAATCTGGCGCTCCTTGCTAAGCAGGGTTGGAGGCTCTTGCAGTTCCCAGATTCACTTGTGGCCAAGGTGTTAAAGCAAAAATATTATCCGAATAGCACCTTCCTTACTACACAGTTGGGGCAGAATCCGTCTTATGCGTGGTGTAGCATTTGGTAGGGCAGGGAGCTTCTAAATGAACTAATCTGGAGAATAGGGAACGGACAATCTGTGCGCATATGGAGTGACTGCTGGATCTCGATGCCGTTTTCCTACGTAATTCAGACTCCAATCCAAGGACTCCCGGCCGAGGCCTAAGTCTATTCTCTTATTGACAAAAATACCAATTGGTGGAATACTGGGCTTATAAATGAAATTTTTAGCAGAGAAGAGGTGGAAATGATTTGCAACATTCCTATTTGTCCTCAGAGGCAAACGGATAAACTGGTGTGGGTGGGAACTAAAAATGGGGAATTCTCTGTAAGAAGCACATATCACCTAGCAATGTCCAAAAAAGATGGAAATTTGGGAAGCTACTTAAATGATGAACAAAGTAAGAAAGTCTGGAGAGTAGTATGGGGGATTCAGGATCTAGCAGTGACCAAGACATTTTTGTGGAAGGTGTGTAGCAACATTCTCCCAACTAAGCTCAATCTTGTCAAGAAGGGTATCAATACGGATCCTATGTGCCTTGTATGCGGACTGCAGGAGGAAACGGTAGAACATGCGTTGTGGACATGCGAAGCTGCTTGGGATGTGTGAGCGGCGTGTAGTGTACAAACCCAAAAGAGCATAATGATGGAGGTTGACTTTGTTACACTTCTGATGAGTCTAATGGATAGACTGGAGGCACATGAGATGCAAAAGATGGTGATTGTGGCTAGGTACATTTGGCTTCGTTGAAACAAAGTTGTTTTCGAAGGAGAATTTCAGTCTCCATCCATAATTTTGGAAATGGTAACAACCTAGATTGATAATTTTGTTAAAGCCGAGCAAGGAAGAAGAGTAAGGGTGGTTAATCATTTAGAACCTGGTGGGATGACGTGGAAGGCTCTTGAAGTAGGTTTTGTAAAACTGAACTGGGATGCGGCATTGGATGAACGAAGATAACGAATGGGTTTTAGAGTCATTGCAAAGGATCATGAAGGAAAGGTCATTGCAGCTATGAGTGGATCTATACCTAACATCACATGCCCATCTATGGCAGAAGCACTGGGGGCATGGAAGTCAGTAGAGATGTGTCTCTCTTTGGATTTCTCAAAGATTAACTTGGAGGGGGATGCTTTGGAGGTAGTTAATGCTTTGAAAAAAGAAGGGCTCTGCTGGTGTAGCTATGGCATAGTGGTCAATGATACCAAGGCATTGTTGTCTACCTTTAGGGAGTGGAAGGTGAGTCACACCAAAAGGGAGAGTAATGTGGTTGCCCATGAGCTTGCCAAGTTGGGGTTAGGTAGAGATAATGACCATGTATGGAGGGAGGGCTATCCATCCTGTATCCATGATGTTGTATTGGCCAATATTTCTTTGCTGTGATTTATAATATTGGAGTTTCAATTCAAATTCGGAAAAAAAAAAAAAAAGTATAGTAGATTGAGATTTTTTGCAAAAAGAAGGCAATTAAAGAGGAATAAGAAAAAGCTTATGTCGCCACTTTGAAATTAATCATGACAGAGAAGTAGCATACATTGTTATTCTAAAATAAGTTGAAGAATTTATGAGATTTTAAGGATATTGTCCCTTTAAGAGCATTTTTATAGTTGTAGTTATTATGCGAAAAGAATACTAGTTGCATAGATAGAAACAAAAAAAAGGTCATGAAGTCATTAATTGAATTCTTAAAGTTGTTGAAAATTTATAACATATTTTCTCAAAATATAAACAGCTATAAGTTGACACAGAGACTAACTTGGGGGAAGGCCAAATTTTAGCATTTTAGCAAATACGACTTTCTCTAGCAGCGCAGATGAGCAATAAGACTTGAGAAGAAGGGCATAAGTATCTTCAGTAGGGACGCACCAGCTTTTAACAAGTTCTAAATATGCAGATTTTGCATCCTTATATAGTGATTTCTTCCAGTAAGCATCTATAAGCAAATTGTGGCAAAAAATACTTGGCCTTTTAAAATTCAACAAAAACCAAACCCAAAGAAACAAAAAAATCAACCACAGATAAATTCTTTTCTGGGTCTTTGTGTCAGTAATTAGAAAAATAAAATAAAATAAGAAAGAGGTACTAATTTCTCAACAACACAATTGAATCATACTGTTTACCGAGATGAAGTTGAACTACGTTGATAACATCATCCCAAATGGTATGAGAGGTTAGGGGAGAGTGTCGAGAGAACCCTGGAGTTTATTGGAATCCAGGTTATACCGCAAAATTTACTGAGCAACGGGGATTAGTACTGGAAAAATTTCATCAACAGAACCATATCCATATTTCCATCCTCATCATCTTAAAGAGCCACCTGTAAAAAGATGATGCATCAAATATTTAAATACTATGAAGCACATAAATATGAGTGTAAAGTTTTGCATTACATCGTTGCCTAGACAGCTTCTTGGGATTAAAGCCTCTCCATTTGCCACGTTTGTCAATATAAAGATCTTCACGTTTGCTTTTCCCAACAGCCTCACAAATTGAATTCTTGGCTATGCATTCGAAACTACTCTTATAGCTTCTAGGATCTATGAATATATAGCTAAATGAGCAGGCAAAAATCAACCTACAAAAGTTCATTCATGATTAATACAATTCACAAATATAATCTCCCAAACATGTTCTTACAATGTACACCTTTTGTCAAAAGCCATTACCTTAGAAAATGAAATAGTAAAAGCATACAAGGCATGGTCATTGGTGCACAAATTGAATTAAAAGTGGTTCTAAAACATCTTTCAAACTAAAAGGCAAATATGTGGCATTAGAAGCCATAATTCATATAAATGGAAGCTCCTTACATACGTCCATATTCGTAAGTCTTTAACTATTATAAGACCCGCAGATAGATAAGTATAATTATTTACTATTTTGAGAACTCAAGTACAATTCTTTTAAAATCACATGCAAAGGAGGAAAAAAAAAACCAACAAAACAAGCTAAAGAATGGCAACCAATGAAGATAAATTGTTGAAACTTTATTGCATGTGTAGTTGTATGTGTGATAATTATGAGAATCAATGTCTTGAAACCAATCAAAATGCAATAAAATGAATAAAAACAATGTAAAAAATAAGTGAAGTTGATATGAAATCCATTGTGTACCTTACAGTGTGTGAGTGTGTTACATCAAGCTCACAACAGATAAAGCATACAAGTCACAATAACGCATGTGTTTGGAGAAACTCTTTCTTGCTTATGTTGTGTACCATTTTGATGTACATTAACTTGTTTTGAATTGATAGGATTAAGTTGCTTCCTAGAATTGAATTGAAGCAGCAAACTTACGAGCCTTGTTGTCCTTTGTTTTGAATGCTAAAACTTAATTTAAAAAATTGCTTTTCCATGTAGTCCCAAAAACAAAAATAGAAATGGAAAAAGAGAGATATGTCTTTGAGTTTGTCCCCTTCCATTTTCTTAGTACTAGAATTATTCAAGCTATTTCAATGTTGGTAACTTCTTTTGAGTTTATTGGCCCAATAGCCAAATTACAGCTAAGTTTTTCTGATTTATATTAATTTTGATTAAGAAGGGTAAAAGCTATAATTTTAAAAGAGAAATGAAATTGTTTCCTCCTTTCCTACTCTGAATTCACCTTTTTGGCTTTCAGTGACCAAAGCTAAGCATAATTGCTTGGGCGCAGACATTATACCAAAACTAATTATAGAGGATTCGCCTTCTATGTGATAGTTTCACTACCGTATAGAAATGATAGTTCCAAAATTGCACCGTGAGTAAAAAAGTAAATTTTTTAAAAAATAATAAAAATCTATTTAGAAATTAAAAAATATATAAAAATAGGAAAACTTCAGTTTGGCCCCCATGAACAACCAGCCGATTTTACAAAGGACCTCTGAATTTTCAAATCTCTCACTTTGGATTTCTGAACTTTGATTTGCTTTCACTTTGGACCATTCTGTTAGTTTTCAACATTAAATTCAAACGGTTTGAATTTTTATGCCCATTATATCCTCACATAGTTCACTTGAAATTCCAAAAACACCCAAAACTACAACACCCACCCCTAGCTAAATCGACACCGTTTTAGGCATTTATTTTTTTTATTAAAAAAAAAAGGAAAAAAAAAATCAAGGTGGCTGATGTCGCCCCAACAGCCAATTTGGGGGTAGTTCCCCCATGGCCAAGGGGGTTGTCCGGCAACCCAAAAAAGAAAAAAGAAAAAAGAAAAAAGAAAAAAGAAAAAAAGAATGGGTTTTAAGCTTTTGGGGTGGGCCGAAACCACCCCCAGGCCCTTGGGGGTGGTCCGGCTACCCTAAAAAATGGGAATGGTTTGACCGTTTTGGCCGTTTGGGTGTGGTTGAACCACCCCTTTGGCCATGAGAATGGTTTGACTACCTCAAGATCGGCCGTGTAGGTGGCTCCAGCCACCCCATTTTTTAAAAGTTTTTAAAAAATATTTTTCCTTTTTTTTTTTTTTTAAGAACAAAATATAATTTTAATGCCAAAAACTATGTCCTTTCGAGCTGGTTGGGTGCTGAAGTTTGGGGCCCAAAACGGTATAATTTTAACGTGAGAGTTTAATGGACATAAAAGTCAAACCGTTTGAGCTTATTCAAACTGAAGTTTCCCCAAAAAACTATTAATTTAAAACTATAAATATTAAAAGAATTAAGAAACTAAAAATGAAAATGTAAAGGGGTGGCCCAAAATGGGGTGGCTAGAGCCACCTCCCTTGGCTACATCCTTCAGCTTATTCAAAGCAGAGCAGAATAGGTTTACAAAATAATTTGTCTATAAAAAAAAAGCTTGAGTTTTTTTTTTTATAACTTCGTTTTTAAGCGTTTCTAAAAAACAATTTTTTTTTTACCAAGTGGACTCATTTATGCATGTCACGACTTTTTATATACTAAAAACACTTTTTAAGACGAAACTTTTAAATTTTGATCATTGCACTCCTTAGGATAGTTTGGCACATGAAATGAGAATAAAAATCAATTTGATGTTTTTTGTCATTCCAATATCATAAAATGTTTAATTTATGTTGCCATATTTAATGATTAATTAGAAAAAAGAGAAGTTGGTAAAATAAATTATCATACAATTGCACTTCAATCAACACGGAAGAGAAAATGGGTGATACATATTCAAATGCATAAAATGGTTTATCATTTTTTTTTTTGAATTTTTTTGAAGAAGTGTTTTAATCTCAACGACTCTAAATTTAACTAGAATTGAATCCAAACTTAACCCACAAAAAATAAAAATGATGTGCAAGTAGAGGAGGGACATACCGGTCGCTAACTAGCAATTGACCCACAACAGCTCCACAAAAGGAAATATCTTGACTCAATGAAATTATATGGCCAACTATCAACCTCAATCAACATCTAAATAAAGATCAATTTTGAGTTATTTCAAAATTTAGTCCAGATTCAATGAAAAGAGTGCCTCAATTTAAGCATAACTTCTCCTTAGCATCTATCCAAAGCTTTTGGTGATCATTTTGATGAGAAACTGAGTTCATATAGATGAATATAGGTCCAAATACTTTTTTCCATGGCTCTACATCTTTGAATTTCATCTCAAGGTCCATTCCCGAATAGTGTGCGCTCATAAACACCCGAATATGAATAACCAAATTAGAAAGTTGACTATTCTATTAATGATAAAAGAAAAAAATAATTATGAGCGTCCAAGTTTTTACTAGGAGTAGAGTTTATGCAATCTACTCAGGTACTCAACAATTAAGTGTATCTATTGTTGTAAAATCAAAGGAAATAACAAGACAAGATAAAGAGATTGTAATATGTGAAATTAGTTCTTCAGAAACTAGATAAGATTCTTCTCTATTATTGTGTGTTTTACAAACTAGCCAATGCTCCCTTTTATAGGCATAGAATAATGGAAGGTTAAAGAATATGAAAAGGTGAATATGAAAAGGGTGGTACATGAATCAATTGGCTACATCAATGTATACATGGATGTTATAGGAATTCTAAAAGGTTACATAAATGTGTAGAATTCCATGAAGTGAAACCAAATGGTCATCCACCAAATGCATGTATGCATTCATAACACTCCCCATTGGATGACCATACACTAAGAATATGCCTTATTAAAACCTTGTCAAGGAAAACCTAGTGGGAAAAAACCTATGGTGAAGGAAAAAGAGTACAATATTCTTATGTGCCTTTGTATGCTTTAGGATTGCCTCATTAAAACCTTGTAAAGGAAAACCCAGTGAAAAAAACCTTAAAACCATAAAATATCTAAATGGCCCACATGGGGGATGAATTGGCCCACATATATCCCTTTAAATTCTTTGTAAAAATGATGGAGATTCAATAATTACCTTAGAAGGGGATGGTTTGATAATAAGTTTATCTTGAGAACATGCAGCACAAGGATAATCATTTGGTAAAAAATCTCCTGGTTATTTAAGGGATGTCCATGAGAGTTCTCAATTATTTGACGCATTATAATTGTTCCGGATGTCCAAGATGATCATGCCAAAGCATAAACATCTTTGGATTAGAGCACTTCTAGTGCATCACAACATGTGATTTAATTGTTTTTATTGTTGTATAATACAACCTGGAAGAGAAAGTAGGCAGTTTTTCCAATATAAGCTTCTGGTCCAAAATTATTGAAGTAATATAAAGATATTCGTCACTGCCTTCATTAGTGGTTTCAACATGATAACCATTTAAACGAATATTCTTAAAACTGATTAAATTTCTTCTGGATTTAGAAGAATACAAAGCATCATCAATACAAAATTTTGTTCCTTTTGGCAATATGATATTAGCTCTTCTGAAGCCTTCGATTAGGTTTGATAAACCAGATATTGTATTGACACTAGCTTTGTTTAATATCAAGTTTCGAAAATATTTCTTATCTCTAAGAATTGTATGAGTTGTACAACTGTCTGCTAGACACAAATCTTCACCAATCATCTTGGAATTAATCATTCCATTAATATGACCAATGCTTCCATAAATAACAAAAAATATATATTAAATTTCATTAATAAAAAAAGAAAGTAACAAAATACAATTAAATTTGACAATTTGAACATACTGTGATTAAGACAAATGAAAACATATTAATTGTTGTAGAAATATTCATCACTAACTAAAAGATTAGTTTTTGTAGTAGAGTCTATAAAAAAATCAGAAACAACAAGATGAGTATTAAGAAATAAATTGGAGAATCAACAGGATTACTGTAATTAGTAAAATTCATTTCAATCATCTTTTTCTTTGTCTTTATGGAGGCATAATATAGTTCTTCCATATGTTTATGCGTATGACAGGTACGCAATCAATGCCCTTTCATACCACACTTGTAACATTTATCTCCATAGTATTTGTAGGTTTATTCTGTAAACCTTTGTTTTCATTTTGTTTCGCCTCAGTGTGGTTATACTTTTGGTGGTATGTAATATTTCTTTTTGTAAGAATTATGAATATGTTCCCTTGACCTCTATAATTTTTCTACCTCGTCCACATCCATGACCATGGTTTCGTCTATTACCATGAAATTATGTTCCATTTGCTTTATGAAATGGTGTAGAACCCGTTGGACGAGATTAATGATTTTTCATTTATAGCTTGTTGTTTTGCTTAGTTCAGAATATCTTATGAAATTACGCTCTCGATATTGCTACTATAGGAGCACATTCAAGGCATGACATGTGCAACTTCAAGTGCATGAAATGTGCAACTTCAGGTGCATAAAATGTGCAACTCTAGGTGAATCCAATTATAACGAGCATTTGGGAGGATAATTGCCTTCTGGTATTCATATCTCTCCATTATATTATTCCACAAGGTTTTGGATCTTTTACCATAAGGTACTCAGTTTTTATATGCTTCAGGCATATAAAATTATAAGACATCATATTCATAACATTAGTATGATAACATTATAGTTCATATAAATCTCACATGAATCATAATATGCAAATATTATAATATGATTTTTAAAACACTAAAAATTTATAAGCATATGTTATAATGTTAATTAACAAAATAGATAATAAGATTATTAAATGTTAAAGAAACTTATAATGAATTGAAAATACCTCACGGATAGCTTTTGATGTTGAAGATCAAAAGAACACAACAATTAGCTAGAGCTTCGTGCTGATAACGTGTTGTAAAATCAAAGGAAATAACAAGACAAGATAAAGAGATTGCAATATGTGAAACTAGTTCTTCAGAAACTAGATAAGATTCTTCTCTATTATTGTGTATTTTACAAACTAACCAATGCTTTCTTTTATAGGCATGGAATAATAGGAGGTTAAAGAATATGAAAAGGTAAATATGAAAAGAGTGGTACATGAATCAATTGGCTACATCAATGTATACATGGATGTTATAGGAATTCTAAAATGTTACATAAATGTGTAGAATTCCATGAAGTGAAACCAAATGGTCATCCACCAAATACATGTATGCATTCATAACATCTATTAAATTTTAGTACTTAATTTTTTTATTATTATTATATTCATATTATGCCACATGACCCTCAAGTAAAATGACATGTGAATTTGTTTAGAAATTATACTAAAAAAAATTGTAGTCAAGAGTTTTCCTTTTAAACATTATCCCACCATTCAACATCTCCACTTATCATCTCAGAAGAGTATTTGTTTAAATAGTAATCCTATTTATTAAATTATTATATGACTGTCATATAACTTGACGATGTGGTAATGAAAATAAGTCATTGAATTAGCACTTATAATTCGTATGGATAGGTGGACTTACACAGAGTGTAGTGTGGCCGACATGAGAGGTGAGTTCTTGCTTGGTGGGCCTTACTGAACGAAACTCTTCAGAGGATGTTATGATCCAGAATCCAACGGGTGGGTCAAGGGATATCCACCCAAGAACTTTGGTGTCTTTCACATCCAACAAGTAGTGGTACTTGTCGTCCACCTCTCCTCTAACTCTAGGTTTGGTTGCATTCGTCAAAAGAACTTCCCCTAGATAGGTTAGGGCGTGACTCTTTTCCCGATCCTTTTGTGTTGGCATAATCCTCTGCTTATCATATGATAGTGCCATGTAGTGAAACCTGACCATTCATTTTCAAATATAATGATTATTTGCTTTTTGATATTCAATTTATTTTGTATAAAATGAAATGAACATCTTTTATTTACTCACTTGTCCTTTTTGAGTTTGTAAGCAACCCTAATAAACCCAAATCCACCTTTGGCCATCTATTAAGGCACTCGAATATTGAGTACCTATAATATCCTGAA
The DNA here is from genome assembly GCA_013348765.1 of Carpinus viminea. NCBI lineage: Eukaryota > Viridiplantae > Streptophyta > Magnoliopsida > Fagales > Betulaceae > Carpinus > Carpinus viminea. Next base: position 37,899,549 of record CP054667.1, on the reverse strand, counting down.
GTGCTGCGGCAAAATATGTACCTACAAAATTATATATATAAAATTCTGTATTAGAATTATCACTTGTTAATTAGTTCCAAAATTGATGAAAGGAAAAGGCTTAATTGCACATGTACCTTTTGTCTAGGTTTAAGGGAACAAGTCCTTTACCATGGTACTAAACATTCCATGTCCAAGTAAATAGAGTTCTACCTGGTTCTTGTTATTGGTTATGATCCTAATTTTTGATCATGCTATTTTGCAAATAATTCATATGCATGTCTTAGCTTGGGAAAAATGCCCGTTTTTTATTTATTATTATTTTTATGGACATCCTACAAATTCATGCGAGTAATTAATACACTCATTTATCTTACTCATCTCACAAGCTACTTAAAATACTTTATCAGTGAAAATAGTAGTATTAGATAATTGATTCACCTCTCAACGGCACCGTTATGACCTTGATCTGGCATATTCCAAGCTACATCCCAATAACTAGATAGAAGAAAGAGTAATATACAAGGTGGGAAAATCTAAAAGCAAGTATATGTAATTAAGTGATCAAATATATATATATATACCCCCTATTATTTTTTTTCTTTTTATTATGATCCTTGAGTAAATTGGTGATACCATTATACTCTATTTGCAACACATCACCGTCCGGTCTCAACAATATGACACTCACGCTACCATTATCCACCACCGATTGAAAAAGTAAATAATGTTTAGAGATATTTATAATAACATTTTAGGATTGAGGAAAAAATGTAAATTCTTTTACTTTTAAAAATAAATTTACATCATATGTAAAACGACCTTAATATTATTATTATTATATTTATTTATTTATTTTTTTTGTAAATTTTCAATAGTGTAAGAGGTATATATATATATATATATATATATATATATATATATATAAAGAGAGAGGTCCTACTATTATGACCGGGTGTTTGTCTTTTACACCCACCAATAACAAACTACCATATCAGCTTAGAACATCAAAACACATCAGGGGGAGGAAAACATCTAATTAATCACACACGTACATTAAGAGAAGCCAATTTGGAGCAGTGGAACTCATCTACCTAAACAATACCATCAGAGAGAATATCATATTCGGCCCATCGACAATGGTGTTGTTTTAGGCGGAGGAATGGAGATCAGAATATCATATAAGAATATCAGATCTGATGTTGTTGTTAGTCACATTATATAGATGGGCCTAGAACCGGCCCAACCCAAACTGAAGGCTCACATTCAGTTTTAGTGGGCTTATGGGTCAGGGGTACAAATCAAAGCCCAATATTCATTAATTAGCCTCTCTCCTAACTCTCTCCTAACTGTATTTTTTTCCCTCTCACTGAGTCTATGTTTTTCTATCTTAATCTAGGTTTATGTTTTCCTATCTTAGGTTTATGATATACCTTTTAACAAATTTTATTTCCTAATTGAGCTTCGAAGAAGACGGTAGTAGTCTGAGATGCTAATTATTATTATTATTTTATAGATGGGCGTAGAACTCAAACTAATCCACCCAATATGGTCTGAACCTACCCAGACAGCCCATACCCAGAAGTGAGCCGAGGCCCTGGGTATGTATATATTATGCGACCAACGTTATAATCGGTCCATACGGCCGGGCCGGTCCGGGCCCAACCCATCCAAATATCTCTCTAAATTCAAAATTCCTGGTCCTAACGTCTTTCGTTACTCTTTTCAGTCTCTTTCTCTCTCGCTCCCGCTCCCACTCTCGCTCTCGCTCTCTGTGAAATCGATCCGATTTTGATCCGATTTTGATCTGTGAAATCGATCTCTCTGTTTTTGATCTGCTCGCAGCCTCTCTCTCCTCGTGTTTGATCTGCGCTCAGCCTCTCTCTCTTGTTCATTCAAATCAAAATCGCTCGCTAATTTGCTCACGATTTTCGCTAATTATTGCAATCATGCCGTTTGGCAACAGGTCTTATTTCAGATTCAGAGTCTGGGATTTTCGCCGGATCCAGCCCATGGAAGATCTCTCCCTCTCGCGCCCACACGCGCCGGATCAGGTTCCCATCCAATTTCGCTCCACTGAGTTGCTCAAAATCAAGAAAATAGGCAACGGCGATCGTCAGGTGTCCGTCGCGCAAGCGCGATCTCGCACGCGTTCAAAAACCTTCTGGGTCCCCAAACGCGTGGCTCTCTTGTGCGATGGTGGCGCTCGCATGTTGTCCTTGCTTTCGGACGTGGGTGCCCCGCAGAGCATCAGGAGGCGGTATCGCGGGATATCTCATCAGCCGCCGCCGCTCGATCTGTCGGGATGGGAACGTCGCCGATCCTGGTAACGTTAGAACACACGACGATACTTATAGTTGATGATGATCCATCCGATGAACTGATGGATATGGGTTTGAGGGAGTCCATGGCGGAAGATGTGGCGAGGCCCATCCCGGCCACTCGATCTGCGATTGATGGATTGAAGAAGGTAACCTTTGAATTTGAAGATGGGCTTCGGTCGATCGGAGAGTGCATTATTTGCACGGAAGAATTTGAGGGTGGGCTCGAACTCACGCGGCTGCCGTGCTCCCATGTCTATCATGGAGATTGCATTGTCAAGTGGCTGGAGACGAGTCACCGCTGTCCCCTCTGCCGCTACCCATTGCCCTATGTTCGGTGAGATGGGGAAGAATTTAATTTTTTTTTTCTTATTTAGGGTTTCATTTTTTATTAATTTTTTTTTTTTTATACGGATATAATTTGTTTTCCTCTCAATTTTTTTGTTTGTTTATTAATTAGGGTTTCATCATCATTTTTTTTTCTTTTTAATCATTATTTGTTATTAGTTCTTTGTAAACCACAATTTTTTGGTGTTGGATTCAAATCATTTGAACAATCTAATTTTTTGAGTCCCAAATTATTTGAACAATCTAATATAATCATACAGTTTTCCCGAAAGTTCAAGATTTTGTGTTTGTTGCAATTTGCTGTTGAGTCTTATTATTGTTTGTCTTTGGATAATATAACATGTACTTCCATGCATTCATAAGTCTAATCCTTCCCTCCATTCCCACTGTGTCTACGCATTTCTACCGGTCTGTGTATCGTGTTCTTGATTTTCTGTTCTCAATTTTCTGTTGATTCTTTCTGGGTAGTTTTCTTGTTGAATCGATATGATAGTCTTGCCATGTTTTTTGGTTTTTATGGCATTTGCATCAATTTGGAGATGTGTTTTTGCGAAATAGTACACAAAATAAGCAAGAAAGAGTTTCTCCAGACACGTGTTATAGTGACTTTTATGCTTTATCCGTTGTGAGCTTGATGTAACACACTCACACACTAAGGTACAGAATGAATTCATGTCAACTTCACTTATTTTGCCTACTTATATGTTGTCTCTATTTCCTATTCCGGCTCATGTGGCTAAGCGTATTGAAAAGATTCAACGGGACTTCCTTTGGGGGGGTATGAATGATGAGTCCAAATTTCACCTGGTTGAATGGGCCAAAGTGTGTTCTCCCATTGATGAGGGTGGATTAGGGATTAGGAGTTTGAGGAGGTTCAATCAAGCTCTTTTGGGCAAGTGGCTTTGGCGTTTTGCTCATGAGGAGGGGCGTGGAGGTCGGTTTGGTAGCCAAGTATGGGTGGGTTTGGGGAGGTTGGCACACTGGAGCTATTTCAAGTTCGCATGGAGTGGGTCTTTGGAAATATATTTGTATGGGGTGGCAAAATTTCAAGAGGCACACTCGGTTCGATCCGGGAGAGGGCTCTAGGATTCGTTTTTGGGATGATGTTTGGTGTGGGGAGAGGCCCCTTAAGGAGGCGTTCCCGGGGCTTTTCAACATTGCCAGGCTAAAGGAAGCGTCAATAGCGGACAATGTAGAGAGATCTAATGGTGTTATCCAATGGAATATTCAGTTCACGCGTTGATTCATGATTGGGAGGTGGAGGTGTTGGCTTCTTTTACCATTGCTTGTACTCTTGTAAATTGAGAGAGGATGGGGGTGATAAGTTATGGTGGGCGCCTTCACGTAAAGGGGGTTTTGAGGTTAAGTCCTTCTACCGAGCCCTCTCAGGCCATGAATCCATTTCATTTCCTTGGAAGAGCATTTGGAGATCAAAGTTCACGAGAGTGGCGTTTTTTGTGTGGACAGCCGCTAGGGGTAAGATCCTCACTTTGGATAACCTTAGTAGGAGGGGTTTGGTGGTGGTGAATAGATGTTGGCTTTGTGAGGCGGATGGGGAGTCGGTGGACCATCTCCTTCTTCATTGTAGGGTTGAGGCGTTATGGGATGCCTTTTTCTCTAGATTTGGCCTTTCTGGGTTATGCCTAGCAGTCAAAGACTTATATGCTAGTTGGTGGACAAGTGGCCGTTCGAGAGTGCGGTTGTTTGGAAAATGGTTCCTTGTGTATTATGTGCATTTGGAGGAGCGTAATAATAGGTGCTTTGAGGACAAGTCGAGGTCTCTTGAGGAGCTGCTCCATTTGTTCTTCCGTACCATATTCATTTGGACTGCGGGGTGGCTAGCTCCACGTGTGATTAGTTTTTCTGATTTTCTTTCTTTCTTCTCCCTTTCCCCCTAACCCTTTTGTATACTTCCAGTGTACCAAGGGTTGCGCCCCTCTGCGCTCCTTTAATGCTATTGAATTTTCCAAAAAAAAACTTCACTTATTTTCTACACTGTTTTTGTTCATTTTATAGCATTTTTTATTGGTTTCAGGACATGGGTTCTTATAAATTATCACACAAAGAAGTACACATGCATTAAAGTTTTCAAGAATTTATCTTCATTGGTTGTCATACTTCAGTTTTTTTTTTTCCTCCTTTGCATGTGATTTTAAATGAATTGTACTTGAGTTCTCAAAACATTAAATAATTATACTTATCTATCTGCATCTTATAATAGTTATAGACTTACGAATACGGACTAAGGAGCTTCCATTTATATGAATTATGGCTTCTAATGCCACATATTTGCCTTTTAGTTTGAAAGAGGCTTTAGAATCTATTTTAATTCAGTTTGTGCACCAAAGAGCATACCTTGTATGGTTCTACCGTTTCCTTTTCTATTAATGGAAAATCATAACCAAAGAGGCGGTAAATAGATGACGTTTTGTTGACACTAAGTCATTTACCAGACCTAGGTTGTGCCCTCTCCCAACCTCTCTCATCCTCTAACTCTTCTACTCTTCTACACCACATCCATCCCCCTCTTCTGTGATGCCTCTACCACCGTCTCTGCTCCTATCCCTTAATGTTCTCACAACCTCTTCAACCACTATTACCAATGCCTGCCTATTTTTTGTGCGGTTTCGTTATTTTGTAGAGATTTTTAGTGCAATTAAACGCTAGTACATTATTTTGAAGGTATCAATCATATACATTTTCCCTGAGAATATTTTGATTCAAAACATATTTGTTAGGAAAATGTTTTATGTTTAAACAACCGAGCCTAATCCGCAATGGTGGACAAGCTGTAATTGTAACTTTTGTAATATATGCCTTCCTAATTTCTATGTCAAAATAGATGGCTTTATACATGTAGAAAGGATCAAAATTGATTTTGTTGACGGTTCTTATTTTTCTTCTTTCAATTGCATTGCTATACTATGAAGGAAATTCTTTTCAAAATTGGAGTTTTTCATCGGTGTATCCTGAAAGTAACCTGGAGTACAGGATAACCTATTGTCTATTTCTGGTTATGTTTGCCAAGAATTTGGATTCATTGAGTAATATGGCTCCCTTATAAAAGCATCCATCCTACTCATGTTTGGATTGAAAACATTGCTTGTACAACTTTATATTTTACTTCCTCTTATTCTTGCAAACCTGCTTCCATTGCATACGTTCTCCCATTGTTTATCAGAAAGTTGCAAGTCTAAGTCAGCCAGTTTCTTTCGGGCTTCAAAGAGAATATGGGCACTTTAGGTGTTGAAATAAAAGGGATAGGTATTTCTCCCTCCACCATAATGTGTTTCTTTTTTTTTTTCTTTTCTTTCCTTTTGGACTATCTTAAAATACATGAAAGTTTCAAAAAAAAAATGAAAGCAATTATTTATTCAACTTCTCCTATTATCATTAAATTCAAATGCACATTTAGAGTTATTGAACCTACCTTTCTTGGCTCATCTCAAGCGAGTGTTGTTCTATTAAAATGCGCATTTTTGTGTAAGCTTTCGTATACTATGGGAATAGAGTGGGAAATCCTTTCTTTTATAGATATAGAAATAACTTCTACCAATATCTAGAATCTTTTGATATAGTTATTTCAACATTGACTTTTTTTGGGGGGGGGGTGGGGGGGAGGGAAAGTCTTTTGACTTGAAGTTAGGTTACAGAGCTAATATAGTGGATGAGTAGCATAGAGGGCTATTTTAGCTCAAGTTTTTCTTCATTTTGTGCCAAACTTTGTGTGTGTACGCGCTCACACATGGGCAGGCATAGCCCATACATGTCCAAACATATATACATATAAGTACAAAATACACATGTAAAATCTAATTGGAAAAAGTACTACCGAGTATATCCATCTTTCAATTTGTTTCCTTGTTAATTCCACATTAAAGTATCGTGTGTAGTTTATTTATTTTTAATCTTTCTTTGCCCTTGAGCTCTGGCCCTCATGCCAGGGTTTTTTTGAAAAAACAAAAGAATTGATGTTTCCTAAGATTTATGTAGATGATGTATTGGTGCAGATACCTTGGAATGACAATGATGAACTGCTGGCGACTTGGTGGGATGCTAGGACAGGATACCCTTGGATTGATACTATCATGGTTTAGGTTAGGTCTGTGGTGTCCTTCTTCAGTATACAGATATTGATACCAATCTAAGTGCTGCTTTGCTGCTCCAACCCAAGCATATTCTTTCTTTACACTTCATCTTCATATTTTGGCAGTGTGTTTGAAATCCATACATGTTTACTATTGTAGCTCTGCAAGTGGGGTTGGATGCATCATCTAGCACGCCACTCTGTTGCATGTTTTTTAGCACGTGGCGATCTGGTATGTGACTTTGTTACTCTTAGAAAATCATTTTATCTGTATTATTTGTCTTTCCCTGACATTAGTTTTATTTTTTTCTGATAGTTTGTTCATTGGCAAAAAGGACGTGATGTTTTTGAAAGGCTTCTGATTGATTTGGATTGGGCAATCAACAATGGAAACTGGCTATGGCTTTCATGTTCATCATTCTTTTACCTGGTATGATTAGCAGGACCATCGTATCTGGGACTTTCCATGGCTTCATGTGAATGGTTTCATGTGATTTATGCTATATGCTATAATCAGATGGTTCAAAATTATGTTATTCTCTTTAAGGTCAGTGTAGTACATGGCTTAGTCTTTAATTTCATTGCTAATTTGCACAAGTAGGTTACTGCAAGATATCTAAAGGCTCAAATTTTGGAATTACCATTTTGAACTTATTGCTTCATAAGGCAATTGAATTGACTAGTGCCTAGCTGAAGGCTTTTCTCAAATATGATAATTTCAATGCTGACCAGTATATCCGTATCTACTCACCAATCTCATTTGGAAAGAAGTATGACCCAAATGGGATTATATCAGGCATTTTCTTCTCGTATTGAAAGGTATGTTCAGGTTCCTCTCAGTTTCGTTATGGTCTTTTGGCAGGCTATATTCTCTTATTTAACCTTTTCAATCAAATGTCAATGATCAGATATGCCAAAGGAGTACATTTATGAGCCGTGGACAGCTCCTCTAAGTGTTCAGACTAAAGCAAAGTGCATAATTGGAAGAGATTATCCAAACCTTGGTCAGTTTTGGCACTTAAGTTGTTTACACTACCTTTCGATCAGTTCTCAAAAGTAGGTCAAATCTTCTTCTGTGATGAATAATTGCTGATGGGATGATGAATGCATAGTTATTTGCTTTAGAAACCTGCATATGAAATCAGGGCCCGTTTGTTTTGACATAAAATATTTTTGAAAATTGTTTTACGCTAAAAACATTTTCCCAAACAAGTGGTTATTTTCTGATGTTTGTTTACAACCTTGATACAGAAAATTACACAATATTTCTTATACTTCATTTTAACCTATAAATAACAATTTTCATTTACAATATAAAATAAATAAAAAAGTCAACCTAAATATTATCTTTAATTTAAAAAATACATGTATTAACTAATGATGACTAATAATAAAAAAAAAAAAATCATAAATGTAATGTATAGACCTATAAATTATATACTTTCAAGTTGGGAGAGTCATAAATAACATCCAACACATGTAAAATACCATAAAAAAAATTTATATTCAACTTTAACCATAAATATTACAATCAAGTTTTGCCAAAATGACAATCCATTCTACTGTATATATTACAATCCAAATTCCACCAAAATACTACCATCCAAGTTCAACCATAGATGTTACAATCTAACAAGTTCAACCGAAATACTGCCATAGGAGCAATCCCCATCATATTTCAAAAGTAATAACATACATTAGTTCGTGTTCTACTATGTATTTTTAATACCCAAATTCTAATCTCCATAGTTGTTGAAAGTCATGCAACCAAATCTTTTGAAGTTCATGCCTGTTGCAATTACACATTTCCTTCAATCTTTCCAGCTTTATTTTCTTTGACTTCTTCTCACTGCAATTGTTGCCAATTTCTAAGAATTCGAGTCAGCATCGGTCTTTCTATCAAAAGAATTTGCCGTCCCCATTTTCCTTGGTGAAGCCACTTCAGCACAGGGAACAGAAATCCATCAGTCAAACACATCAAAAACTGAAATGTTGCATGGTACTAAGAAAACACTATCAATCAAACCTTGTTTGAACATAACCTTCCATTCTACCTACATATTACAATCCAAGTTCCGGTAAAATACTACTATCCAAGTTCAACCAAAATACTACCATACCTAGAGCAATCTCTACAATAGTTCCAAAGTAATAGCATACAGTAGTGTGTCCTCTTATGGAAAGTTTGGTCTTTTTTGTTGTGGCTGGTTTTCTGTGGAATAAAATAACTTATATTAAGACTTTGTCAATCATTTTGTCTTCCTTGTTGCAACGCTTGATTTTGGTCATTCTGAAAGAAAAAAAGAAAAGAATAGTGAGCAGGGGAGCTTTGTGGTTTATATTGTAGTTCATAGCTCTATTTTCCCTTTCCTCTACAAGGACAATGATCAGCAGTCATACGAAGTGAACCCTCTTGCCTCCTCCTCCCATTTGCCCCCTCACTCTTTACTATTTGTTTAGAGAGAAACTTTAAATTTCTTATAAATCCTACTATCAAAAGATTGCTTCATTCTTTCAAATTTTACTTTTACAAGTCACCAGCTGGTTGCATCCAGGACCTTGTTAGTACTTGCCAGAAAGAGAGAGATCTTTTCTTGTATAACTGAGTTCAAAGTTTTCACATCTTTTCCCTACGAAATGCTCTTGTAAATTCTACGTGTAAACTAATACTTGAGGGTGAATAATGAAGACTTCTATCTATGGAGAAGATGGAGAGGAGCGATAGAGATCAAACCCGTAAAGGAAAATGATGAGTTGAAGTGCAAATTGGCATCAGAAAATTTTAATTTTCTTATTGAACTAAACTAATTTTGTGGATTAAATATTTTCTTTGCTTTCTCCTCATTCTGTTTCAGTGGTTCCTCATGATTCTGAGAGCAAAGAGTGCAGGAGGAAGATTGCTGAAGCATACACATTGAACCAAAAACTGAATGGCGTGGTGAGTGAGGAAGACCTGAAAAACTTAAGGAGAGAATTGGAGGATCATCCAGAGCAGCAAGCTAAAACTAAAAGGATAAGACAAAAGCCGGTTGGCTGAGTGCAAAATTGTGTCTGTTTTAGCTGTTTGGGGCATAGTAAATTAAATGTGATATTTCTGGGGATAAGTCTTTTTTTGCTTTTTCTAATTTGCATTTATTTAGATGTTCTTTAGAACAACTGCTCTGTAAGTATATAGTGACTGCCTCCGACAATTTCTTGTCCGAATCGGGCTGGTAATTGCCGTAAATTTTTATCGCTTCTTGTTTGTTACCATAAATTAATTCATCATGTTTAGTACACTTGCTTGCCATTTTTGGTACACCTGTACTGTTGTACGTAGATGTCATCACGTCCATGTACTACTCTTTCTTGCCCCTCTACTCTCTCCTGTGCTCACATGTACTGCCCTTGGAACTGTCGGTTCACTATAAGATAAAGAGTTTCCGACCACTGGAGGATCACCGCCTCCAATTCAATCCAAGTGCTCAATCCTCTCGCATTCTTCCTTCCAAAGCCATATAAAAATGTCTTACTATTATGTTTGTGGATTAAGACGTCTGCAATTCTTCAAATCTTGGCCGCCCGTTTATAATGGAGGGCTAAAATTTGAACACGTCATCAATCATTGTGAAATTTTGACCACACCATCAATTCTTGTGACAACCCTGGAACAACGTTTTAAAAAAACTCTTAATACCATTTGAGCCCATCATCAACCCATGCTCATTGATGTTCATTGTTGACCCTCTCCGCCGCATCTTTCTCTATCGCCGGCTACCATCATCCTATATTCTTAAAATAGCTATGGTCACATCCAATCTATGGTCACATCCAATCCCTTAAAATAGCTAACTAACATGCTAGTTGAGAGATTAAGGTAAAAGGATTTGGTATGGATTTGGGTTTCGTGTTAAGCAAATGGGTTAGTGGTAGCTAGTGATGGAGAGATGCAGCAGAGAGGGGTGATGATGAGCGGTGGTGCGCATGGAGTTGATGATGGGCTCAATTGGCTTTAAGGATTTTTTTTTTATTTTTTTTGCCTTAAAACATTGTTTCTGGGTTTTTAAAAAGCATCAGTGTTGAGGCAAAAATTTGATAATTGCTAATGACGTGTTCAAATCTTCCATTATATTACAGGAGACTCTAGTCTCATATATTACCTCTTCCCCCTCCCCTTTTTTTTTTTGCATGTCCAAACAAAGGAAAAAGGAGGAGAGATTTAAACTAGTAGCTTTCGCTTCATGAATCGTGATTTACAGTCGATTAAGCTAATAGTGCACAAAAGTGCGATTTTAAATTAAATCATAAAAAATTAAATTGTTTAGAATTGTATTTATTTATTTTTTAAATTGAGATTTGAAAATGCAGAAAATCTAAGTTTTCCAATTGCAAGCAATAAGGTGTTTTTTTGAAAGCACACAATTTTAAAGACTAAACCGTAATTTTAAAAGGCAAATCGCAATTTCTAAACCTTTAATTGCATTTTTAAAATTCATGTTTTAAAATTGCACCTTTTAAAATCACAATTCTAAAGTCTAAACGGATCTTAAATGTTAATCTTCTAATTTTTTATAGGAAGTGGGAAGTTAATAAGAAATTAATGAATTATGATTTATTTTCTTAATATATATATATATATATACACTCATATTTTAATTAAATCATAACCCAACATTCAATATTATATAAGCGATGACAATTTTTAATGCAATTAGCGAATTTGACACAAGTTCAACATAAAATTAGCGGCTTAAAATTGATAAATAACTTATTTAATTTAAGGGGAAAGAAAGATTAAAAATATAACTAATTGGATACTCTCTAGTTCAAACAAACAGGAGAGGATCCAGTTCCCTCTGCCAAAAGAAATGCAAAAGAGAATTACTTTAGCAACACAATATAAAAAGGTCACGACTAGAGAATCATTTAGGACTAGGAACCATCATGTCAAAAAAAAAAAAGGGACTAGGAACCATTAGAAAATCAGAAGTCAATGAAGATAGACAGTACAATAGATTGAGATTTTTTGCAAAAAGAAGGCAATTAAAGAGGAATAAGAAAAAGCTTATGTCGCCACTCTGAAATTAATCATGACAAAGAAGCAGCATACATTGTTATTCTGAAATAAGTTGAAGAGTTTATGAGATTTTAATGATATTGCCCCTTTAAGAGCATTTTTATAGTTGTAGTTATTATGCGAAAAGAATACTGGTTGCATAGATAGAAACAAAAAAAAAAGGTCGTGAACTCATTAATTGAATTCTTAAAGTTGTTGAAAATTTATAACATATTTTCTCAAAATATAAACATCTATAAGTTGACATAGAGAGTAACTTGGGGGAAGCCCAAATTTTAGCATTTTAGCAAATACGATTTTCTCTAACAGCGCAGATGTGCAATAAGCCTTGAGAAGGACATAAGTATCTTCAGTAGGAACGCACCAACTTTTAATAAGTTCTAAATATGCAGATTCTGCATTCTTATACGGTCATTTCTTCCGTTAAGCATCTATAAGTAAATTGTGGCAGATAACATTTGGTTTGAAGGTGGTCTTATGCAAAACCCATTCAAATATCTGGACATATGTTGATAATTTTACAGTAAAAAATGTCAATTAAAGTCAAATGTAAATATAGATAGCAAGAAAAAGAGTGGGTGTGCTAAGTTTTGTTATGAAAATGCAATTGCTAAGTTTGCTTTATACAAGATCTTATGAACAAATATTGAGTCGGAGAAACATGAAGACTCCAATGTGGATTTATTGAAAATACCACGATTGACCATGTTGAGCTAGTATAAAGAGCTAACAGAAAGCAAGTTAAATGACAAAGTTATTGATGAGAAAAAAATATTATCAACGCCATTTCGTAAGCAGTTCGAACAATTCAAATACTTGGCCTTTTAAAATTCAACAGAAACCAAACCCAAAGAAACAAAAAAATCAACCACAAATAAATTCTTTTCTGGGTCTTTATGTCAGTAATTAGAAAAATAAAATAAAATAAGAAGGAGGTACTAATTTCTCACCAACACAATTGAATCATATACTGTTTACCGAGATCAAGTTGAACTACGTTGATGACATCATCCCAAATGGTATGAGAGGTTGGGGGAGAGTGTAGAGTGAACCCTAGAGTTTATTGGGATCTAGGTTATACCGCAAAATTTACTGAGCAACGGGGCTCAGTACTAGAAAAATTCCATCAACAGAACCAGATCCATATTTCCATCCTCATCATCTTAAAGAGCCACCTGTAAAAAGATGATGCATCAAATATTTAAATACTATGAAGCACATAAATATGAATGTAAAGTTTTGCATTACATTGTTTCCTGGACAGCTTCTTGGGATTAAAGCCTCTCCATTTGCCACGTTTGTCAATATAAAGATCTTCACATTTGCTTTTCCCATCAACCTCACAAATTGAATTCTTGACTATGCATTTGAAACTACTCTTATAGCTTCTTGGATTTATGAATATATAGCTAAATGGACAGGCAAAAATCAACCTACAAAAGTTCATTCATGATTAATACAATTTTCACAAATATAATCTCCCAAACATGTTCTTACAATGTACACATTTCGTCAAAAGCCATTACCTTAGAAAATGAAATAGTAGAAGCATACAAGGCATGGTCTTTAGTGCACAAACTGAATTAAAAGAGGTTCTAAAACCTCTTTCAAACTAAAAGGCAAATATGTGGCATTAGAAGCCATAATTCATATAAATGGAAGCTCCTTACGTACGTCCATATTCGTAAGTCTTTAACTATTATAAGACCCGCAGGTAGATAAGTATAACTATTTACTGTTTTGAGAACTCAAGTACAATTCTTTTAAAATCACATGCACAGGAGGAAAAAAAAATGAAGCTGAAGTATGGCAACCAATGAAGATAAATTTTTGAAACTTTATTGCATGTGTAGTTGTTTGTGTGATAATTATGAGAATCCATGTCTTGAAACCAATCAAAATGCAATAAAATGAATAAAAACAAGGTAAAAAATAAGTGAAGTTGATATGAAAACCATTGTGTACCTTACAGTGTGTCAGTGTGTTACATCAAGCTCAAAACGGATAAAGCATACAAGTCACAATAACGCATGTGTTTGGAGAAACTCTTTCTTGCTTATGTTGTGTACCATTTTGATGTACATTAATTTGTTTTGAATTGATAGGATTAAGTTGCTTCCTTGAATTGAATTGTAGCAGGAAACTTATGAGCCTTGTTGTCCTTTGTTTTGAATGCCAAAACTAAATTTAAAAAATTGCTTTTTCCATGCAGTCCCAAAAACAAAAATAGAAATGGAAAAAGAGAAAGATATGTCTTTGAGTTTGTCCCCTTCCATTTTCTTAATACTAGAATTATTCAAGCTATTTCAATGTTGGTAACTTGTTTTGAGTTTATTGGCCAAATAGCCAAATCACAGCTAAGTTTTTTTGATTTATGTTAATTTTGACTAAGATGGGTAAAAACTAAAATTTTAAAAGAGAAATGAAATTGTTTCCTCCGTTCCTACTCTGAATTCTCCTTTTTGGCTTTCAGTGACCAAAGCTAAGCATAGTTGCTTGGGCATAGACATTATACCAAAACTAATTATAGAGGATTCGGCTTCTATGTGGTAGTTTCACTACCGTATGAAATGGTAGTTCCAAAATTGTAGCATGAGTGAAAAAAATAATTTTTTTTTTAAATAATAAAAATCCATTTAGAAATTGAAAAATATATATTAAAAAAAAACTAGGGGAAACTTCAGTTTGGCCCCCATGAACAACCAGCCGATTTTACGAATCACCTCTCAACTTTCAAATCTCTTACTTTGGACCCCTGAACTTTGATTTGCTCTTACTTTGGACCCCTTTGTTAGTTTTCAACGTTAAATTCAAACGGTTTGAATTTTTATGCCCATTATGCCCTCACATAGTTCACTTGAAATTTCAAAAACGGCCAACTCTACAACACCCACCCCTAGCCCAAAACGACATCGTTTTAGGCATCTATTTTTTAAAAAAATAAAAGAAAAGAAAAGAAAAGGAAAAATATTAAAAAAAAAAAATCGGGGTGGCTGATGTCACCCCAACAGCTAGTCTGGGAGTAGTTGCCCCATGGTCAAGGGGGTGGTCCAGTCATCTCAAAAAAAAAAAAAGGGGTTTAGGCTTTTGGGGTGGGCCGAAACCACTTCTAGGCCCTTGGGGGTGGTCCGGCTACCCCCAAAAGCCATTACGCTTTTTTTGGCCTTTTGGAGGTGGCCAAACCATCCCTTTGGCCATGGAAATGGTTTGACCATCTCAAGATCGGTCATGGAGGTGGCTCCAACCCCATTTTTTTAATTTTTTTTTAAAAATATTCTTCCTTTTCGTTTTTATTTTTATTTTTTTTAAAGAAGAAAAATATAATTTTAATGCCAAAAGCTTTGTCCTTTCAGGTTGGGTGAAGTTTGGGGCCCAAAACGGTATAGTTTTAACGTGAGAGTTTAATGGGCATAAAAGTCAAATCGTTTGAGCTTATTCAAACTGAAGTTTCCCCGAAAAAATATTAATTTATAACTATAAATATTAAAACAATTAAGAAACTAAAAATAAAAAAGAAAATGCAAAGGGGTGGCCCAAAATGGGTGGCTAGAGCCACCTCCCGTGGCCAGATCCTTCAGGTTATTCAAAGCAGAGCATAATAGGTTTACAAAATAATTTGTCTATAAAAAAAAAAGCTTGAGTTTTTATTTTTATTTTTTTAAATCTTCGTTTTAAAGCTTTTCTAAAGAACAATTTTTATTTTTTTTAACCAAGTGGATTCATTTATGCATGTCACAACTTTTTATATACTAAAAACACTTTTAAGACGAAACTTTTAAATTTTAATCATTGCACTCCTTTGGACAATTTGGCACATGAAATGAGAATAAAAATCAATTTGATGTTTTTTGTCATTCCAATATCATAAAATGTTTAATTTCTGTTGCCATATTTAATGATTAATTAGAAAAAAGAAAAGTTGGTAAAATAAATTATCATACAATTACACTTCAATCAACACGGAAGAGAAAAAGGGTGATACATATTCAAATGCATAAAATGGTTTATCATTTTTTTTGAATTTTTTAATTTTATTTTGAAGAAGTGTTTTAATCTCAACGACTCTAAATTTAACTAGAATTGAATCCAAACTTAACCCACAAAAATAATAATAATAAAAAAAATTATGTGCAAGTAGAGGAGGGACATACCAGTCACTAACTAGCAATTGACCCACAACAGTTCCACAAAAGGAAATATCTTGACTCAATGAAATTATATGGCCAACTATCAACCTCAATCAACATCTAAATAAAAATCAGCTTTGAGTTATTTCAAAATTTTGTCGAAATTCAATGAAAAGAGAGCCTCAATTTAAACATACCTTCTCCTTAGCATCTATCCAAAGCTTTTGGTGATCATTTTGATGAGAAACCGAGTTCATATAGATGAATATAGGTCCAAGTACTTTTTTCCACGGCTTTACATCTTTGAATTTCATCTCAAGGTCCATTCCCAAATAGTGTGCGCTCATAAACACCCGAATATGAATAACCAAATTAGAAAGTTGACTATTCTATTAATTATAAAAGAAAAAAATAATTATGAACTTCCAAGTTTATACTGCAAGTAGAGTTTATGCAGTCTACTCAGCTACTCAACAATTAAGTGTATCTATTAAATTGTAGTATCTTTATTTATTTATTATATTCATATTATGCCACATGACCCTCATGTAAAATGACATGTGAATTTGTTTAGAAATTATACTAAAAAAATTTGTAGTCAAGAGTTTTCCTGCAAGTCATATAACCATTAACCGTTAGTTTTAATCCCTTTGTCTAACGGAAGGGAGAAAAATGTCATAAGACGGTAATTTGATAGGGTCAAGTGTCATAGTTGGTAGTTCATAGGGGGAAAGTGTTAAGACATTGTAGTTCATGGGAGCAAAAGGTAATTACCCCTATAAATTTTATGCAACAAATGCTAACCCAAAAAGAAAATGAAGCTTCTCATAAAGAAATGTTTAAATAGTAACGACATCATTGATGATGTGTCATGTGTAGGGGTGTCAAAAAATACCGTGAAATCGGAACCGAAAAGCCAGGAAACTGGGGAATCAATTCTAATTAGGAAAAAGCAAAAATCCAGGACCTCGGTTCTGGTCTCGGTTTTAACGTGGAATACGAAACCGGGTGCATATATATAATAATATTTTTTAATATATATACACACACTTTAGGTTTAGGTTTAGCTTCACCGTTATTAAACAATTAAAGGAGATAAATGATCCTAAAAAATGATTTTTAGGGCATTTTAAAAAATTGAATTTTTATTTTTAAGGCTCATATAGGCAAAAACATTGATTTTTTAAGATTTGTGGGCTTTTTTAGTTTTTTTTTAAATTATTTGAAACAATTACAACAACCGAACAAAGACCAGTTAATTTGGATAAAAAGGCTAATAGATTTTTTTAAAAAAATGGGCTTATTTTAGCTAAATACCTAAAATAAGCCAAGAAAACAAAAAAAAATCGGTTACTAAAGCAAGTACAAACTAGAACCGGCCAATAACCGGGACCACAGTTAACTGATGTTCTGGTTCCCATTTTCGGTTGTCCAAAACCAAGAACCAAGTACCCCAGTTCCCATTTCCTGTTTTAGCCAAAAACCAAAACACCGGACCGGGTTGACAACCCTAGTCGTGTGAGGCAAAAATACATTATATAGTCGTCATTGATTCTTGACCCCATCTTTAGTATCCTTTGCCCAGCGTCACTACTCAAACGTCACTAAATGAATAGCCTAAAATGTCACTATTCACTTTCTTTGTTTTTTGGGAAAAAATATTAAAAAAGCCCCCCAAACTACCAGCTGTTTACGATTTAGCCTCCTGAAGTTTCAAAAGTGATAAAATAGCCCCCCAAACTACCAAAAAGTTGCATTACTCCATTAATCAACACCGTCAAATTGGATGGAAAATACAAAACGACGTCGTTTTTTGAGGTTAAGTTACCAAAATGTCCTTTTGAAACTTTGGGGGCTACTTTATACCAATTGAAACTTTGGAGGGCCATTTTATGTTTTTTCCAAAAAAAAAAAACAACAACCATTTAGGGGTGGCTAGTGAGATTGAAAACACAAGATTATTTTGCAGCCCCCTTTCTTCTTTGCCAGAAACTCCATAGCCTTTCTTCTTCATCTTCTTCTTCATAGCCGAAAACTCCATAACCTTTCTTCTTCATCGCTAGAAATAATAGTAACTTGCAACATTTCTTCATTTTTTTTTTCTTTTGCCGACACCCGTATCACTTCACTTTTCTCTCAATTTTCTTTCTTTCTTTCTTCTCGACGCCTACTGCCCCCTTCTTTTCTTCTTTTTATTTTCCAAGCCACAACAGTGGACCCAAAGGAATAAAAAATAAAATAAAAAACTGAATCTAGTGAAGATGAAGAGGTTTGGCATGGGTTGGCGAAACCCACGCTTTGGTCTCCTTCTCCAGCGCCGTGAGTAACATTCTCCGGCACTAGAGATAATTTTTTTCGGCTTTAGAGTGGTATCGCCCCCAGACCCACAGCTTTGTAGATCCACACTCCACAACTGGAGCCCATATCCACTGCGCCACCAGCTTCATCGATCCGCACTCCAAAACAGGAGCCCCAACCCGCAACATCGCTGACTCGCGATCCTGAAAAATAATTGTAAAAAAAAAAAAACTAAACAATTTTTAAAAAATACAAAAAAAAAACCAATGGGCTAATAAATACCAAAAAAAAATTTTTTTTTGGAATAAATAAATATTCACCCATTGACTTTTTTGTTGGGTTTTTTTTACAATTATTTTATTATTTTATTTGTTAAAAGAATATGGATATTATAGAAATATAAAAAAATAAGTGGCATTTTTATTACATTTTGGTAGTTTGGGGGTTACTTTATTACTTTTCAAACATTGAAGGGCTATATTGTAAACAGCTAGTAGTTTGGGTGGCTTTTTAATATTTTTCCTTTTTTTTTTTTTCAAAACAACATCATTTTTGGGGGGGCATTTTTTAAATTGGTTTTTTTTTTTTTTTCAAAAGGGCATTTTAGTAACTTAACCTCAAAAAACGATGTCATTTTGCATTTTCCATCCAATTTGACGGTGTTAACTAACGGAGTGGCCAAAATGTAACTTTTTGGTAGTTTGGGGAGAGACTTTATCACTTTTAGAACTTCGAGGGACTAAATCGTAAATGGCCGGTAGTTTGAGGAGCTTTTTTATATTTTTCCCTCTTTTTTTCTTATTTTTTGGTAGTAAAGAGAGGAAAGCGTTAATTTTTTTTTTTAAAAAAAATGTGGCTTTCCCAAAACTACACATCTTCTAATCCAAGAACCTTATTTACTCATTGGAGAATGATTGATCATTGATACATAAATGTAGGGCTGGGTATCGGTTATATCGGTCCGGTTAATAGGGTTACTGATTACCGACCGATAAACTATTGGTTAACCGATTCTTGACCGATAAGCTATCAGTCATATCGGTAATCGGTTAAACCGGCCGGTTAAACTGATTTTTGTTAACTTTTTATTGAGCTTTTTAGTGGTTGCTAATTGGGCCAAAAATTAGTTATTTTGAGAGTTCAAATACTTTTTGTTGGGCTAAAGGCTAAAATAATTTATTAAAAATGAGTTGTTTTTGCCCTTTTGGGGGCCTAAATATATATATGGCTAAAATAGCTTTTTGAATCTTTTTTTATATTGATCCACTATATCTTTTTTATATAATAAAATAAAAATCAAAAGAGTAAAAAGTATAAAATTATAAAAAATTAAAAATTAAAAATATTTATCGGTCATATCGGTTAACCGATAATAAATTCTTGACCAACCGATTACCGACCAATAAGCTTATCGGTATGAATATTTTAATCGATTACCGACCGATAACTATCGGTTACGGTTATATCGGTTAGGTTGATATCGGTAATCGGTCGGTTAATCGATAACCGGTTAATTTACCCACCCCTACATAAATGGAACATTGTAAAACCTATAGTATTAAATGGATCAAGCATGAATCCGACGGCATAAAATCAACGCCATGCATGGATCAAGCTGCACGTCGTGGAGTGCGAACACAAAGCAACTTCACATCATCCAACACCGGTCCACACAAAGAGCCCGAATGGTCACTTTTCATGGTGTAAAATGAGCTCAAGAACATGATACGGGTGCGTTCTGACACGGCAGTGAACTGAAGCTTTGCACGCTTGAACCCTCCTCTGCCCAAAGATTCATATGATACCTTGACGGTTTCTTTGCCGGCAAATGCCTCTACAACCATGGAACCTTCACAAGAGTTGTTAGCATCACCCACGGTAAATGTTAGAGCATACACCTTTCGCGGCGTTGTGTACACCACCTGCGAAAGGGAGCTTTCTTTTCCGGCCACAAGTTCCACCGCTCTCTTGCCCTCCGGGAACGTAAAAGTGATCGGAATCAATGTACTTGACAGCCTTCAGGGAATCAATTATCCAGCCCGGTAAAGGGCTGTGATCGTCCTCAATGTGGGGTGGGATTAGTACACCCCACGATGTATTGGGCATCATATATGGACCTTCTTCAAAATATCCATTCTTTAGTAGGTTGGCTGCAGTATCATACAAACAAACAAACATATATATTAACGTACCGTATGAAATTTTATGCCAAGTTTTAGCCTCGTTGGCCCATTTATCATGATATAATAATGCCCAAGAGAGAGAGAGAGAGAGTTTTACGTTTACCTTTGGTACGTTTTGGAGGGTTCAAAAGCTTGAGAGCAACCGAATAAATAAGTGGGCCGCAAGCAGCATCCTCCTCAACACCCGGGTTATGGATCACAAACTCAACTTCCGGAAAGTCGGCTTGGAACCCCCATGCATACGAATCCCACCCATCGCTGCTATACAATGTCTGCATCGGCAATATCCCCCAATCGTTCTTTTCTACATTGGGATTCACCGACAAGTTCAACCGCTCATCTTGCGCGCAAGTCCGGGCTGCCGTGAATGTTACCGAGTGAAACCCTCCCTTCACCACCTTCACTTTCTGCTTGATCGAAGCCTCATTGCCCAGCCTCACAGCGTGGGCGCCCTCCGGCACCACTAGCAACATGTCGCCTTGCTTCTGCCCTGCCTTTATGTACTCCACGAAGCCTGAAATTTCCCACGAGGGAATCGCGTTTTGCCTGCTCACTACTGTGCCGTTTAGTTGCCATGGCCTTGGACCTTGCTTGAAGTCCCCATTGCGCAATAAACCTGAAAATTAGTTAATTAATAAGCTTTATATAATTAATATTTATAAATAATTCCTATTGAATACTTAAAATATGATTCCCTAAAAGATGTGATGAAGGAGATGCCAATTAAGGCATGTTAGCCAGCGCAAACTGATCAGGTTTTCACGTGGCCAAGGATGCATATATATATATATATATATAATAACATGCAAGTCTCAGCTAGCTGTAATCTTTTAATTTTCTATTTAATTTTCTTAGAACAAAATTCTTTCTTGAAAAAAATAATAATAATAATTAAAAAGTTTAATGTAATCTTCAAGTGCAAAAGTAAATATTGCACGCACACAATAAAATATTGAAATTGTTTACCGAAATGAATCACACAAAGGATCTAATTAATTAATTAATATGCTCAAATGCTAGCTCTTCATATATATATATATATAGTTCATAATTTAACGACAAAAAATGGGGTTGAAAATCATGTGACCAATTAAGAGATTATGGAAGCTTGAATGGAATGGAGGTGAGGTCACGGACTCACGATCAAAAGGTCCATCAGATACACAAAATTTGTAACTAAGAATATAATTATAATTAAGAACAATTTCTCTCTATCTAGAAGGCCGAATTTACTACCTAAACAGTGATAAACCCAACCGGATCAAATAATATTGCACTGTTAAGTAACAGGGAAAGAGTTTGAGAGCTAGCTTACCGTCAGTGATAGATATGGCGATGTGGATGGTGGAACAGAGTACCACAAACAGCACCGCGAACCTTTGCGTCATGGGAGCGAGCGAGCGAGCGAGAGAGAGATTTTCGTCGAGATCACAGCGGGAAGGAGAGGGTTTTATGCGTTACATTCCACGAGGAGGCCCCTGAGTTTGAAGGAAACCACATGGATGCCACGGAACCATCCGTGAGTAAAGATATTACTAAACCTCCAAAATAGAAAATTAGTAAATCAACTTAAATATTCCTAGCAGATATATTAATCCGTTGTGGACCATTCCTTACAAAATAGGGTCATTAATTCGAATCTTTATTCCTTTGTGTAGAAATATGGAAAAAAAAAAAAAAAGTGCTAATCAACGTAAAGCACACGATCTTCACAATCCACGAGCCAAAACTAGGCTGCTACAAAATTTCGTTATATATTCTTATTAGCTCATTAATTATATGATCCCCAGGAATTATATAAACAATGCAAAATATTTGATTTTTAGGCATTATATATGGTTCGAAACTATTTATTTTGACATAAAATGATTTTAAAAAAAATAATACGGGAAATGTTTTTGGTTTGATTGAAAAATGTTTTATTTTTTTATTTTTTTAACCATAAGTCATTTTTTGAGTTTGAACTTCTCATTCTCAATCTATCAAATTTTGCCAGATTACAACCATACCTCTGTCGGACCAAATCTCAAATTTTTAGGTTTATTTTTTTTTTTAGAATGAACCAAAGTTTGATAGAAAACGTAGAGAATGAGCCTCAATTTACCTATATATATATATATATATATCACTTCCAATAATATTGTTCACAAATTGGAATTTCTCGGGTAAAGTGAAGCGTAATTTGCATGGTTTCAGGACGATAAATTTATAGTAAAGAAATACGTATTTGTTTTGTTTGTTAGTAGTCGACGGGAATGGCTTTTCTGGGGAAGGCTTAAGCGATTCAACACCACATGCAAATCTCCTCATCATCTCGGTTGGATCGCTGTCAAGATTTGTGTTTTAAATTATATATGTAATTTATTTTATTAAGTGTGCATGTTGTTTCTCGTAAATTAATGAAAAAAAGTCAGCCGAATGACTGTAATGACATTGAATTCCAGTGTGCATACGGCGCACATGGCTTTGATAATGTCTTCTGACAACGTGATTCGAAGACCAAATTGCAAGAATACCCTGTAAGATATTCCATTTAAAGTGTGTCCCTTATGTCACATAATTGTGATTACGGTGTTTAATGACTTATTCCAATTAAAGTGAAATCAAATATTCTGAATTAAATTATTGATTTAATTCTTGATGAACAAGTAATTCTTGAGGAACAAGTAATTCTTGAGGAACAAGTAATTTGATTTCATGGAATCAAATATGTTATATTTGATTTTTATTCCTTGATGGGAGGAATAATTAAAGTTATAGCTATAATTGAGGGTCCCTGACCTACCTATAAATAAGGCCTGTGTATTCCATCAAATGGCACTCACTGGTAGGCATAGGTCAGAAGAACCTCTCAATATTTTACTATTTTGTTTTCTAAGTTTTGTAGATGTGAAGCTGTTCTTCAACTGGCTTGAGCAAAGCATGGCTAGAGGTATTTATATAATTATTTATTCATGCTAATTTTATTATTAATTAGCATTTAATTATATATAGAATTCTTACATGTGGTATCGAGCCTCTAGGCCATATTTGTTCAATTTTATTTGAGATATGCCTGCTATGACATTTATTTTTGTTTCAATAATTTTTATTTGTTTATTTGATTATTGAAACAAAATTATGGTGAAGATCACGGCTATGTTGTTTATTATGTTTATTGTCAACATTGTTTAGTTTTATTTCTATTATGAATATGCATATAACTAAACATGTGTGTTTGACCATATTGCCCTTGTCCCTATGGAGAAACAACTGAAACTCACAGCTAACCCAAAAGTTATGAACCCACTACCCAAGCACCGTCGTGACCACTGCCCAGCCACCACTCATTGGCACTGAGCTCCATTCCATTACCCCACAATAGCGGCGTTGGTTGCATAAGGTGAGCTCGACGCCATTAGGCAAGCGATACATGCTTGCTAGGGTAATGGAGCAAAAGCTCTTGTCGGTGCGCAAGATGAGAACAAGGCGGTGTATGAGGAATTAGAAGGGTGGCGCTAGGGTTTTGGGTATTTTCGGTTGGAGTGTTAAGGATCCGGGTAGGTTTTAACCCATAAAGAAACCAGGTTTGGAGTTTTAACACTGGTATGGGTTTATTTTTAACCTGCCATTCAGTTTTAAAATATATGCAATGACTGGGTCATTATGGGCTGAAAGCCCAATCCGAATCAAGTAGCCCATCTGTCTTATATATATATATATTTGGGCCCATGTGGGATTTCGAACTTGGGCTCTCCAGGTATATAAAAGGCCTAAGATACTCTCTTGGACCATAAACCATATATCTCTATATGCTCTTATGTTGCAATTTAATATTTGTTATTATTTGAATTGTTTAGCATTAATGCATGGGCTTGAGATTAAATTATTCTTATTATTTGAATATAATTTGTCTGATGCCTGGACCTAAGAATAATTAATTAAACCATATATGTTGGTGAATGTTTATGGTACTATCCAATGTTGCGAAGGGTAACTCGGCAAGGCGGGATTGGGATTTATTGTGCCATTATGCGCCCCTCACGGCTGGGACATTACCCGATTGTACTTTGAAAAATACTATTTACCCACCGATGTGTTGGTTTGTTAATTATTATTGGGAACTTTATTTGGCATCTATAGCTTATTTGATGTTAATGAAGTCATGGACTTCATAAAGAAAATTAACATCATATTGTAATTAATTCATAAATTTAATTACTAATCCCCATGTGACGTTGTTATTTTTATGACTTAATTAGAATAAGATAATAAATTTGACATTGAAAGTAAAATTTCTCTTAGGCCCACATGGAAAATTTTATTTATTGATGCTAAATTTATTAGTCTTATTAATAAAGAGTAAATTTCATGTGATGCAACCTTTGCCCATAGGTAGGTTGAAATTTACTATTAAATTAGCATTGGTTAATTTAAATTAGTTAGATGTTAATGAAGTCGTAATTATCATAATAATTTTGGGAGAGCCACAGCATCCCAATTTTTGAATGATAATTGCATCAAGATTATATATATGAACTTCATATGGAAATTTAACATCGTGTTGTAATTAATTCATAAATTTAATTGCCAATCCCCACAGGGACGTTTTTATTTCTATGAGTTAATTAGAATAAGATAATAAATTTAACATTAAAAATAAAATTTCTCTTAGGCCCACAGGTACGGAAAATTTTATTTATTAATGCTAAATTTATTAGTCTTATTAATAAAGAGTAAATTTCAGATGCAAATTTTGCCTAGTGTAGGTTGAAATTTACTGTTAAAATTAACATTGGTTAATTTAACATCAAGTTATTTCATGGCATTCAAGTATATTATTTTTCTTGGTTATTGGATGTATTCCTACTGTTTTAATTATTAGTATTTTATGTTCCAAAATTCATAGTGGTAATTTTTCCTGACTGAAAAGAAAATGTGCTTTTCACTTTGGGGTATTTGGAGACTAAGTTGGCGGTTCGTATGGACTAAATCAAGTACGCCACATGAGATTATTAAACATGAATGATTGTAGTGATTTAATCACTTAAGTTTCAACGTTCATGAAATCTCATATTAAGGAAACATTAGGGTTTTATCCCTTAATGTTTTAAGGTCAAAGAAAAGTCATTGAGGAACATTTAGTGAGTTCCAATAAGGCTTTGGCCAACACCCTAATAGAAAAGCTTTAAAGCAAAACCTTTTACAGTTTCAAATGTGCCTTAGCACATTATGGAAATGAAGGACATAATAGCTCATTATAAAGTCCCTAAAGGTTGAGGTTTTTGAGTCATTTTTGGTCTACTTTATTTTTGAAATTATCTCATCTAAATATGATATTTTTTCAAATATCTTGTAGCACACATAAGGATAATTGATCAATAAAGAAACTTTTGATCATGTGTGTTCAAGAAGATGAGAGATTAAGACATGAGAATCAAAAGGTTACTCATGTTAAAGGGAAAGACCTTGATAGGCAATCATGCCCAATAGTTCATGTATGAGAACAAGGTGCCAGAAAGTGCTTTGGTAATTAAGATACTTGTTTCTCTTGCAATAAGGAAAATTATGGGCATATAAAGAATGATTGCATAAAGTATCATAAATGACTTGAAATAAAGGGTAATCTCATACATCTATTGTGTCATGAATCTCTTTTATTGACTCGTGGATTGAATTTGGTTTAGCAATCCATATTGTCAACATAATGCAGGGTTTTCTAAATAATACTTGTTTACAATTGAAGGTTGTTGGGACCTATAGATTAATTTTAAAAATTCAGTTACATTCCACAATTTTTAGAAATTTATTAAATCAAGTTCGAATATTATTTTTGGTGGAATATTAAATTTATAGTCTATTTAAAATTGATCTAGATCCCAATTTTTGAAAAACTAATCCTTGCATATAAATGTTGACATAAAGTAGAGTCTTATAAATGAGAAAATCCTCTATGTTATGGCATTAGAGATTGAAATATATCTCTATAAAGAATAAAAGATCGATAAATGATAGAGTTTTTACAACTCTTGAATTTTACTATCTTTGGTATTTATGGGGACTGCATTAAGGAAAAGCAGGCCAACTATACCACTTAAGGTGCCAACAAAGGGTTTATGAGATTTGAGATCATGTACAAGTGTAGACCTTTTCCATACTTCTTGCCTAAATGGTTAGAGATATCTTATCTCTTTGGTAATAACTATACAAGGGTTTTTTGTATCTCTATAAGGTTGGAGCATTAAATGCTTTCAGACTATAAGGTAGAGAGAAACAAAACAAAAGGGAAGTCAAGATCGTAAGATCTGATAGAGGCAGATAGTATTATGGTAGGTACATGAAAAGGGACATGAAAGGTAATACTAATATTCTATTCTCCTAATGGAATGAAGCCTTGAAAACCGCTGTGTATACATTTAACTGGTTCCATTCGGTGGTTGTCCTGAGACACCTAAATTAAGGAAATGAATGGAACCAAGTTCAAATTGTTTACACATATAAGGTTGTCCTGCTAATGTGAGGATTTATATCCACACCTAAGGAAGTTATATTAAAGGACAACTAGCGGAATTTTATAGGCTATACAGTAAGCTCCAAGGAGTTTAGTTTTTACTGTCCTTCATTTTGATCATAGAATTGTTGAGTCTAGAAATGCAAAATTTCTAGAGGATGTTGAACTTAGTGGGAGTGCTTATCCTCAAAGGATTGAATTAGAGGAAGCACGAGTTGATCAAGCTCCTTCATATGAAGCTTGTTTGATTGTGTTTAAGGAAAATCAAATTGATTATCTTGAACTACAATCGCTTTCAGAATAGTCAACTCATAAGGAACAAGTTCATAATGAACCTACTCAAACTTTGCCAAATGTAAAGGGAGTAGGATTAAGAAGATCCTCTAGAATAAGGTGACCAACAATTTCTAGTGATTATGTTGTATACTTTCAGAGTCGATTTTTTATGTCGGACCTGGGGCGATCCAAAAATTGTTTTGACAAAGCCATGAGTGGAGATAACTCCACATTCTAGTTCAATGCCATGAAGAGGAGATAAAACTTGGCTAAAATTCAAGTCTACAATCTTGTTAACTTACCAAAGGAAGTTGTAGCCATAGGCTGCAAATGGGTTTACAAAACCTAAAGGGATTCTTCCGTAATGTTGAACAATATAAAGATAGACTTGAAGCCAATGATCTTACTCAAAAGAAAGGCATTGATTATCATGGTATGAGTGGCTCATTTTGATTGAGAGCTATATCAAAAGGATTGGAAAAACAATTTTCATAGGATCTTAAGGAGGAAGTGTACATAAGACAACTAAAGGTTTTATTGATAACAATGGAAAGCTTGCAAATTAAGGATATCTATTAATGGGCTAAGATATTCTTCTCACTAGTGGTATATAATATTTTACAAGGTTATTACCTCACATGGTTTTATTGAGGACCTTGTTAATTAATGTATATACCTTAAGGTCAAGGGAGTAAAGTTACATTTCTTTTAGTCCTATATATAGATAATATTTTGCTTGCAAGCAGTAATTTAGGTTTGCTACATAAAGTTCCTCTCAATAAACTTTGAAAATGAAGGATTTGGTTGAAACCTTTTATGTCATTGACATAGAGATTCATAGAGACAAATATTAAAGAGTATTAAGATTGTCTTTGAAGGCCTACATTGAAAAGTTTTGAGAGATTCGTAATGAAGAACTATGAATCTTGAGCACCTATTATTAAAGGGGACAAATTCAAGATAGATTGATGTCCCAAAATGTATTGGAACTAGAGCAGTTGAAATATATTCCATATATATGCATAGGTCTACATTAGACCTAACATTGAAATAGCAGTTGGACTATTGGGTCAATATAGTATTGTGGAATATACAAGGAACTAAGAACTAAAGATACACTTACCGTTGGGTAGTGTTTATTCAAGTTTGATTTTGCTAAATGTGTAGATAGTAGAAAATCAACTTCAGTTAAAAGGCTATATATCAAGATGCAGAAGCATTACGCTTGCTACATCTACCATGAAAGCAAAAAGTCATTACATGCTGTGAATTTGTTACACAGGCATTATAGTTGAGACATTTGGTTAAGGTCTCAAGGTTGTCGATTTTATAGTTAGACCCATAAAGATCTTCCGAGTAGAAAGAAGTATGTATATCGACATAAAGTATCTCAAGAGAACATTAAGTGACTTGAAGTGTCTATTGAGCATATAAGTATTGAATTAATGATTGTGAATCTCATGACTAAAGGTATATAAAGAAAGTATAGTCATGTGGAATATATGAGATTCATTAATTCATTTATGCTTAGTTTCTCTTTAATTGGTCTATAGACATAAAGTTAATGTTATAAATATTTTTGTGCACATATATTATGGTTATCCATGGGGATAAAACTAAAGTTGGACCCGAATGACTTATAGGAAGTTCATTCATAAAGTTTGATTGCCCATATGGTACTCATTTAGGGAATATTATATATTGTGATGCATGGAAGGGACGACTTACTATATAAAAGTTTTACCGCCATGATTCATATGTAGTATTCCTTGAATGAGTGGGTGGATTCCATGAATGGTTGGAATAAATAAAGTAATGGCCATATCAGATAATTAAACACCATAAGGAATTTATGTATCATAAGGGCCAAGTGGGAGAATGTAAGATATTCCATTTAAAGTGTGTCCCTTATGTCACATAATTGTGATTACGGTGTTTAATGACTTATTCCAATTAAAGTGAAATCAAATATTCTGAATTAAATTATTGATTTAATTCTTGATGAACAAGTAATTCTTGAGAAACAAGTATTCTTGAGGAACAAGTAATTTGATTTCATGGAATCAAATATGCTATATTTGATTTTTATTCCTTGATGGGAGGAATAATTAAAGTTATAGCTATAATTGAGGGTCCCTGACCTACCTATAAATAAGGCCTGTGTATTCCATCAAATGGCACTCACTGGTAGGCATAGGTCAGAAGAACCTCTCAATATTTTACTATTTTGTTTTCTAAGTTTTGTAGATGTGAAGCTGTTCTTCAACTGGCTTGAGCAAAGCATGGCTAGAGGTATTTATATAATTATTTATTCCGCTGCTAATTTTATTATTAATTAGCATTTAATTATATATAGAATTGTTACATACCCTCGTATTCAGTTGAATCTGATGATGATGATCCAAAAATATTTTAATCATGTTTTCTGGTCATTAGCTCGTGGTGATCAACAGAAAAAATACCAGAATCAAAATGTTCAAAATCAATCAAAGAAATCTTAAAAAATAAAATTGATCGATCTCCTTGAGATCTTAGATGGGGCCAAGCCATGTGCGGGTGAGGATTTTGATTGAGTATGGCCTTCAATTCCTTGATAGAATTACTTGCCATATGCAGTTTATTTATCATTTTCTTTTGCTTCTGTTCCTTTTTGGTCGGCAATAATTGTGTATTGTTTATGAGTAGCGGCGAGTGAATGGAAATCGGGGATGAAGGCAATCTGAGGAATAAATTTGCTTCTATGTATCAGTTTTTGGGAACAATCAACATGTGGTTGAGTGTGGTGAGACTACCTAGCTAGCTAGTTTTTGTCTTATGCCTTGCGATGGACTTGACCCAAGGCCACCATATCCAAATGGGGTTTTCTTTTTCTTGAGAAAGTACATAAAAGGTTACACGGGATTGGCTTAGAAAGAAATTGTGAAGAACGGGGAGGAGGGGATGAAGGTCCAATTAATCTCTTAGCGTATGTTTTATCAAAATAAAACAATCCAAATCAATAAATATATAACTGAGGTCTAATATAAATATTAGTGGAAAATGATCCTCTCCATTTCAAAATTCCTCAATTTCTTCTATTTAGTGCATTTTGAAGGGTAATGCATTTAATGCACTACCCTCATCAAAATTTTTGGACAACACTATCCTTCAGAATACACTAAATAAAGGAAATGGAGGGATTTTGAAATGGAGGATCCTAATACAATATTAGTGAGTTTACATCAACTCAAAAAGGAATATTATATATATATATATATATATATATATATATATATATATATATATAGCTCCAATAAACATGTGACCATGTTACACGACACTATTTAATCACAATTAATTGTGATTGCACTCTAATAAGTATTTTTTTATGTAATCAATTAATGATGTATATATTAATGTCCTCAACGAAGTCTAATAGGATTGGGAGTTGTGTGTCGTAACCATCTAGGGAGGTTGTGGGAGTTCGAAGCATGCATGGTCACAGAAGGTTTTTTCGAGCTGTTAGTGGCAGAAGCATGGGCTGGAGGACGGGCTTTCCAATTTGGGATGGAGTTGGATTTATCCTATATATTGTTTTGGAAGGAGACTCCAAACTCGTGGTAGATGCCATTAATGCCGAAGGGACTAACTGGAGCAAAATCGGACACTTGGCGGAGGATATAAAAATAATGCTGCAAGATTTTCAGCAATGGAAGGTGCAGGTTGTACGTCGTTTAGCGAATAACGACGCAGCACATACCGTTGCTCGAATGGCTATAAGAGAACATGTAGTGAGAACTTGGAGGCCTGATCGACTACCCGGATTGTATTGATGAAATTATTTTGGATGAGAAAGTTTCTCCTCCCACTGATTAATCAATGAATTAAAGCAACTCTCATTCTTAAAAAATAATAATAAAAAAAATATGGACAAAAATTTCTTTCAAATCAGTATGGAGAAAATATCCTCCAACCCATTGAAAATACTGCAAAGTGTCTATAAATATTTAAAATATTAATCTAAGTTGAACCTGTTTGAGATTGTATTTGAGAAATAGAGCTTTTAAGTCAAAAAGAGCTTTTAAGCAAAAGCTTCATTTGTAAATTTTTGCTAAAAGTGTTTTTTTGTTCATTTTTAGGCTTTTGAGACCCTTAAAAGGGCTTTTAATTTTTTTACCAAACGATTACTTTTTTCTTCAAATAGGCTTTTTGAGTGTTAAAAGCACTTTTAGACCTCTCAAACGCAATCCCAACAGACTCTAGTAAACTGCTATTAATGAACTTAAGAATTTAATGTATGTTTTAACGTTTATAGACATTTAGTACTATTTTAAATGAGTTAAATGATATATCCCAAGAAATTTATGTCCTATATTAATTATATATCCACTTTGTTTACTACATCTTTCCTTGAATAACTGGTTTAAATTCATGATTATCTTTATGCGGTGGAGGCGTTTGGATTGGTGGTGGGATCAACGGCCCAGCGCTGTCTGCTTCTGGGTCTCCGGTTTCAAAGCTCAAGCGAGCTTACATTGCTCTCCAGGCATGAAAATCTGCAATCAAAGAAGACCATTGGGGATTTTGGACACTTGGGTCGGCTCCGATGTTTGTTCTTACATAGGAGTCTTTTGTGCAAATTCTCAAGATGAGATGGATGCTTCACCTGGCCTGTTGTTACCGGCATAGATCTCAAGCATGCAAATCTTCAAGGCACTCTCATCAAGGAGCTCTCTTTCCTCACCGATATGTCT
Source organism: Carpinus viminea (assembly GCA_013348765.1). Lineage (NCBI taxonomy): Eukaryota > Viridiplantae > Streptophyta > Magnoliopsida > Fagales > Betulaceae > Carpinus > Carpinus viminea. Next base: position 37,867,651 of record CP054667.1, on the reverse strand, counting down.
CTATTTCACCTCAACAGCAACAAGTTTTCAGGCTCGGCCACCCCCATATGTTCAATATTCAACACTTTGTAATTGTTTATATATATAGGAGGACTAAATACAAACAACTCATTCGAAATCCAGACTTCAAATCCTTTGTTTAGTTTCAATTCTAAATTGCAAATAAAAGAAGATGTGAACTGTTTTACCTGGAAATGAGAACAAGTGGATCTACTGGAAGTGGCAACACGTCTGAAGGAAAGGGAAGGGTGAATTTCCTTCAAAGTGGGTGCTAGGTAGGCATTTTCTTCTCAAAGTGGGAGTTTTCTTTTCGATATGGGGTTGCTCGGTTTGGGGTGCTTTGACCACCCCCATTTGGCCCCTAGGGTGGTTCGGCTGTGGGGTGGCTCGTCACCCCAATCCGGCCAGATTTGGCCACCCCATGAGCAAAGGGGTTGTTGGCCACCCCCAAATGGCAACTAGCCACCCCAAATTTTTTTTTCTTAAAAAAATTAATAATAATTAATAATAATTTTTAAATGTTTTAAGTTAAAAAATATATTTTAATTAATTATATGGACACCTGTCAATTTGTGATTGGTGTTGACGTTGCATTCTATCAAATTTTGGACAGAATTTAGATGGAAGTACCATTTTGTCTTTAGGCAAACTAGAGATACCTATTGTGATAAAAAGTAACTATAGGAAGCAAAAAATAAAGAAATTAAACCATAGAAATAGCTATTTTATTCTACATTTTTTTCATTCACAATAATAAATGTTCATTTCCCTAATGAAACAATCATTCTACATACTAAATATGCTCTTAGTTGAACTCATCTAGTTATTGTATCAGTTTTATGGGCTCATATGGCCATGATTGAGACCCTCTCTCTATATATGTTAATTTTGGAACCTCTAGTAATTCGGAGATGCATTGTGAAACCAAATCTTCAGGTGGATCTTTCCAAAGCTATGAATAAATACATCATCAGATGCATTTAGGGTTGGCAACTTATGTTCAAGTGTTGGGTTTAGGTTGTAACAAGGTATGCGTATAAAGTTATATAAGTCCACCCTAACCCGTCCCATTTAATTAAATAGTCATACCCATCAACCATAACTCTCTAATTTTGTATTAATTGCATGTTGGGTTCGCAGTCATATCAACCATTGCATACCATTATGTCTTGTGTCAGGTTCATATTGTATCAAAATATGGGTATAAAATTAGATAGGTCAACCATAATCCAATTCATTTAATTAAATGAATCATGCTCCTCAATCCAAAACTTTTAATTTTGTATTGGGTTTGCGAATCATTTCAAAATTACTAACCATAAATACATCACAAGAAAGGCCACTAGTTATAGGATGGCAGTTCTATACTTATCTTTCCCTGGTTTTAATGTCTAATTATTATTCTAGCACCAAGGTGGATCCATAATCAATGAATCTACCACATGTCAATATTAGAAGATAACTTATTCCTTTGAGGAATGCTAGGCTTATAAACATATTTTACAAAAGAACTTTTACAAACTGATGTGACACAACATGATTGGATATAAGATAAATTTAAATTTTGAAAAACCCAATAATTTTGTACCACATCAGTTTGTATATATATATATACAAACTGCGCTTCCACCTCCCCCCTTAGTATCAAAGCCGTAAGAGTTGCGGTCTTTTGTTGCCTCTAAATCTTGTTCTTTACTGCTTGTTAATCTGATCTGCTCCCTTTGCGATCTCTCTATTTATCCACTTGCTTTTGATCTTTCTGTGTATTTGCTTACTCTTGATCTTTCTTTTCTGTGTTCTGTTTTTCGGTTGTAAACCTACCACCCCAGTTGATATCACCTCAGGTTACCTATAAGTCCCTTTGAAGCCAGGGAAGGCGTGTTGTAGGGTAGTTGGTGAAGGATACGTATATCAGAGTTTTGTGGGTATGTGTAATTAGATTTCCGTAAGGTAGTACATGTTTAGAGAGTGATTCTGTGAGTTAATACTTAGGAAGTGATTCAGTGAGTTGACGTCTAGTGAGTGAATCTATGAGTTGATTTGATTTTCAAAATGTTTAGATCAACCTCTTCTATTAGCTCTAGATCTAGCTTACCACCTGATATTGTCAATAATGAATAACATTCTGTTGAAAGTGATAATTCTTTTAATTTTGACATATGGAATATTCCCAAGCTTTCTCATAAAGATATTTATACTACCTCTTGGTTAAAATCTACTTGGAAATCTGAGTATTCTATCAGAACTGTTGAACAAACATTTGCTATTTCTGGTAATAATTCAACATTTCAATTGTTTAATAAAAGATTTATTGAAAGTTCTCCCACCCTTTGTAGGCAGAAGTTTTTGGTGGTTCTTCCCGAGAGCTTTTAGCCATTTCTTCCTTTGTAATTTCCATCTAATTTCCTATTTCCTTTTCTTCTTCCACTTTTGTAAGTGTGATTTTAACACTTCAATAATATTTTCAGTTCAGTTTAACTAATTTATTTTCAGTTACTTTCATTATATTAATTGCATACCACGATTGGACGTTCATCGCTTTTTATATTAACCGCTTAACTGCTTTTCATTACTACACCGCTTGGATCGTTTCATCGCTTTTATTTACATTACAACAATTTTCATTCTGTAATTTATATTTTGCATACCGCCTTCATGGCTGGTTCTATTGCTTTCTTTTAATGCATTATTTTCATTACTACACTATTTTCATGTATTTAAATATGTTTGTAAGCCTAACATTTTCCTATCTCTTTAGTACTCTTTAATAAAACTGTAATTAAAAGTTATGTCATACCTTATCCCATAAGACATATCTTCATTAAAAGAGGCTAGAAGAGAGTTAAAGAGTTAAAGGTTGTATAGTAAAAGTCTTTGTAATGTAAGAACTTACGTAATCTTTTTTGTTTTTATGTCTAGGCAGCTTAGGCGTTCTTTGGCATTCTTTTAGTCTTAAGTGATTTTTTTTATTTTTTATTTTTTTAAAGTAAAAAGAAAGTAACACTTATTTTTCTTACTTGGATTTTAAAAATAATATTCATCTAGAACTAAAAGAAAACCAGAAAAATACTAAGAGGGCACATAGCATTTTCTTTCTATTAATAAGTGCTTGTAGTTGTAGGTCATTGTGAAGCAAGCTTGGTAAGAACTCTTGTATGAATCTTGTACATTCTTGAATAATATCTCATCTTTCTTACCATTCCATCTTTTTCTCCTCATCGTTAGGGCTCGTTTGGTTCGCAGAATAAACACCTGGAATGGAATAACTATTCCTAGGGAATAGCCATTCTTTTATTTGGTAATGGTATATTCTTAGGAATAGTAAATTCCATAAGAATCACTAATCCCTTCCACACAGAAATAACTATTCCTCTTAAAAATGAGAAGAATAGTTATTTCTTTCGGGTGGGAATAAGGGATCCATTTAATTTTTCATAAAAGCTATCAATGCCTCTCAACTCTCATCGTTCTTCATTAAGAACCGTGACCGCTTGAAGAAGAAGAGCTTGAAGATCAACAAATCCATCAAAACCCACCTCTAGATCCAACCCACTTCCCCACCTTCACTTCCTCCGTCAGTACCTGATTGTTCGATGGATGCTGGGCCAACTGGTTTTGACGACGGCAATGATCCCACACTTGTCTCTCGATATTCTAGCAGGCCCTAAACAGTCGTCTCCAAATCAAAGGTTTGGTTGGGTAATTGAAGGCAGATTTCCTAGTTTGATTTCTGGGGTTTCCTGTTGATTCAATTCCTAGAGTACATCGCTAGTGGCATTGATTTTGTTGCATTTGGCCACAGGCATAACAAGCTTGGCGTTAAGAATGGAACCCTTTACTGGAGACCCAAAACATTCAAGAATCTACTGGACTGGAACAAGTTGGTGAGCTTCTGGCCGTCATAGTAGTTGAGCACCACGTGGACGCCCTGAATCTTCTTGATCGTGTCCAAGGGTTTTCCAGATACACCAACAATGCCTTCGTTTCGACGGCGATGACGATGATGGTATTTACGTCTGTCGATTTGTCCGGAGATTCGAGTCATTCGAGGTTGTGAACTTTGGGTATCAAACGCGGCGGAGGATTTGAATTCATGTCTCATTAGACAATTTGGGAAAGAGAAATAAGGTCTATGTATTTAGAAAACAATATTTACTTCAATTTTTTAAAAAAATATATATTATAGTATAGTTGTTTATGTTTAAAAATAATATAAAAGAAGTAAAAAAAAAAATCCTTAATAAGAATAAATTATATTTGTATCATAGCGTATTTTAGGAAATTTGATTATAATATAATTTCATTCACCATCCTATTGGATTGTACCAAACAAAGGAATATGAATGACTATTCTATTCTACACTACATTCTATTATTTCAACCAAACTAAGGAATAGGAATAGTTATTTCATTACACACTTTTTTATTTATAAGAATAACTATTCTTTTCCTAATAGAATAGTCATTCTACAAACTAATCAAGCCCTTAATATTTTTGTAAATGTTCAAAAACAAAATCAGTTGAGTTTGCTTTCAGTGCTGAAATAGGAAATACCATTATTTTTCATTGCTTGATCAAGTACAGAAGATGAGAAGATAAAAAATTAAAAAAAAAAAAAAAATGTTTACAATTTACCACCAACTTTTCAAATGGCATTTTCTGTCTCACACAATCATGAAATTAAGGGTGAGATTAGATTCAAAATCAATGAGGTGCATCTGTGATTTACCAATTAAAAAATATATATTTGTTGGGGTTTGAGAGGAAAATTTGAATTATTTTCTTCCATTCTCATTTATTTTCCCTTCCTGTTTACTAACCAAGCAATGAAAAAGAAAATGGTAAGTTCTTTACTTTAATCACAATATATAAATTTCTTTTATATACTCAGTACTGCTGAAACTCTAACTCTTGGAGTAAATCTAAACGACTCACTATCACCTGTTAAAAGTTGGTTGGTTTGTAAAATGTAATGGATCCATTAAATTATCATACAAAATTAGTCAATAATTCTATCGATTTGAATTGAAAATGTATAGAATACTATACCTTTTATTACAAATCTCTTATAAACATATTCTTTTTATTTAAAAATAATAATAATAATAAACAATTATAAATACTACAAGAGGGCAAAGAACATTTTCTAAACAACTGGTTGACCAACTCCTAATGCTTTGAATAAATGTTAACCCAACTCTCATACCATTTTGGGCAAAATCCAAGTCGATCATAATATCATATTATCAAGTTTAATATGCATTTTCTTTTCCTGAATTTGTTAAGCCAACATTTACTTACAATCAAACAAAAATCATCGCTAATAAACGATCCAACGTCCCAAATTAAAAGTACACGCAAACATCATTGTTCCTGATCTCCAATTTCCAAACACATACATTAATGTTCCAAAAAACAAATCTCATACTTAAATCATTTCGACGAATTGCAAGCCAGGGAACCAAGGATCTTGACCCAAACTGTAGGAGGGAGACTTACCGGACCTACTTCTCTGACCACTCTGAAATATCGGAGGCGAGCCGAGACGCGATGGACGAGTGGTACATTATATCGTGAAACGCAGAGGTCTCCAACATCTTCCTACGGAGCTGCTTCGCCTTCTCTTCGGTGAAGCACCCGAGCGTGAATCTGGACTTGGATCGTCTCGATTCGGGCTCCGGATCCGAGGCGCGTGGCTCGGTTCCTGATGGGTCAATGTAGTCCGGATCCGTGGACCAGCCGAAGAGCGGTGCCCACCAGTTGGCCGAGTCGGGTTTCCGGCGATTTGGATCGGGTTTGTTAGAGGAGGAAGCGGAGGCACGGACCATTCCTGGTCGGAAGGAAGAGAGCGCGGAAGCCATTGGAGAGACCGAAATGCAGAACCGATAAATGAAAAGACTTCATATAGCAGGTGGTGGTGGTTGAGGGATTTTATCCAGTGCGGATAAGATCCCTGAGGGTCCATTCAGGTCTTTGATTTTCAAGCGTTGTTTGTAGATTGTTGGGACCTAAAAGGATTTAATTTGAAGCCAAAGGGTAGCATTGGGTTACTAGGTACAATTATAAATAGCACATCAGAATGAGTTTAGGTGGAAATGCAGCGTAGGCGATCTGAGAGGCAGAGAAGTGGATAAGGGAGCACACGTGGAGGGTTTGGAATTGCGTGTTGGCTGTTTAGGGGTCTATTTCGTGGGCTTTTTCTTCCAAGGTACCTACGCTTTTTCAATGAGTTTTTTATGAATTGGGCCCACTTTTGTGATCTTTTCGTGCACTTTTTTTAATGGTTTTTTTTTTTTTTAATTAAAAAAAACTCTCTTGTTTGATTATTTTTAAATTGGGAAATCCTAGATATTCTTTCAGTGTTTTATTGGTATTCTTCTAATTGTAATGTGGCTTTTATAATCACTGTTGAATTTGATATTATCATTATTGATTTTTAATTTATTGATGATTTTAAAAATCATATCACAGTTGGAAGGATACTAGGAAAATACTAGAAGAGCACATATCATTTTCCTATTTAAAAAACGCACTTCACAAATTAAATGGGCTAAAGTCTATTTTTAGGTAAGATTAAGGATAGAGCATATTCGAAATTACGTTAGAGAAATTGAGCTTTTAAGTAAAAATATGATTTTAACAAATATTTTATTTTTAAGATTTTATCAAAAGTGTGTTTTTGCCATTTTGAGTTAAAATAGTTAAAGAAATTCATTTAAAATTTTTTATCAAGCATGTCAACTTTTATTTAGTAGGACTTTCTTGATACTAAAAATATTTTTAAACTTCATAATGCAATCCTAAGCAAACTCTTAATTTAATGTGGGGTGACAAGTCACGATTCTTTAGGTCAAAGGAAAAGCAGGATGCAAGCCATGGCCCATTACGGCTGTGCTCCAAATCAATGTAGAAGAAGCCGATGGACTAAATATTTTGTGCAACCAAATAATTATAAAGAAAAATTAGAAAATAGGCTCGAGTGATTGGGATAAGATTTTGATTATACTACTAGAACTCTTAAGAAATTGAGTTGCCACATTTCATTGCACGAAATTATTGTTTATACCAGTAATTTAGGCAATACATTGAAAACTATTAGAGGTGAATCTCTTCTCACGTCTCTTTCCCCATCTACTCTACCTTTCTCACCAACACTCTACTAATTGTTCATCATTCATACTTATGACTCGATTTCTATTTGTATTTTGTTGGTTAATGGGTTTGTAGCTCTGATGATACTCAGTTTTTATAGTTGACCATATGATATGTTTGATTTCTCTCCTATAATCATGTTACTTGTCGTGCACATGATAGTGTCATCACTGTGGCGTGACTATGAACATTTTTAGGGCAAACAAATATTCACTATGCATTCAGTGTCATGTTGAGAAGGTATGTCAACAATCTTAGATCGATTCACTAACATGAGAGATCATCTCTAGCGCTTAGGTAGTAAGCAGAGATGAAACATTGTGTCCCTTGATGCTTATGTAGTTGTAACACCCTGATAAACAATTAGCGGTTCAAAATACTCTAATTATGTCCTAGGATGTTTGGAATTAGGAAAAGTGTTTTTAATTTCGGACTTTTGTCGAATTTGGATCTCATCAAAAAATTGGTAAGGACATCTGAATGTTTGATGCAATTGTAAGCACGAACATTCGTCTCAAATACTAAACGTTCGATAGCCAATTACAAAAAATAAATTTTATATGTCTTAGCCATTTTGTTCATGCATGATACAACTATAAATGCATCTCATTGACCCCTTATGTAGCGTCCCAAATTTTAATTCTTAATTAAGAGATTTTAATTCGATATTAAGATTAAGTTGATATTTATAATATACAGGCACAATAATAATTCTTGAGAAATTTAATAGATTATATGATATTTATAAAAAATAAGGGTTAAATACTTAATTAGTTCCTAAGGTTGGAAACTTTATTTTTTCCTCCCTAGAGTTTGGAAAGTGACCAAATTAGTCCATATGGTTTTGAAAAGTGATCAAGTTAGTTCATTCGCTAGTTGACCGTTAGTTGACTTAACGGATTAACATATGAACCAATTAGAAGTTGACACTACTTAATTAAATTTTTTATTTTAAAAAAAAATTTAAAAATATATATATTTTTCAAAAAAAAAAAAAAAAAGAAACCTGGGGTGGCTACAACCACCCTTGGGCACCAAGGGGTGGCCGAAACCACCCCAATGGTGTTCATGCACGGCTCTGACAAGGAAGGACACCCCGTCTTCCACAATGTGTACGGAGAATTCCAGAACAAGGAGATGTACCAGAAAACATTTTCCAACGAAGAGAAAGAGGCAGAAATTCTTGAAGTGGAGAATTCAATTCCTAGAAAGGAGTATCCGGAAACTGGATTTTAGCCCGGGTGGTATTTGCACTATTGTCCAGGTGAATGATCTGAAGAATTCTTCGGTGCTCAGTAAACGGTGGCTTAGACAAGCACCAAACAGCCCTCCAATTGCTCCAAGACAATTACATAGAATTCGTAGACAAACAGGTGTTTATCAATGTCCCATGGTGGTACTTGTCAGTCAACAGAATGATAGGCCCTTTTCTCACCCAGAGGACCAAAAGCAAGTTTGTGTTTGTTGGCCTTTCCAAGTCTGCGGCAACCCTTTTGAGGTCACCACCCAATTTTCATCTCCCTCTTCTTATTTTATGCGTTTAGCTTGTGATATTTACAATGGGGGAAACCACCCAATGAGGCCATTGGGGTGGCGCCACCCTGTTTTATTTTATTTTTTTTTAATTTAAAAAAAAATAAAAAATTTAATTAGGTAACCATATGTCAACTTCTAATTAGTCCATATGTCAATCCATTAAGTCAACTAACGGTCAATTGACGGATGGACTAACTTGGTCATTTTTTAAAACCATAAGGATTAATTTGGTCACTTTCTAAACCCTAGGGAGGAAAAAAATAAAGTTTCCAAACCCTAGGGACTAATTAAGTATTTAACCCAAAAAATAAATATTGTTTACTAAATTTAATTTTATTAATAATGAGTTTTTTAGAGTTATAAGCTAAAAAGACATAATAATAATAATAATAATAATAATAATAATAATAATAATAATAATATAGTAATATATGTGTGTATATATATAATGAGTTGGGTTACCCATTATAAGTTGGCCGGGACCAAGTTTGTTTGTAGGGAAAATACATTTTACTCCCTGAACTATCTACCAAATTGCACTTTTAACCCCAATATTTAAAAAGTGACATTTTATTCTCCAAAGTATCTAACATTGATACTTGACTCCATGAAGTACACTTTGCCTCTTGAAGTATTTTGAATTGATACTTTACTCCCGTTTTTGGGGTAAAGTATCAACTCAAAATACTTCAAATGGTAAAGTGTGTTTCAGGGGGTCAAATGTTAATGTCAAAAATTATAGGGGAGATAAAGTGTCACTTTTTAAATATTAGAGTTAAAAATGTAAATGAGGGATAATTTTGGGGGGTAAAGTATATTTTCCCTTGTTTCTATAAAAGCATGGTCCCTTCATTTCTTTTTGAGACAAGTGGAGACCCACTTCTCTTTTACAACTCTCATAAAATACTTTTTAGATGAATAGACAAGATAACAAAAATAATGAGATTTATTAAAGCATGCATGTAAAAGACAAAAAGAATAAATTGCATCATATAACATGGTATATCAGTACGTGTAGAATAACGTCCATGGGCTTACTGAGATTATAAGAATTAGCCCTATGGTCAAAATATGTTTATTGTTTATACTTGGCCTTTGATCTAATAGTTATTTTGTAACATGTACAATCACATGGTTACTATAGATGAATGTTTTAGCAGCATGGGTTATCTAAAGTCAGACTCAGTCAAGCTATTAATGATGGACGGTATGCGTATAATATTGAGGCATTAGTATTATATTGCAAGTCTCTCGAAAGAATGCCAACACTACCAAGAATATGTTAAAGGTTTGGATAAGACCATATAGAGTTAGACTATGACATAATTATTTTGTTACAATATATTTTAAATCTATATTGAATTTATGACGATACTATTGAATGATGAATTGTAACTTTATATTGCTACATTAGAATTATAAACATCTAAGTTCACCATGTAATAAATTGTACATCATCTCTATTTCTACTCACTTAGTCTTACATTTACTCTTGTATCATTTTCACCTATGAAACATGTGTTATTTTATAAATAATATAATTGACAATAGACCTTGGGAGGCATCAGGTTATTCTAAAGGATATAGAGAATATCATTTTTTAAGAGTTAGATTCCGTCTAGCTTAAGGATATGTGGGATGTTGATAGAGCGGCAGAGCCTCTCGCCATGATATGATCAAGATTGTTTACATGCTTTATCTTCTCAAGAATATGCTTTGAGACTTGATGATATATTATGGCAATTAGATTTAACTCATAATCATGTTATATGTTTTGGATGACCAGTCTTTTGACAGTAACATTTACAGAATTATTTATGTTATAATGTTTTAGATTTACTATGGAAGAGCATCTCCTATATAGTTAAGGCAGAAACCAAGGGGTTTCTGCCTTCCACTCAAATTTTGACACTTCACATTATTAAGAAAGATGCACAAATGTAGAATAAAATCAAAACACCCAATCAACTAACCAAATACCCAGATGCCGCCACTCACCGCCGGCGAACAAACGCCGCCGCCCACCACCCTCTCTGGCGAAAAAAAAAAAAGATCCAGCCACTGGGGGTGGCCACTATTCACCCAAATGGTGAGGGGGAGAGAGATCTGGCCACCCCTAGTGGCCATTTTTCTCTCCGGCGAACCTAACAAAAAAAAAAAATTCCGACCGGCCTAAAAAATCGTTTCTAATGCCTCAAAAATCCATTTTAATGCCACAAAATTCATTTCTAATGCTTCAAAACTAAAACCTAGAGGGGAAGGTTAACCCTATTTGGAATTAAAAAAAAAAAAAAAAAAGACCCACCGGAAGGAAAAAAAAAAAAAAAAAAAACCAAACCCACGACGAGACCCAGCCGTGGGTCTCGATGGCCGGTCGTCGACTTGCTGCGAGGTGGCTTAGAGCAACAACGATATCCTTCCGGCACCCAGAACCGGTGGAGAAGAAACGGGACTCAAACCTAACCCCCCCGCCAGAGCAAACCCTTTGCCAAAAAAGACTTCGGCGAGACCCAGCGAAGGTGGGTCGCCGCGAGGTGGCCGGTCTGGATGGTGGGTTTCTTCCTTCTTTTCTCTTCTTTCTCTTTCTTTCTTGCTGCATCGTGACTCTCCTTTCTCTCTTCTGCAGCGTGGGTCTCGTGTGACAGAATGTATATTTTTTTTTTACATTTTTTTTCTCTTTATGTGAGGTGTCAGCATGTGAATGGTGGGCAAAAAACCTCACCTTTCTGCCACATCCAAATTGAAGTTATTCCCTTTACTATAGTTACTCCATGATTGTGGTTTAATTTATAACAATCTCTGCTTATAAGTGAAAAGTTTTTCACTATAAACTCTCTTTAGAAAAGAATGAGGTCCCTAAATTTTATTCTAGTAGAAAAATGGTGGAAGGTGAACCACGAAGTTAATTTTTTTTTTTTTTGATTAATTTCAATTGGGTGTTACAAAAAATGAATTAAAATTCAAGAGCTAAAGTACGTGGAATAAGGCCCGGTTTCGATGCAAGAAAGGTACCTAAATTATATTTTATTATGTATCTTTTCGTTTCCAAAAATGCTATTATCATTTCTCACAAATTTTCAATCTACATATATATCGAAAATTCAAGTTGTGTAATATGCTTTCAGATTGGCTCAAACTGGAATACTGGATTGAATTATTTTAAGAAAATATATATGGACTGCATTTTTACTTATGCATTGGGCAACATCCATAGAGACGCTACGGAAAGGAAGCCTATGAGCCCAATAGTGATAATCTAGGCCCATGACGACTGAGACATTTCTCATTAAAAAATTAGGGAAATATATATATATTTTTAAAAAGCAACTCAAACTAGCAGCCGTTTGCAATATAGCCTTTCTCAATGTTAAAAAGATAATAAAGTAGCCCCCAAACTACCAAAATATATCAAAAATGCAACTTATTTTTTTATATTAATGTAATACCCCTATTCTTTTAATAAATAAAATAATTGTAAAAAAAAAAAACCAAACAATTTTTTTAAAAAAATACAAAAACCAATGGTCAAATCAATAAAAAAAATCTTTTTGGAATAAATAAATAATTTTTGTATTTTAAATTTTTTTTTTTACAATTATTTTATTATTTTATTTGTTAAAAGAATGGGAGTATTATAAGTAGATAACAAAATAAGTGACATTTTAAATACATTTTGGTAGTTTTATGGGCTTTTTTATACTATTCCCAAAGAATTATTTGTAGACAACTAATTACAAGATTGTATTGAATTCCAAACTATCCTATTTAGATTTTGTTCACGTATTTAACCTCCACTCCATATATACAATAATTGTGATTGATAATAATCTTTTCCTTAGAGATTGCGAAAAGGTGTAAGAGCATTAGCAATAGAAAACCTATAATCCATTCTCTTCCCTATATATAGGAAAATTTTCAAAAAAAAACCCCACAAAAAGTTATCACCAACGGCTTTCTTAAACATTGAGAATGCTACAATACTACCTAATGTATATTCTATACTAGTGCTCTTATGTATACTTTTTTTGACATGTTCATACAAGAAAAGGGAGAAGTGAAAATTCGAACTAGTGGCCTCCGCTTCAAGAGGCATTGATCCATAATTGATTGAGTTACTTATTGGAAATGCTCTTAGGTCTAATTGAAAATTTGAAAGCGGTTAGATTAGAATGAGATATGTCAAGTTGAAAATCTATTCCAATTTATTAGGATTAGATTATTTAATTAAAATTTGATTAGAGTTTATTTGAAATCTTATCATTATATATTTATATAACAAATTGTGGTATTTTCTCACCTGAAGAGCCTATTTGGGATTGCGTTTGAGAAATAGAGCTTTTAAGTCAAAAAGAGCTTTTAAGCAAAGCTTCATTTTTAAGTTTTTGCCAAAAGTGTTTTTTTGTTCATTTTTAGGCTTTTGAGACCCTTAAAAACATTTTTAATTTTTTTATCAAACGACTAATTTTTTTCTTCAAATGGGCTTTTTGAATGTTAAAAGCATTTTTAGGCATCTCAAACACAATTATAAATAGACCTTGAAAGACCCAAAATAAGCTTTTGTGATATTCTCGTATTCAAAGCAGAGAATTATCTCACCCAAACAATCCCCATAACCTAGTGGATTTCCATCAATGGTCCATACAACAACAGGGATTCAAGAAAGAGAAGGGTACTTTCTGTTTGCGTGGCCTTGCTATTCTCGTTATATGTATATATCACTCCATCTCTTACAGCTTGTGATAGCAGCGATTCGGCATTGGCTCTTGTGCATAACTTTGTGTGGTTTAGAAATTAATGAACAAAGAGAGATATGGAGCAGAGCACGACTTGTGGACTACTTCCACACACACACACAAAAAGGAAAAAAAAAAAAAAAGAAAGAGAGACGTAGACCTGGGAAATCAACATATATATGAGTGTTGGACATCGCAATCTAAAATTCCCAACCTTCTATTATATATATTATCACCAGATACGCTGATAAACAAACAAGTCAGTGGTAATCAAAATGAGGGGACCATAGCTTCCCTTTGGATGCACTCTTCAAAAACAAACATACCCATTAATATTTAGATATTCCACACGCAAAAAAAAAAAAAAAAAGGAGAATCAACCATGGAAAGTCCTAGGTTAAAATTTATCAAAGATAATCGTGGTTTTGTGTGTTTTTTTTTTTTCTTTGGTCACGAAGCGATGCCCTTAGCTTACCGGTGGGTACACAATTTGGCACAACACCTGATAACGGTTGTAGGTTAATAGCATGCAAGAAATTCAGCACCAGGATCTATCAGGACTATGACATTAGTAGACAATAATTGGCCAAAGGCATACCTCGCTAGGAGACACGAATTTGATACAACGCCTGACCGAAGCTGTATCCGTAGATGACACCTGATCCAAGCCGTACATCTTTTGCAGGCAATTTCACATAAAATGGGACATGCAACCTATTTAAGTACATACACATTACCATTCGTCCTACACCCTTTTCTAGCTCTAGCTCACTCTCAAAAAAAGAAACTCATCGGTCATCCTTATTAAGCATTTGCTATATTTTCCGCCGAGAACCCCGTCAAGTCTTCGACTTTTTTCGCTCTCTCTTGCAGATGTCTATAGTTCAAGGTTGACCGTATGATCAATTGCATCATCACCATAATATATACTAGCTGCATAAAATGATTTGAATTCTCTAATGAAAGTGGGGATAATCAAATAACAAACTATGAATGCTGATAATTTGCCTATAGGAAGCTTCGTCCTTTACATACTAATTTTTCAATGTACAGATGGACGGGCTGCAGCTCATTGAACCCCCAATAATTTTCAATTTTCGACATAATTTCTCACTTAGCAGCCTCGCTCTCTATGAAATTAATAATGATTTTCTGCAAATCGTAAACTAAGGATTGAAGTAGTTTGTAGTTTCACTATCGTCATTATCAACTTTTCCCATTTCATGGCCATGGAATTCATCTCACTAGGATTGGACATCCTCCGGATAAACCTGCAAGAACACGATAGTCAGTGATTTTTGCAGTCAAATATGTAAAATTTTCAAATCCCATGTGAGAATGCATTCATGTGCACCATGAGATACTTGCATGGTAATGTCATTAATTAGACATACTCATTGAGCATAAAAGAGAGATATAAAAGAAATAAATAGCTTACCTGGCCGCTTACATTTCTAACTTTCAACTCCCCTCTGCTTGTTGTCAGCTCATCTAATATCTCAGCATCACACATTTCCACTCCACCTTCACCATTTCCAAGATGTGGGGCTTCCCTTTCCTGAAATAGTATATTACGAAGAGCTTTTCAGATTAATGAAAAAGAGCATAATCAACAATGAACAACAGGTGAAACATACGTTGAAAGATAGGCTCATGGAAGCTCTTGGGGCACCAGTGACTTCCTCATATTCAGCAGCATCCAGTTCCTGCAAATGATGTGCTGCAAACAGCTTGGGGAGAATATGCTGTCTTATGCTGATGAGAATGAAGAATGGCAGCGGGAACAAGATTCCGGCGATAGGAATCCAAGTAATGCCAAAACAGACCAGCAAATATACAAATTGGAAGATTGTAAATGTGGCTATGTATTTAAAGGGTACTAAATCCACAAAGGAAGCATGAACCCTTTCCAAGACCCTGCCATAAGACATCCATCACAGCATAACAGTGTATTAGTAAAATACTTGGCAACCAATATTTATACAATTTTGTTATGAAGATAAAGGGTAGTCTCCAGTAGGGGAATATTAGGAATTCAATATACCACACAGCCACAGGAGGACTTGATAGAATAATTGGCAGCTGAATTTAGTACATATTTGCCAAAATAATGGAAGTGCTATTTTCTATGGAGCCTGTTAGAACCCTTGAATATCAGCATGTTCATTTTGTTCAATTACGAGGACAAATCATTAGAATTTGAGTCTGTTCCCTTTTTGAGTTCCTTCATGTTATTGAACAAATCCATATCGTCCTAGAGAAATAAATCCATTCTGTGTGTATTCAAATACTGAAAACAATAGTTACATTGTTCCGAATTTCACATGGTTTACAGCCTACAGGATGCATCTAAAGCAAAATTGACTAAACTGTGTTTGAAAATCATGCTACTTGAAAAGATGTATGACTTACTTGTAACGCCGGCCAGGTGTTATGAAGAGAAGTAGCATCCTTTCCCAGAACTGGTTCCCAGGAAGACTGTCAATGGCCATGAAAGCAAAGTATCCCCAAAGAACTGAAGTAGGTATCTTCTTTATTGCAGGCACAGCATAAACTGACACTGCCACAAGGAGTGACTGTAAGAGATTGCTCATTCTCTGCTCGTTAACTCGAACAGGCAGGTAAGCATCGATGTGCTTCTCGGGTTCAAATGTTTCCCTTTCATTTTCATCTTTATTTTCACCTTTCATTACTGCTTCCTTCAAGTCTTCCAGCTCTTTAACAACTGAAGTAGTCTGCAGCACAAGCGATTCAGAACTCAGGAAGTTAAAAAGATACAGAGAAATGCATAAGTGGGTGAAACAACACTGTTAAAGGAGGGATTCCATGAAAACATGTATTTTATTTTATTTTATTGGTAAAACAGAGGACATACGACTGGATTGCCATCCATTTCTATGAACACAGCTTGCATCTTTCCATAGATTTCAGAGTTGCTAGCCTTCTGCTTTATGCTTTCCTTGGCGCTCTCCACCATCTTCCTTCGCATCAACTGCAACCCATGGATCAGGCGAATTAATTGTCTATATATGTATACCAGCTCAGTTACCATCTACATCAGGAAGAAGTCCTATGATTGTCTATAAACCCACCTGCCTTTTGAGAACAGCGAGGCTCTTAGTGTGCATGGGGGACTGTGGCAGGACACCATTTGAAGGAGGTAGCCCAATCAATCCGCAAAGCAGTGTCTGGGACCATATATTTCAAATATAGAGCTAAGTCTTAATAAAATGTGAAAAGAAAATGACCAGCAACACAAATTGGTAGTGACACATCATACATACCATAAATCCCAGCAACATGATATCATAATGATAAGCAGAAGGCTTCTTAAGATTGAACTCCTTTTGCTGTGCCAGCTGCGAAGCTACACTATGGTCAAAGAAGTAAAGCCCCGCAATCATCACAGCAGGAATAAAGGCTCCAAAGATGTATGCCGTAGAAACCTTTCCCATGTCCTGTAGCAGATATGCATCAGTATATTTTGAACACGAGCACACACATCCACAGAGAGAAACACACACCTATCTTGCAACTCGTCGGAGGGTATGACAAATTTGTTTGAACTAATGTGGGGTTTGTAGAAAGCTCAGGGTGAAGAAAAAGATTAAGAACTATTGACAGGAAATAGTTTACCTTTACAACAGACCAATGGAGTAAAGAGGTAGATTCCCAAGCGAGAGGGCTATAGAGCCTTCTGGGAACACCAGATGGAACTTTGCTTGGGACACTGAATGACAGTGCTGTCCACACTAAAACCATTAAAGGAACCCCATAGTCTGCAACAAAACTTCTAAACCATCCTGTGGAACCAAGGAATAAGTTTCAGAATCAACATGTAACCTATTCTAGTAACTGCAAAGAGCTCGAATTTCACTTGACAAACCTGTGCCATACCACCACGACCTTGCCTTTCTGCTCTTCAAAGCAGTGAAGAGAAGGCCAAAAGTGAATATGGTCCCCAGTAATCCATTTGTATAAAGCCACTGAAATTGATACTTCTCTAACTTCAGGTCCTCAGCTTTGGGAATTTCAAACTCACTGACTATTCCCTGTCACCATTTACATTTCTCAAAATGCTGTGTTACAAATCCACAAATTCATTGATTTTCTTGACTGAAGTTACCTTGATGGCCTCTTGAATAAAGAGAACCGCAATCAACATGCCAAAAAGTTCGCCTGCAATCCTCGTAAATTTATTGATAACAGTGCAAGCATTGAATATTGCGAGAAGAAATAGCAAGAGAGCTGTCCAAACGCAAACCCTGCAGAAGTTATATCACTAATATCAAAATCAAATAGCACAATTTAGAAACAGCAGAAAGTTCAATTCCTCTTACCATCCAGCCCAAGCCAAGAAGAGTTCACGTCCCAACTCAGGCCTTCCTTTAGCAAAGTTGTACAAATAGGTGTACATAATAACAGTTGGTTCTGCAACTCCCAATATCAGAAGAGGTTGTCCTCCCAAAATTGCGTGTATGATACCGCATATAGCAGTAGAGGCTAAAGTTTCCACGGTGCTCAAACTTCCATCTAAATAGAAGGAATATTTACATTACTTTCAAATTCATAAATAAAATGAAGATAGCTCCAAATTTTTCATTGAAGCTTCATGGTCGCCAAGAAACTAATGGATGAGAAAGTACAATGAAAATAATAACAAAGCTCAATATGTCAGCCAATCTTTTCCTTTCCACTATGAATAAAGCACTAAAGAACAGATGAGTAACCTGTATCTCTGCTTAGTTGCTCGCCGAAGGCAATGACAGGAAGAGCAGAAGCAAAGAAGATATAGGTGGTTGGAGCTAATATCCTATTACAAATGAAAAGAACATTGAATTTAAAAAAAAATAAAAAAAAAATGAAAAGCTTTGTGATGATATAATGCATTTCCCAACTGTATATGTGTAATAGGCATAAGAGTTCTTACCCGATTCCTGAAAAAAGCCCTCCAACCCAATCTTGCTTGTAACACTGAGCTCTTCCTCTGAAATCATTTGCAATTCCCTTGAAAGGAGCTTTGAAGTTCTCCATTTTCTGAAAAAAAAAAATTCCCACAATCAAACATTGAAGACAAAAAAAATGTTGATATAGCTTTTGAAATTTGAATACGTATCAAACAAATGAGGAAGTGCTAAATGTGAGAAAAATAGAAAACTTGAGAAATAATTGACCACGAATAGAAAGAAAATAGCAGAGGTTGTGAAGAAACAGAGGAAATGACTGCAAAACATATGGTGTCTAAAAAAAAAACAAAATAGAGATTAAAAACAGAAACCAAAGAGACAACTCAAAAGCTCTAAAAGATAATCTAAAAATGAGAAAAATTCCTGGTTTTGAATTGACAGTAAAAAGAAATATAAACATCAGAAACTTTGCAGCAAAGTTGAAAATAAAAGCAATATATATATAAATAAATATATATAAAAACTCAAAAAAATACCAAGAAAGATAGCTAGTTCTATTACGCTCAGTTGAGTCCACTTTTTCTCTTACCACGCTTCTCGCAACAACAACGAAAAGAAGCAAACAAAAAAAACATTTCATTTCTTCTCAAACATTTTCCTGACAACCAAACACGTCAATCTTTTTCCCACTAATTTTCACGTTCTCTGATTAAAGAAAAAGAATCCCACAAAACCGGAACTGAACAGCAGAATATACCATGTGACACCGCCATGCACACAAAAGGAAAACTATTTGACCAAAAAACAAAGTAAATGGGGCAAGCAGATTTGATGAAACACAGAAGAGAGGTTTACATTGCCGGCGGATGGCCGGAAAAGGAGCGGGATTGCGGGAAACTGAAGAGCCGTGCGTCCTTCAGTCTTGACTCTTCACTGCCCGGCTTTGTTGTTGGAGGTGAAGAACACGCAAAGCCCAATGGGTTTTTAAAAGACCCGCGAGGGTCTACAGTCCGTGGCTGCAACCTGAGCACGTGTTCTGTTCCTCGTCAATTTTCTTTGTTCATTCCGTCAAAAGGTCTGGCCGCCGTCTACAAATAATATCATTGGAGCGCTTACTGGAATATTATTTTCGGTTCTTTTTTTTTCTTTCTTTCTTTCTTTGGATTTTCTTGTAAATTGCATTTTTGAGTCTTATTCGAAATTTTCAGTCTAATATCTCCTATCCTCCCATGTATAACAAATTAACAATTAGAATCAATAATGCTATGCATATACAATTCTTTTATATCTTTTAATTTTTTAAAAAAATATATTTATATGTGAGAATAATCTCAATTAAAACGTGGTGTAAACTGAGTATTTTACACATTCTAATAACAAGTAAACACTTCAACTTAAAACACTACAAAATAATAAGAATTAGCAGAAGGCCTCAACTTTACAACAAATAATTTTCCTTTCTCTTGATGAAATATCTCATATAAAAAATATTCATTTATAAAAGTACTAGTGCCACCATCTTGTTTGGTTTTAAAAATTTCGGTGCTAAGGGCTCGAAGGTGGGTAATGAGCATTGAGTTAAAACGAATGAAAAAATCCATAAGATTTATTTGAATTAAATATACAATATTTTTATTTTCATTATATTTAGTGTTTTTATTTGATGTATCAAATTTCTATTGAAAAAAAAAGGATGTAGAGTCTCTCATTATACAGCACACAAGATTTGTGTGTGAGCTGGAATGTGACCAGAGTCGTCTAATTGCATAAATTCATACATATATGTACAAAAAGTTCAAGTGTGAAAGGGCCGGCGGGATTAATATGCTCTGAAATTTCAGTCAATTGATGGGTCATCCATCCTTGCATCTCGCAGTAACACTATCTTTTCATGTTCATTTATTATATTTATTTAATGTTACATATTTTAAGGTTTTTTTTCTTTTCCTTTTTTAAGCAGTTGACATATGGAGTCATTTTAAACACAGTACATTAGTCAGTGTAAAATGAATAGGTACAACGTGTAATGAACATAATGTGATATTATTTAAAATTTTCTAATGTATAAACCATGTGACAATATATACATTATTAATTAAATCTATAAAATTTAATCTCAATCATAAAATGACTTAAGAATTTATATATATATATATATATATATATATATATATATCCTATCCGACCTCCATGGAGACTATTAGCCTATACCCCAAAAAAAAAAAAAAAAAAAAGCAAATTTGCTGGCAAAAATTTTGTCCACGGCCCCACAGTTATTCCAAATCCTACCAATGAGTTAAATTCATTTGAAAATGTCTTCAAGAAGTAGATCAATCGATTGTAGATTATGCTTTTATGAAGCATGAGTCACTAGTTCAAATCCCCCCTCCTTCCCTTATGTGAATATTTCAAAAAAAAAAATTGAAAATTGTAACCTCAATATCGTTTGCATACCATATTATCATGCCTTAATTAGCTAATTAATATAGAATTAGGGGAAATATATTTGTGATACGTTACATGTAGAATGATTTTCTTTTAATTTTTTTAAATGTTCGCACAAGAGGGAGGAGGGTGGATTCGAACTAAAAACCTCTACTTTATTAAGCGTAATCCCAATTGATTGAGCTACCTCTTGAAGACATGTAGAATGATTTTAATCTTTTATAAACGTCCAGATATTCGAGTTGCAAACATGATGCAATTTACCAAAAAGTCATGTGACGTAGACCAACATATCACCTTCTTTTTTTTATTAATTGTTAATCTCTTTACCTTTCAAACTTCACACCACCAAATAGAAAAATTAAAATTAAAATCTTTTAATCTTTTATAAGCGTCCATAGGTTTTGAAAGTTGACAGCTGTAACACCCAAAAAATTTATTAAATAAATAATAATATTTTGGTATAAATATTGAGTTTAAACTAGATCAAATATATTTAATGTCTAAATTTTTTTTTTTTTAATTCAATTTGAGAAGTAGTTGGTTCGAGCTAAGCTCTTATTTTCATTAGGAATGATTTGTCATTCAAAATTTAATTAATTACACTTGAAATAAAAATAAATTAATTTAATAAAATAAGGATATATCGCACCTTCAATGCTCGTTGAAACAAACTCGTTTTTTGGACTATCTTGAAATGGTTGGGGTAAGAAAAACTGGATGCACGCCTAAGTATAATTCTTTTATCTTTATTTTATGTCAATTCTAATTATTAAAATTTAAATTATGTTGTTATGATGTCTAAATTGCTCGAGAAAGTGTGATTAAATATATCAAAGAAGGATATTATATTCAATCAACTTTTTAAATATTATAAACGCATCGTTGTGCTACCTAAATTTTATTAGATATTTTACAATAGCGCCGTTGTGATGCCTAAATAATGCTAGAGATTTTTTATTAAATATTACACGAATGCCTTAGTAATACCCATACGAAAAAAAAAAAAATTGCTATATAGTCGTTATGATGCTCAATTGATATCAAGATATTGTAAATATGTCGTTATACTGCCCAAATTTCAAGATTCTAGGATTTAAAAGGAGACTTAGGAATAAAATAAAATAAATACAAGTTAATGTGAAAAATACAATATTTTTACAGAAAATGTACAAACAAAGGAGACTTCGTATAAGGAACTTTATCTTCAAAAGGTAAGTTTAAACTTAGTGACCTTACATTATTTTACAAAAGCATGTTCTATATGTTTTGTTGAGCCTTATTTTTTTAATTACACATATGAATATACTTTGAAATGTTTTACATATGTATTAAATGAAAATATGTTTCCAAATGAAATGATTTATGAAAAGAGGTTGAGTTTGAAAAGAAAATGAGATTTGTGAAAAAAGTGATGATTTGAAAAATATGATATTATGTATGAATGCATGTAAAACCTAATGGTTAGGAAGAATTATGAACCTAACACCCCGTTGTTAGGAAGGAGGAAACACAGTTGTCTAACAAGTTAGCAGTTGAGTGAGGTTATACGCTCAACACCTCAAAGTTATGAGAGAGATAAATTATTAGTAACATTGCGGTTAAGTAGGGTAATACTTAGTAAACTACAAGGGATAAGTGAAAGTATAAATTTACTTATGATGTTATGTATGTTATGAAATGTTATGTTATGTTATGATATGATATGTTATGCAAAGTTATGTACTTAAATTATAATGATTTTAACTAATGTTTACTCATTATGTCATGAACTATTTTACTGTTTTATATTATAAAATGTAGAGTTAATTATGTATTAAGAAAATGTAAGAAAATATTATTACGATTTATTACTATGTATCAAATTATCTGTCATCTGGTTTACCATTTAGCCATACGTTTATTAAAATTCATTTGTAAAAACACTCCATACATAGCTTTTTGGTAAACACTGGTGATAAGATTGATTTTCAAATAAAGACATGCTCACATTATAATTGGTCAATTTGCTTGAACTTACTGAATAGTAGACTCACACTTCTACATGTAAATCTTAACAGAGTAGTGTCAAAATTATCAAAAACCCAACTTTGTTTGAAAAAAAAAAAAATTACAGAGATTTATACATTGGTCATGATATATATAAGATAATACTAGGCATCCTAAGGGATTCTTCCCAAAATGCTTCCCAACTAATGTGGCAAGCATTTCTTTTTTTCCCTAAAAATTTTATTCTCTTTCTCACACTCCTCAAAATAATGATTTCCACATCATTTGGGAAGGATTTTGGGAAAAATTTTGGGACACATAGCCGCCCTCATATATATATATATATATATATATATATATATATATATAAGAGCAAATTATAATTCAGTATAAAAAGATATGGAAATAGTCACAGGTAAATATATAAATATATACTTTTAAAAGACCAACAAATCTATATATGAAACTAAAAAAAAAAAACACTATTTATTAGCATTGATAAATGGAAGTCATCACTTATAAACTACAATTAGTGGCAACCCAACAATGCAAGAAAGTAAAATTATATAACACTATTTCATTTATAAGCGTATGTAGGATGCAAGAGAAAAAGATATGCAAAAAATTGTGGAGCTAAAGGACTCAAGTAATGGTAAGTTATTTTAATTCTATTTTCATTCACTTGTTGGTGAAAGTACAATGAAATATAGCAAATGGGTGGCTTGCATTGTTGGAGTTAGTGGCTTATATTAACACCAGTGGAAGGGCCAAGTAGATCGGAGTGTAGTGAATGTCGCGATAGCGATGTTCACAGAGCGGGAGTCTACTAGCCTATAGGTGTAATTAAGTTTGCGGGGGGAACAATTAGATTGTGAGGGTGCAGAGGCAACACCCCTGCGGTACGGTATAGGTGTACGGGGGTATTTTAGGGATTCCGTACAATTCCGTATGGAATCCGTATAGTTCCATACGGAGTCCGTACGCGTCCATACGAGTAGGGTTTTGGGTGTTTTCCTATTTATATATCTCATTGATGTAAACCTAAATTATTATCAGAATAATAGCTGCATCTTTGTGGACATAGGCAAATTGCCGAACTACGTTAAATCTGTATCTCAACTCTCTCTTGATTTCTTTCTTTTCGATCCTATATTGTTCATCATTATTGTGCATGGTTACAACATGTATGAATAAGAGCATTATTAGCAACCTCACCAAAATAACCAAAAATACTTTTTTTTTTTTTAATTACCAACTTTTTTAAAGCACCATAGTAGCCTCATTATTTTAACAATCAATTTTCATTATTTCATTAAAATATTTTTTTCAAAGTTTTTTTTTTTCTAACTATTAAAGGATGAGAGAGAAATGAAAAACAAAAAAGGAGATAGAGAAATTACTTTTTTATTCAATATGGTTCGAGTGTTTGGCTATTGATTACATTTGTTAAATGGTTGTTGGTGGTTATATTTGTTGGTTGGTTCGAGTTTGTAACCTCATTAATCATATAAGTTTGATACTTTTTTGCCTAAGAGAATGCCAAGTTAATCTAAAGATAATGTCTTGTGAGAGTATAACTCTCAATATAAGGCCTAGATTTCTTCTTCAATTGCAAGCCCACTTCCAAACACAATTTTCCTAAATTATAGTATTACCATAAGTAACTCGGTCTCCAATTTTGCTCATCATGTATTTGTGTCAACTTTGGTGAAACAATATGATCATATCATCTAACGATTCATATGGTCTCAGATAATGTGATCTAACAATTCCTAAGTATCTAATAACAATACTTGTATCATATGATCATATTCATATAATATAATGATTAAATGGTACAATGTTATATTCTATAACCATATGATCTAATGATTAGATGATCATATCATATGGCACAATGTTAGATCATATGATCATGTGATCTAAATTCAAATGATAATTCATTAGATCATATAATTATACCATCTAAATTCTAATGGTAATACTTAACGATAATACTTCATTTGTGATTATAAGTTAAAACAAACACATTGATAATTCCAATACTAATAATCACTTCATTTAAGATTATATGAACCGCACTGCACATGAATAATACTATACTTACTCCCATTTATTTAAACAATTTTTCACACTCATAGGTAATTTTTAAAACTGCCAATGGATATTAGATAATTTTTATTGGATTTCAATTAAATTGTGGTTTTAAAAGTCACCTATGAGTGTGAAAAAATTGTGTAAAAAAATTGAAATAAGAGTAACATTCCTCTAACTCCTAAAAACTTAATGATAAAACTTAGATTATATTATCATTTGATTATATGATCTCACAATTGATATTGTATTAATTCAGAAACCAAAGACACCTTCCCTCTCTTGCATTGGTTAGATAAAAAGAGAAACAAAAAAACCAAAAACATGTGGTTATCAAATGATCATGTCATTCATTCGTTAGACTGAAAGGTACCAAGTAAGAAAGCAAGAATTTATATCATTATTCTGTTGAGTGGTTGTTTTTGTTTAGCCTTTCACTCTCGTTTAGTGGCTCCATCGGCAAATTAATTGATTGATTAAATAAATAATGCAGTTTTTACAAAGAGTGGATTAGTGATCTGTTAGGTGTCGCATCGCATTCAATTAAATCCCTTGGCATCACCATCCGTGCTCAAAGTAGTACCTAATATTCTGCATTAGGAGTCTGTTAGATGAGTTAATCATTCATCTAAAAAACCAAAAAGAAAACCTAATGCAGAATAGTAGGCCGTTTTCCAGCAAATGATATTTGAATGTTAGACAATATTCGAGATGCAAACATATTGCAATTTACCAAAGGAAAATGTTAAAGATTCTCTTCGTAGGTTTTCTGACGTTCTTCCAATCTTACATAAAACATGATTTAAAAAAAATAAAATTGTAGTGGCCTCCACCACCCTTTTTTTAGGCATTAGTATCAAATTTGAGGCATTAGCACCAGATTTGTGAGGCATTAGCACCAAAATTGAGGCATTAGCATCAAATTTAGGATGATCAAATTTATTTTGAGTGATACCATCCCTAAAGGGTTAACCTTCCACTCTTTGGTTTTAATTTTGAATCCAATAACAAGTTTTAAAGCATTAGAACATAACTATTAACTCATAAAAATTAATCTATTAGCAAAAAAATGATACTACAATTTTATTTTTTCTTAAATCATATTCTACGTAAGACTGGGAGAACGCCAGAGAACACCAGGAGAACACTATGGGAAGAACCCATAGCAAACCCCTTTACCAAAAAGTCATGTGACGTGGACCAGTATATAACCTTATTTATTTATTTATTTATTTTTAATTGTTAATCTCTTTACCTTTCAAACTTCACACCACCAAATAGAAAAATTAAAATTAAAATCTTTTAAATTTTTAGGGAAAAATACAAAATTAGTCCATGTGGTTTACCTGATTTACAATTTACTACATATGATATCAAAATGAATTTAGAAGTCTCTATGGTATGCAAAACAAAAAAAAAAAATAGTCCCTACCATTAAATTTCATCCATTGACTTAACGGATTCCATTAGTGTGTCATGTCTCATCAAATAAAATTATGGCACATATCATGTTTTTATTTATGACTTTTAAAAAAACACTTGGATTTTCCATGTCATATTATTATGCCAATTAATACTCCTACCTCGGCTCTTTCTTTTTTTTTTTTAACATTAAAGAATTAGGTAAAGTTTTAAAAAACCCTAATTCTACCAAATTATTGATCTGAAAACCTAATTCAAAAGAAAACAAATTTATATCCGTAGACGTTTAGTTTTTTGGCCTATCCCCCTCCTCCTCTTCTTCTTCTTGTCGTTTCTTCCTCTCTTTTTCTCCGTCATCTTCTCTCTCTCTTTTTTTCTTCATGGATGTCATACTTCTTCAGCTTCTTCACCCAAGTTTGTGTATCCACTAGCAAACATGGAAGGCAAGTTGGAAATTAAATTTCTATATCTTGATCAGGGTTGTCGGCAAAGAAGTTATGTATGGTGGTTTTTTTTTTTGTTTTTTTCTCCGTCTCTGTCTCTGTACTTCTCTCTTGAAAGTTGCCAAGAAAAAGAGGAATTTCAACATAGGAGAAAAGCATAAGAGAAAAAGTAGAAGATAGGAAGAGACAAAGAAAAAAAAATCACGACAAGAAAAAAACAGAGTAGAAGATAGGAAGAGACGGAGAAAAAAAAAAAGCACGACAAGATAAAAACGAAGAAGAAAAAGAAAAGATGGAGAGAAAAAACCATGACAAGAAAAAGAAGAAGAAGAAGATACAGAGGAAAAAAAAAACACGACAAGAAAAAAATGAAAAAGAAGAAGAAGAAAAACCACACACACACACACCAAAAAAAAGGAGAAGAAGAGGAGATAGGCCTAAAAAACTAAACATCTACTGGTAGATTTTTTCTTTTTTAATTAGGTTTTCAGATCAATAATTTGGTAGAATTATGGTTCTTTAAAAATATTTTACCTAATGTGTTTACGTAAAAAAATAAAAAAGTTGAGGTGAGAATATTAGTTGGCATAATAATATGACGTGGAAAATTCAAGTGTACTTTTAAAAGTCATAAATAAAACATGATGATGAGTGCCTAAAAGTGCCTATTTGAACCCCTTAATTTATATTCATTAGGCCCTTAACTTTATTAATATCTAATGTTTTAGTTTATTTTAGTGTTTTGTTGTGCTGTAGGTCCTTGTCGTGAAGACGTGGCTTAAAGGGAAGAATTGAGCTTAGATGTGTGAAGTCCCTGTTAGTGCGCTTAACTTTATTAATATCTAATGTTTTAGTTTATTTTAGTGTTTTGTTGTGCTGTACGTCCTTGTCGTGAAGACGTGGCTTAAAAGGAAGAATTGAGCTTAGATGTGTGAAGTCCCTATTAGTGCGCTCGATTGCACTTCATCTGCAACCAAGCGCAACTGCAATCATGCGAGCAGAGCGCGCCTGCGCTCGAACCCAAAAAGCAGCGATTGAAAGCCTATGCGATCGAACGCATGAGCAGCGATCGAGCGCACTCCACGTAGACTGCGTTTCACGCGTCACCCTAGCCGCCATCGCTAACCTACTACACCATGGAATTGCAGAGCGGTTACACAAGATCGATCTCATACCTCGTGATCGAGCGCAGCCAATGCGATCGAGCGCACCTGACCTAGCAGCAACCCTAATTTTTCCTTATAAATAGAACATTTTGTAGAGAATTTTGTTGACGCTTGGGAGACGGGTTGAGGCGCCCTCAGTGGCTCAAAACCTCACTATTTTCATTGTAAATACTCCTAAACGTCAATTTTATTAAGTGCTTTAATTTGTTTTACTTTAGTCTCCTGTTTCCCTCACTATGAATTTGTTTATATATATTCATGTGTAGTTTATATTTTATGTCTTTTAATTTAACATTTGTCCGATTTAATCTTAATCTCGTGACAAGATTGTGATTGGTTGTTGTTTATGGATCATGTTTAGTCCAATATTCGTTGTGATTTATCCGGGTTACATCAGATGGTTCAACCAAGTCCAATATCCGTTGTCGTCAACAACACATCGGATGATTCGATATCGGTCCAACATCCATTGTGACCGTTTATAGGTTAATACATTGAATGATTCGATTAAATTTTGTAAAGACAAATGAACATGCGTAGAGCTAGACCATATGACGGGTGTGTGCATTATCGTGAGAATAGAACATGCATTTTAGCCTAATTGATTGATGGAAGTGTGAATTAGCATGCTTATATGTTGATTAAATTGTGGTGAGATAGATTAGGGACCTTAGGGTTTTTATTTATTTATTTTATTACATTTAAATTAGTTTTTACTTTATGCACGCCAAGTGTTTGATTTTGGGACTAGGTTAAGATATTATTAGTTTAAGCATTAGAATTAGTTTTTAGTAAAGCCGATTCCCTATGGGTTCGACACTCGCACTTGTACAACCATTCTATTACAAACAACTCGTGCAATTGGCAAGTACTATTTTTGGTATAACCACATGACATGTAAATCATAATTTTATTAGATGTGACGTAGCATACTAATAGAATCCGTTAAGTTAATGGATGAAACTTAACGGTAGGGATAAATATTTTTTGCATACTACAAGTCCTTCTAAGTTTGTTTTGATACCATAGGAAATAAATTGTAAATAAGGTAAACCACAATGACTAATTTTGTGTTTTTCCCAATTTTTTATAAACGTCCACAGGTTTTGTAAGTTGACAACTCTAACACCCAAAAAATTTATTAGAATGACTAAGAATACTTTGGTATAAACATTAAATTTAAATTAGATCAAATATATTTAGAAAATATATTTAATGTCTAAATTAATTTTCTTAATTCAATTTGAGAATTAGTTGGTTCGAACTAAGCTCTTATTTGCATTAGGAATGATTTGTCATTCAAAATTTAATTAATTACACTTAAAATAAAAATAGATTAATTTAATAAAATAAGAATATACATAATGGACAAAGTTTTCCTCCAAATTGGGTTTAAGAAATTTATTTCAACCTAATCTATAAACATGATATGTGTCCATTTTTTTAATAACATGTGAGATGCACACCTTTAACGTTCGTTGAAACAAACTCTTTTTTTGGACTATCTTGAAATGGTTGGTGTAAGAAAAACTGGTTGACCGGAAAAGGGTACTCTTCATTTTAAATTTCTTTCATTTCTTTTAATTAGTGCATTTAAAAGGATAAAATTGTCCAAACATTTTTAAAGTTAAAATTTTTGGACAATACTACCCTCCTAAAAAAATTTAAAATAAAGAGGATCATCACAAACTCAAAAACATTATAAAACGTTCTCAAATGCTTCACTTGCTGTATATATCAGTTTCCCACTAGTTCATTCTTTACACTTATACAAATTATGTCCTAAGCTTTCATAAAAATTCCAGCTCTGTCCCAATACCTCTACCTCGGCGGGGCTGGTGAGCTAAATTTCATTCAGAAATTCTCTCCTACGTACAGAAATCTGAAATAGTAAGCATAGAATAAAATAATAAACAAAATATTTTCTCTCTCATATTTCAAGTAGTGAGAAATAAAAATAGATAAGGTATAGGCTTTAAAGCTCTAGAGCTGCTTCAAGTGAAAGTGTTAGGTATAATTTTTTTTTTATTTTTGTTTATGTCAATTCTAATTATTATAATTTAAATTATGTCGTTATGATGTTTAAATTGCTCTGAAAAGTATAATTGAATATATCAGAAAATGATATTATATTCAATGGAATAGGATCCTGTCCATTTCAAATGAAATGGACAATATCCATTTAGTGTAAAATGATGGGTAATATTGTAAAATTAGTTCTTCAACTTTAACGTTAAGACAATATTATCCATCATTTTACACTAAATGGATATTGTCCATTTCATTTGAAATGGATAGGATCCTGTTCCGACTCATTGGAATAGGATCTTGTCCATTTCAAATGAAATGGACAATATCCATTTAGTGTAAAATGATGGGTAATATTGTAAAATTAGTTCCTTAGAAATATTACCCATCATTTTACATTAATGGATATTGTCCATTTCAAATGAAATGGACAATATCCATTTAGTGTAAAATGATGAGTAATATTGTAAAATTAGTTCTTCAACTTTAACGTTAAGACAATATTACCCATCATTTTACACTAAATGGATATTGTCCATTTCATTTGAAATTGACAGAATCCTGTTCCCATTGTATTATGGAAAAAGTTGTAATGCCATAATGATGTATAATAGAAGTTTTGGTATGTATTTATTAGTGAGTGTTGGTTATAAAAAGAAAAGAAAAAGTTATTATTTGTTTATTGATATGTTATTTAGTAAGAAAATAGTAGTAGTGTCACGTGAGAATTTAGATAATTTCCATTATGGCTTGCCTGGTAAAGTTGGGGCGTTACTACAGTAGTACCATATGTTTCTTGTCTTCCTCTTGATATTCACCAATCATCTTTTCCTTTGTATCATTTTTTTTTTTTAACTTTATTCGATTTTTTTGAACTTTTGCATTTTTTATTTTTTTTTTGAGGAATCTTTACGATTTCATTGATAAAAAGATCAAGAGTATAAAACTATTACATTTTAGAACATAAAGCTCTAAAAAATCATAGCCCAAAGCTACGAGGTTACAAAGTAATAAATATAATACATATTTTACAATTAAGTACTATCTATGAACTCAACTTTTTTGTTAACTCATGTACAACTACAATTGTGGATGCACTCTTCGGTGGATGGAGGAGCCGAGGAGCACAGTGGGTTGGCACGTGGCTAAGCGAAAACCAATTAAGGAAAGTAGATCTAAGTTTGAAAAAACTAAATCTAAAATCCAATTGGTTTCAAGGAGGAGATGAGTTGCATTGCACGGTGGAGGGTGGACGGACACATAGCAGAAGAGGCCGGAGTTGCTGCCTTGCTAGTAAGGTCAAAGAACACCTAAAAAAAAAAAAGGTGGGGGAGGATAGGAGTAGGGAGTAGAGGGGGAGGGGTAGAGGAGGAGGGAGCTGCTCCTCTCAAACGCTGATTTTCTACTCTTGCTCTCTCTCTCCATTGAACTTTTGTAATTACTTTCTCAAAGTTTAAAAATTCTCAATTTAATGTATTAAACTTTCAATTTTTTTATAATGTTACTCATCTGTTAAATTTTTCCTTTAAAATTTTAACAGAGCAGTGTCAAAATTATCAAATACACCACTTTGATTTGAAAAAAGGAAAAAAAAAAAAAAATTACAGAGATTTATACATTGGTCACGATTTATATATATATATAAGAGGAAATTATAATTCAGTATAAAAAGATATGGAAATAGTCATAGGTAAATATATAAATATATACTTTTAAAAGACCAACAAAGCTATGTATGAAACTAAAAAAAAAAAAGGCTAATTATTAGCGTAGACAAATGGAAGTCATCACTTTTAAACTACAATTAGTGGCAACCCAACAATGGAGAAGAGTAAAATTATATAACACTATTTCATTTATAAGTGTATCCTGGATGCATGAGAAAAAGATATGCAAAAAATTGTGGAGCTAAAAGACTCAAGTGATGGTAAGTTATTTCAATCCTATTTTCATTCACTTGTCGGTGAAAGTACAATGAAATATAGCAAGTGGGAGGCTTGCATGAATAAGAGCATTATTAGCAACCTCACCAAAATAACCAAAAATACATTCTTCTTTTTCTTCTTTTTTTTCTTTTTTTTTTTAAGGGTTAAATACTTAATTAGTCCTTAGGATTTGGAAACTTTATTTTTTCCTCCCTAGGGTTTGGAAAGTGACTAAATTGGTCCTTATGGTTTTAAAAAGTGACCAAGTTAGTCCATCCATCATTTGACCGTTAGTTGACTTAATGGATTGACATGTGGACCAATTAGAAGTTGACACGTGACCAATTAATTATTATTTTTTTATTTAAAAAAAAATTTAAAAAAATATCTTTTCAAAAAAAAAAAAAATCTGGGTACGAGCCACCTTGTTTTTTTTCTTTTTCTTTTTGAAAAATATATATTTTTAATTTTTTCAAAAAATTAATTAATTGGCCACGTGTCAACTTCTAATTAGTTCATATGTCAATCCGTTAAGTCAACTAACGAATGGACTAACTTGGTCACTTTTCAAAACCACAAGGACTAATTTGGTCACTTTCCAAACCCTAGGGAGGAAAAAATAAAGTTTTCAAACCCTAGGGACTAATTAAGTATTTAACCCTTTTTAATTAATACCAACGATATGATCATATCATCTAACAATTCATATCATCATATTGTTAGATGATGTGATCTAAAGATTCCTAAGTATCTAATGACAATATTTAGATCATATGATCATACTCATATAATATAATGATTAAATGGTACAATGTTATATCCTATAACCATATGATCTAATGATTAGATGATCATATCATATGGCACAATGTTAGATCATATGATCATGTGATCTAAATTCGAATGATAATTCATTAGATCATATAATTATACCTTCTAAATTCTAATGGTAATACTTAACGATAATACTTCATTTGTGATTATAAGTTAAAACAAACACATTGATAATTCCAATACTAATAATCACTTCATTTAAGATTATATGAACCGCACTGCACATGAATAATACTATACTTATTCCCATTTATTTAAACAATTTTTCACACTCATAGGTAATTTTTAAAACCGCCAATGGATATTAGATAATTTTTATTGGATTTCAATTAAATTGTGGTTTTAAAAGTCACCTATGAGTGTGAAAAAATTGTGTAAAAAAATTGAAATAAGGGTAACATTCCTCTAACTCCTAAAAACTTAATGATAAAACTTAGATTATATTATCATTTGATTATATGATCTCACAATTGATATTGTATTAATTCAGAAACCAAAGACACCTTCCCTCTCTTGCATTGGTTAGATAAAAACAGAAACAAAAAAACCAAAAACATGTGGTTATCAAATGATCATGTCATTCATTCGTTAGATTGAAAGGTAACAAGTAAGAAAGCAAGAATTTATATCATTATTCTGTTGAGTGGTTGTTTTTGTTTAGCCTTTCACTCTCGTTTAGTGGCTCCATCTACAAATTAATTGATTGATTAAATAAATAATGCAGTTTTTACAAAGAGTGGATTGGTGATCTGTTAAGTGTCGCATCGCCTTCAATTAAAGCCCTTGGCATCAACCATCCGTGCTCAAAGTAGTACCTAATATTCTGCATTAGGAGTCTGTTAGATGAGTTAATCATTCATCTAAAAAACCAAAAAGAAAGCCTAATGCAGAATAGTAGGCCGTTTTCCAGCAAATGATATTTGAATGTTAGACAATATTTGAATGATTATAAAGTTAGAGATATGATGAGTATTGTATTATTTTTTATAAAGATTAGATTAGTTTGACTTTAGGGATTTAATAATGATAATCATATTTGATTAAGATTATATTCCAATTCTTCATATAGAACCTTTTGTATTGTAATTGTAAACTTATCAAGTGAATAAGAGTATAATGTAATCTTAGAGTTTTATTTCCTATTTTTTTATTTCTTTATTTAATTATTATTTTGGGATAAAAGCAAAATTGGTCCTTGTGATTGACTTGAATTACAAATCACTCTATGTGGTATAAAAAATAATTTATAGGTCCCTGTAATTGGCCTAAATTATTAATCATTCCCTATAGTATAAAAAATAATTTATGAATCATCAACGTATGCTAAAATAACAGTTTACTCCATAAAATCTATTAAGCAACTTAACAAAATTTGTCACTTTGCCATATTATACCCAATAAAAATGAAACACATGTTATTATTATTTTATGACTTTCAAAAATGACAATTAGAATTTTTCACATTATTTTATGACGCTAGTTAAGATTACATATCAGCATTAACACCATGTCATACAGTTATAGTAAACTAATCTAATCTCTTAAAACTTAAAAAGGGGTCGACTCTGACCTAAAAAACAAAAGAAAATGAGTCAACTTGAACGATTATTAGATTAACGCACCAAACCTAATTAGCGCACGACTTCATATGAGTTTCGGTAAAAGAAAAATGATTTCACCAAACAAGATAGCCGACGGTTCCTGGTGCCTGTACTACACGCACTTCTAGGTGGAGTATATTCATCATTCTTCTGTAGATTTTGCAAGTATTGGCGTTTTGTCGTAGAATTGAAGGATCCGTTTGGGAGTGCGTTTTTAAAAAAATAATCTGGGTTTTTAAACCAAATCGTAATTTTGGAGTGTTTGGGATTGCGATTTTGAAAACGTAAATTTTAAAATCGTGGAAAAATCTGCGATTTCAATAAGCTGACTAGGTGATGCTTATTTGAAAAAGTGCGAATTTAAACCAAAATCACGATTTCACTTAAAAGGTAATATTTACTTATTTGGTCTGAAATCATAATTATATGCTAATTTTACCCAAACACTCGATTGATAAAAAAAGTACTTTTTTGCCTGTTTTACCAAACGCCTATACGATTTTAAAAAGTGATGATTTCAAAAACACAATTTTTAAAAACTCAATTTTTAAAATCGCACTTATTGAAATCGCATTCTCAAACGGACCCGAAGTTAACCTAGGAAATATAATATATGGTTGAGTGATGTCCGTACAATGTGCTGGTGGATTTTCCTAGGATTTGGGCTGATAGATTGGTTTCTTGTTCAAATTAATTATATAATATCTTGAAGATTGTTCTTGGAGAACTCACTCACGTCTCTCGAATTTTTTTTTTTTTGAAATGACGTCTCTCGAATTTTGTTTCATCGTAACCCATCTCCTTTTTAATATCATGTATTTACAATTACAATATGTATAAATATACTGTGGTGAGTTCAGTTCTACGTAATCCCTTACTTGCGATTTGACATTTTCAAATCACAATTTTATAAAAATTTATATTTTTAAAATATTTAATTTTTGTAAATCGACTTAAATCACACATTTTATATGCGAAACATGCAATAAGTAAATTAAACGTGATTGTGTGACTAAAAGAATCTTTGTTTTCCGTGTGAGACCACCCATCTCAAAGTAATAATATATATATATATATATATATATATATATATATATATATATAGAAATGGGGACTTTTAGCCATCTAATTATTTCGTACGGACGACCAAAAGGTCATCACCAATAACCACAAATTATCATGCAGTGGCGACATTCTCATTATGAGTCGCTAAGGCTTTAAACAATTTTCTATTAGCGATAATTCTAGCTTTTTCACTCATATGTGGTTGCTAATATTCACAAGATTTGTTCACGCGTGGTATATCGTGGAAAGCTATTAGCCACAACATTTTCACATTAACTACGCCATGCGTCTTTGAAGCCCCCAATACATGGATCTGGATTCTTTTCTGTCCATTATGAATTAAAAGAAATTTAGTTTATGATTTAGATTTCTTTAAAGAAATTTAGTGTTACAAATTTGTCACGTGCCACTTTAATAAAAAATTAATTTATATTTTAAAAAACAAATAAAATTAAAATAATAAAAAAATATTTTAAAAAACGTAAGGATGGCCAGCCACCCTATAGGAGGTGGCTGGACCACCCCGTTGGTCTGGGGGTGGCTTCGGCCACCCCAAACCGGCCCTTGGGGGTGGTCTAGCCACCCCCGATGGGCAATGATTTTTTTTTTTTAATTTGGTCTGGGGTGGTTGAAGCCATCTCATGGCCCTTGGGGATGGTTCGGCCACCCCCGAAGGCCAATGATTTTTTTTAGTTTTTTTAGTTTGTGCCTTGGGGGTGGCCAAATCACCCCCAGTAGTCATAGGTGGCTTTGGCCGGCCGGTTTGGGTTGGCCTCAACCACCCCCAGGCCAATAGTGGTCGTTCGGCCCCCTTATAGGGGGTGGCTGGCCACCTGTCACCCTTAGTTTTTTAAAATATTTTATTATTTTAGTTTTTATTTATTTTTTAAAATATTAATTCATTTTTTATTAAAATGACACATGGTACATTTGTGGCACTTAGATTTTTTTAAAGAAATCTCAGCCATAAATTGGATATCCTCCAATTCATTATGAACGGGAGAGGATCCTCTTCTCCAATACACCATGTTTCCTATAAAATAAATAAATAAATTAAATGCCTTTATAATTTTTTAAAATTAAAATTTTACTTTTCAATTTTTTAAAATTAATTAATTAATTAAATGCCTTTACAAATATTTTTTTTAATTATAATTTTTATTAATATTTTAGTTTTGTCTCATATTGCTACTTCTGCCCTCTGCCTATAGGAATATATTACTTACGATATAACAATCGTGACTAATATGGTATCTAAAATAAAAGTTATATTGTCCTAACGTATGAAGTAAAAATTATTAATTCGAATATAAAAAATGACATTAGCAACAATATGTGTTGTTCTTGAGAGGAATATCTAGTCAATAATTTCACAAGACAAAGTGTTGTAATGCAGATGAACCAGAGAGAGAACTAAGAGAATTATAGAAGCTTTCGATCAATTAATTGTATTGAATGAATAATATATTACAAGAGTATAATATTTATACTAATCATTTACAGAACAAGAAAGAATAACCGGCTAATAGCTTTTGTAACCAAGCTATCTAACTCAACTAATTCAGCTCATGAACATGTGTTAAACACTTTCCTAAGTTAGTTCAATCAACTGCTAACTTGTAATAGATAACATGAATATATCAGCAATGACGACGTATGTTTTTCCTAATGTCACTTTTCTTTTTATCTTTTTTAATGGTGTATAAAAGTAATAATATTATATAAAATCCATATTATATATATATATATATATATATATATATATATATATATATATTTCAAATCAGATGGCGCGAGAGTCATTGGCCTTACATGAATATTCCACTAGAAGCCTTCCACTCAACCCCTTTTGTGTTGTTTTTAGGTCATGATCAACTTTTTGAGTTAAGAGGTCGGGATGTATTTCATGTTGGTTAATTGTTTGGGAGTTCACCTTTTTTCTTCTTTTTTTTTGAGGATTTTTTTTTATTCTTTCTTTTTTATCAAAAGTTAAAAAAAAAAAAAGGATCTTCCTTTGTAACTATTTTTCTGTATTCAACAAAAACAAAAACAAAAAAAAGTGGACATTAGAACGCCATCCATAGAGACAGACCATGTATAGATGGGGGATAGGCCATGGCCACCCCATGTTTTGAAAATTTTCATTAAATATGTATGTTAGTCATTAAACATGAAATAATATGGTGCAACTAAATGATGGGTAACGTACAAAATAATTATAAAATGTATTCTTGTTCATTATTAAATGCAATAATTTTAGCTTTTTTTTTTTTTTTGCTAAATTTTTGTTATGGAGATCACACTTTGCATTTGGTTGACTATTAATTAAGTATGATGTTGTCCCCAAGAATAGCTCAATTAACTGTGGACCATGCTTAATGAAGTAGAGGTCACTAGTTTAAATCATTCTTTCCATTTTCTTGTGTCGACATGTAATAAAATAAAAAAATATATATATATGATGTAGTTTCGATTATGTTTATTTGAATGCCAATCAAAGAAACTGCTTTTTAACTTTAGTATATTTTTCATCTATGCTTAGAGCATTCATAATGGAAGAGCTAAATGTCATTTTTATCTAAAATAGCTCTTTAAATTGATAAAATACCATCTGCATTGGATAAGCTAAAAAATGTAGAATAAATTTTTTGTTAAATGAGCTAAAAAAGCTACATGTAGCGGTAATATTGAAAAGCTATTTTCCTACATTTTCTCCCACGTCTTTTTTCTCCCACTATCTCTCACAAAATTTTCTTTCACGTTTTTTATATGTTTCTCTCACTCTGTTTTCTTTTTTCAAAATTTTCTCCTACTATTTCTCTTTCACATCTCATTTTTCCAAAATTTTCTCCTATTATTTCTCTCCACATCACTTTCTTCTCAAAAGTTGAAAAATAAGATATTAAGAAAAAATACAATCATTATAAAAATAAAAAATAATTAAAATTAAATGATATAGATAAAATATAACTAATCGGATGTAGGAGGTCCTTAAAAAGTTATTAGCTAAACTAGATAAATTGAGTTTTGATGAGCTATTTTACATAAAACATTAGCTCATCCATTATGAATGCTCTTAGGCCTCCTATCTTAACATATTTCTTATTCCCGCTTTGGCTCCTATTGATACAAATTCTTGGTTCCATACTGGATCATCCACATGATAAGTTTTTATGAAATAAATATCAAGTGAACAATAAGTTTATTTTTTAATAAACCATCATGTTATTTATTTAGATCCTTGACCATAAGTCTCCACATTTTTATTTTTATTTATTTATTTTTTTGACATGTCCACGCAAGGGTAGGGGGAGAGGGATTCGAATTTGTGAACTACCCCTCTTGAAGACAAGTCTCCACATTATTTGTCTTTGAATAAATGCATCTTTTGAACCTCCCAATGTTCAAAAGGTAATAAAGTAGCCTCTCAAACTACCAAAATATATAAAAAATACCACTTATTTTTTATATTCCTATAATACCCCTATCTTTTAACAAATAAAATAATTGTAAAAAAAAAAAAACCAAACAATTTTTAAAAAATACATTTTTTTTTGTTTTTTGTATTTTTAAAAAATGCTTAGTTTTTTTTTTTACAATTATTTTATTATTTTATTTTTTAAAAGAATATGCGTATTATAAAAATATAAAAAAATAAGTGGCATTTTTTATATATTTTGGTAGTTTGGAGGGCTAAATCACAAATGACTGGTAGTTTAGGGGGCTAAATTATATTTTTCCCAAAATTAGAAGTAAATGAATCTAGTTCTAATGAACCAAACGGCGTTACAACATAATATATATTTTAAATTTTTGGAAAAAAATTGTATCTGACCCTTGAGTTTTCATTTGATTTGAATTTAATTTTTAAGTTTTTAATTTTAAGTATATAATCCTTAGGTTTTGCCCAAGTTTATAATAAGTCACTTCGTTAGTTTATCATCCACCACATGTCGTACTTAACACATCATAAACACTCAATTGCAATGCCACATCAACGAGCATTAAGTCATTAAAAAAAAAAGACAAAAAAACAAAAATCATGATTTGACTTGAGAAAAAAATCAAATGAAATCCAATAACTAAAATGCTAGGTTCTCCCTCAGTTCTCTGCTTCTCCCAATTTTATATAAAACATGATTTAAGAAAAAATAAAATTAGAATACCATTTTTTTAGGATAAGATCAAATTGAGGCATTAGCAACAAATTGAGGCATTAGCAACAAAATTGAGGCATTAGCATCAAATTTAGGATGATCAAATCCATTTTGGGTGATATCATCCCTAAAGGGTTAACTTTCCACCCTTAGGTTTAATTTTGAATCCAAAAACAAGTTTTAAAACATTAGAACCTAACTATTAACTCATAAAAATTAATCTGTTAACAAAAAAAGGTATTACAATTTTATTTTTTATTAAATCATATTCTACATAAGACTGGGAGAACACCAGGAGAACACTACGGGGAGAACCCCTAGCAAACCTCTAACTAAAAGCCTATTTGAGATTGCATTTAAGAAATAGAGTTTTTAAATATATATATAAAAAAAAATAGCAAAAGCATACAAATAAGGACAAAAATTTCCTCCAAACTAGTTTGGATAAAATTTCTGTCCAAAAAATAAATAACATGATGGTTTATTAAAAAATAAATTAAGTCGTCCTAAGAGATACTTCAATC
The DNA here is from genome assembly GCA_013348765.1 of Carpinus viminea. NCBI lineage: Eukaryota > Viridiplantae > Streptophyta > Magnoliopsida > Fagales > Betulaceae > Carpinus > Carpinus viminea. Next base: position 37,827,629 of record CP054667.1, on the reverse strand, counting down.
TATCATGTATACTTAATAAAACAGGTCACTAGCTCAAAAGATTTCTCTTGCGAACATCTCAAAAAAAAATAAAAATAAAAATAAATTAAGTCAAAAAAACTTATCCTAAAAATTCAAACTAATAAAAATAATAAATTTAATCATTTAATTAATATTTTAATAATTTAAATTGACCCGACTATTTATTGGAGTTATTTGGAATGTCAAACTACTACTACTTGTAGAAAAATTAAATTTGTCTTTCTCTTCAAAGTTGAAGGCATACACACATTTGATGATGATGGTCATATTTGGTGTGCGCATGTGCAATATTCAGCAATATCCATAGAATGAATGCAAAATTCAAGAAAACGATATAAGAAACTAAAAGAGTTTCCCTGAAGTTGGGCTTGGGAAGCTGTAGAACCTTTCCCATTCAAAGTATATATGGTTAGAGTCATTGATGGTTTCCAAAACTTTCCATGTCGTTGAAATTACATCACTTTAGAAATACGTGTGATCCATCCTCAACTAATTAAGAGACAATATAGGTGAGTTATTGAGACGTTTACCCTAATTTTAAAGGCATGTTTGATACATGAAATGATCATTGTTTTAAGCATAAAAATGACTAATACCGAAAAATATAATGAGTTGAAATGAAATAGTTATTCATATTTTTTAATTTGATAGCAATGCATGATTCACAATTAAAAGTCAATTAATAATAATTGAAACTACTTTTACTTCTCTAAAGGGGTTTTGTTCCTAAATCAGCTGGGGACTAGGCCTCATGAAGCGGAGGTCACTAACTAGTTCGAATCTTTTTTCTCCATTTTTCTCTCCTTGTATGGACATATAAAACATAAATAAATAAATAAATGAAACCAGCTAGGTCTTAAAATTGAGAGAAAATTAATTTCCTCTTTTATACATTTTCATTGCTTAAACCCCAAAATAGAAATTTTCTTTCCTACATATATCACTTTCCCCACTTGCTTTCTCCATAAAATTGTGACAACGCATTGCTTTGATTTGCTGTCAAGTGTTGTTCTATTTTGACGGTATGTTATGTATTTGATGCGTCTAACTTAATTTCTTCTTGTTTTTGGTTTTTGTGGTCAATGTTTTTTATTGGTTTATTGGTTTGCAACAAAAAAGGGAAGAGGATATTAAATTGGTCAACCTTAGTTTGCGATCCTTAAATCTTTTGGAAATTAAACTAATTTGTGGCCCTATATGGATGGAGAGATATTATCTAGAATTTGTTTTAAATTTGAGATTCTCAAATTTATAAATATTGAGTTATTCATCTCATCTAAGTGTCTAAAATAAGCAATATTTTAACATTAAATGTTAAAGCATGACTTATTTTGAAGACTTAGATGAGATAAATGACTAAAATTTATGAATTTAAGAATATCAAATTTAAAAGAAATTCTAGAAGTTCCCATAGACCAAAACAAATATAATATCTTATATTTAGGCAAACAAAATGTTAATTCCTAGTGGGAACTGCAATTTTCCATGTCCATATCACCGCCTAACTGGCGCCGGTAGATTCCCGCATGTAGCCAAACACCAATAGTACTCTCTAACTTTCTATTCCACTGTCCAATTAAAATCCAAGTTGCGGTTGCTTACGTTTGTCTCTCTTCCAATTTCCAAGCATATATATATATATATAAAGTGTTGAAAATTGGTGATAGTCATATATATGTGTGCATGATCTGTTGAAAGAAAAGTTCGATTCATAAAAAAGAATTGACATGGCCCATTGGGTTTTTCAGAAATAAGGCTTTAAAATTGTCCAATATGAAGAAGAAGAAGAAAATTAGTGAATATCATCACAAGTGCAACAAGGATATGGACCATATATATATATATGATGATAACTGTGTATTATAGTGTGAGATTTCATAAGAGAGAGGTAAAGAGGTTTATTGTATTTTTTTTCTTGATACCTCTTTTTCTTCTTTGTTGATATTTTTCTTGTACATGTGGTGAATTCTAACACAAGTAATGCTATGTATTAATATACTCGTATAAAGATTGCAGCTTCAGGATACAAACAACTAAGGGGATATAACCCAAAACTAACGTGCCAATTAGAATTCTAAATTCCATGGAAATTTGGTGGAAGAAGGAAAATCATATGAGAGGTAATGCTCGGATGACATTATAAATACTTTTACTATGATATTAATGCCTGTTGTAATGCTAAAATGATTAATAACCATGTGACTACGTAGCTATATTAATATAATTAGCATAGGGACAGGTTTAGAGGAGACTAGGGTGTGGCCTTGGTCTCCTAAAATTACAAGAAAAAAAAAAAAAAAAAAAAGGTAGTTTTTGTCATTTGGTCACTGCCCAAATTGAGAGCTTGGATCTGTCCTTAAGCGTGGTAAAAATGTATTAATTAAATATTATTTTCATGAGAGCCACTTATGTTGCTATAGTGTCTTTAAGATAAAAGTGAAGTACAGAAATACCCACCGCCTAAAGAGAATGACCTAGCTAGGCCCACGGCTAAAAAGATGGGGGCTTTAGAATTTCCCTAGCACAACTCAGTTAGCTGGGCTAGGCTCAAGCCCAACCCTATACAAGATAATCCCTTTGCCTTGCAAGACAAACTGCCAAACTACAAATTTTTGACTGTTAAACATCTCTTGAAGCAGGGGAATGTTCCCCCACTTCTTATCTGCATCAATGAGAGCATTAAGGATTCGAATGGGAGATTGATTGGATAGAAAAAGTAATCCCTTCCTTGAGAAGCTTCTTAGAGTTCCAAATGCTTCTCCAGGCATATAGGATGGTTTGAAGCCCAACGCTGAGTCCAGGAAAGAACCCTATGAAACTATTTCTCCTGAAATATTTTAGCCCCAAGAAGAACTAACTATTCATTACCCAAGGACTAATACTCTACCGTATATACAGCAGTACATCTCAAGTGGAATCACCAATATTTATATTGCACAAGATAAAATCTTCTTTTGGAACATAATTAAGAGAAACTTCACTTACCCCTGGATTATTACCCTTTTATAATGTCCCTCCTAATGTTAAAAACATATCAATTTAGTGTATTGAACTTTTCATTTTTCAATGTCTCTCATCCGTTAGAATTTTTCATTAAATCCCAACAACATTTCCAAAATACACAATTTCTTTTTTTTAGAAAAAAATATCTAAATTTTTTTTTGCAAAGATTGAGGCATGGGTATTTTTGCAAATACCATTAAATTTGGACCAACGCTTTAGTCTTGGCAATTTTCTCTTTTTTTCCCTAAAACAAATGGATGTATTTTGGAAAAAGTTAACGGAGTAGTAAGATTGCAAACAATTAAAAGATGAATACACTAAATTGAGAAGGATATGATAACAATTTAGGGAAATTAAAATAAATTTTCCCTAATAACTATTAGCTTTAAGATTCTTATTCCATTCATTTGTTTTATTTCTTATTGACAAGTCTTCTTTTCTTTTTTCTTTTTTCTTTTTTCTTTTTCTTTTTACTTTTAGAGCATAACCAAACATATGGATTAAAATTAAAAGAATTGAGTGTCCTTACAAAGAAGTACAAAAGAATACAGAAGATAAGTTATTGTTTAATTGATAGAACTTTCTAATTGCACCGTCATACAACGTGAACGCCTCCATGGGTTGTTCATAGTTTATTCAACTTAAATGTTGCCAAAAGTTTACTACTACTCCAAGGAGCTGGACAATGGATCTGTCACTTTCTGTGCTTCTTTTTGGGATTAATGGTATGGAGTGTGCTGGCTAATTTAGGACTCTATGATAGCTATTCTAGGCTGGATGGTGCTGTCAAATTCTAAGCCCATATGCTTTGGAAAGGAGCAAAAATAATTAGAGAGCTCTAGAGAGTTTGTGAGACAAAACCATGCTCAAATGCATGAATTCCCAATGCAATTAACATGTACAAATATATGCTATCCTCCACTCCTTTTCAGTGGAAAATAACCATCTGTTCAAACCATCATTTATGGACCAAAGAAAAGAAAAGAAAAGATATGAAAAATACAAGTGAGAGAGCCCTAAAACCCCCCTGGGACAACTAGCGCATCAAAAATACCCAAAAGAAGAGATAGCACTTTGCCCTTTCTCTTGGGGTAAATTGATTATAACAAAAAAAAAAAAAAGCCCCAAAAACAAATCGCGAGACCCTATTACAAGTTAAAAACGTTTCCTATTGGTTTTGAAAGTCTGGATTACATAAGAGTCTGCTTATGAAGGGTGATATGGCTGCTAGCAATGCCTTAGGGCACTCCTCATGTGGAAGATGACCACAACCAGATATAGCAACTAGTCTCTGCATGGCAAAAGAGGTAATTTAATTATTCTTATCATTTGGTGAAGTAATAATAGATAGAACAAGGAAATAGTAGAAAGATACTCACAGCATTTACAAATTTAGCAGCCATGGCTTGAGAAGATTTGAGAGTGACGAAGGCATCTTCAGCTCCAGTGATAACCAACGCGGGTATGGCTTCAACTGCTTTTAGCAATGATTCTGCATTTTGTGGTGGAAGGACTGTCTCGGATGACAATCTCCCTATCTCATGGAGTGCTTCATCCCAACCTTCTACACATAGGGGTGCCTGTTTCATAAAAAGCAGTTGCCCAACTATGGTTAAAAAGGAAGAAGTTTATATAACCACCAAATAGTATAAATGGCTATGTTCTGAAGCTGTGCACCATACGAAACCCTAACCCAACTATAGTGCAAGTGCAGCAGGAAAAGGATGAAAACTATCAAAACAATGCTACCAATCTTTGCCAATTCAAGTCCATGAGAAGCGTTTGTATCCTATAATAATAGGATGCTAATAAGTTGCAGGAAGATTTAATGACCGACACATTTCTTCCACAGAATACGTTTATAATACTGCTTGAACCACATTATGTTATTCTACTGTTTTTAAGACAGTAAGATGTGCATTTAAAACTGTGCTATGATTTGAGGAGGTGCAGACATACCTTATGGAGGCTCAAGATATCTGTTGTTAACTTGGAAGAATCATACCATGCACGCCGATTAATCACTTGAGTGATTTCTGTACGCAGTAAAGAACGAACCAAGTGCTTCTTCCCAAGTGAAGTGCGCATAAGAATCCTTGCAAAGGCGGGAACCACTTCTCTCGTCAAACTAACACTAAGCAGTACCACCCCTTGAATCACAACCTGAACAATAAAAAAGCCAAAATGGAGAAGTTTTAGGACTCTATTAAAAGTTTTCAGATATTTGTACCAAATGACTGAAACAAAAGTGGCATAGGAAAGGAAGGAGGGTACTCACATTGAAAGAATTCAATGATGTTTGGACTCTTTGTGCAGCCTTTAAAGCAAGTAGGCCTCCGTCATCATGTCCAACAAGAACTACTGAAGAAAACCCCATCTCAGAGCAGAAAGAAAGAAGCAGGTCTACCTGACACATCAAATCATAATAAATTCAGAATTTCAAATATAACCCCTACAAAAATGTGTGGACAAAAAGACCATAAAAACAACCACAACAGGACCAATATTTCAACATAGTGGAAATGCCCACAGTTCAATTCAAATGGGCTTTGAGTTTACTTCAAATGGATCACTCAACCCAGCACACTTCAAGCTGCATTTGGCAGCAGGAAATAAAGCCTTTGGATTTGAAACTGCATGCCAAACTCTGATGCAATTGGCATCAGAGTTTCAAAATAAATTAACCCCTACAAAAATGTGTGGAGAAATAGACCATAATAACAACCACAAAAGGATCAATAAATCAACGTAGTGGAAATGCCCACAGTAGAATTCAAATGAGCTTTGAATTTACTTCAATTGGATCACTCAACCCAGCACACTTCATGCGGCATTTGGCAAGAGGAATAAAGGCTTTGGACTTGACACTGGGGACTAATATACCATGATGGACTCTAATTGCATCCAAGTAGAAACCGTAATGAGTGGGGCACCTAACACATTGGGTAGGATATGATTATGATTATCAGGAAAAGAAAAGAATAATTAGTAGCATGCAAGCACCTGGGTATCAAGCTTATAGGGATTAGGCAATTCTTTTTCCTCCCAATCCTCCCGGTGGGGTCTCGAAGTTAATCCCCATCCAGGCCGATCAAAAGCAGCAACCGTGCAACCAACCTGCCTAGCCAGCACCCCCATCACATGCCTCCATGAGAAGACCCCACCCCCAAATCCATGCACTAGAACAACTCCAAACTGGCCATTTGCCTGCAAATCCTTCTCTAAAATCCCAAAGTTCAATTTATTAACATCACCCTCCTCACCAACATCATCTAGGCTCAAGACAGGGATTTCTTCAGAAAGAACAGGAGTTGAGGGACCATCCAATAATGGAGCATATAGTGAAGAGCTGTGAAATTGATTGCTACAGCTCCTGTGAAGTGGCTGATAATGGCTTTTTGACAACGCATTTAATGGATGCCTCTCAAGTTTTGGCCTTCCCACTGCCATTTTTGGGGAGCTGCAGCTAGGACTTGGTTCAAGAAAGGTCATGGAGGATAACAAACGAGGTGGAGAACCTGGCAAGCTGAGCTTGTAATGCAGTGTAAGCCCTTGGCATATCATGAATAAACTATCAATGTCGGAAAGTAATCTGATCGGAAGTTCCCCTTCATCACGAGCTGAGCTTAAAGGCTTTCGCCTCATTTCACTATCACTCTTTGGGGTCTTCCCTCCAGAGGGAGTGGGAGATCGTGGCACCTTCTGGAAGCCAGAGAAAACATTTTTACATGAAAGAACCTGTTAATTGACAAAAAGAGTGGTCAGGCGAAAATATATAATCCATAGAGAGGCCATTGAAAAATTGATGACAATTGACAATTAAGAGAACATAGTTGGCATAAAGTAGTTTTATAGAAGCAAGCACATGCACCAACTTAAAGGTCTAGCAGGAAAGAAAGCGTACTCATATAATTGCTTATAGGACTGAACATCTACAACATTTTCCACAAGTATATTACTCTTCTATAAGCAAATACACTTTGAAATTAAAGAAAACACAAGATAAAAGATACACAAGCTTACTGCTTCTGGTCAACTCGGTGAAACATGAGCTTTCTCCGCGCTCTGCAGCTTGTTCTATATGCAACCACGGTATGGCCAAGGGCAAAGACTACGGATGAGAGAAACAAGACGGGCATTCCCCATGACTTCTTCAAATGAAGCTTCTGCCTAGAAAGGGAAGACGAGGCTTCAGCCTCAATTTGAGAATTCACAGTGAAAACACAGGCCTTAACTGAAAGTAGAAGAATTGAAAGAAATGAACACAGGGTCACAGTTCCAAGGTATGGACCGTGGGAGAGAGCAGGGGCATCACACATCGAATAAACACCTGCAGTCACAAAATACAGGATAAGCACATAAAACGAAATGCAGATAAAAAATAACCAAAACAGAAATCAGAAATGGTATGGGTTCCATCAGTTCTCTTTCATTCTATGTAAGAAATCTATGAGATTTGGTCAAGGAAATATCCTGTAAAGTTACATTAAAAAAAGAAAATTGAAGACGGTATGAAAAAATTAGGTTCCATTCCCCGAGAATATGAAGTTTTCATTCATATGTTCGCATGGAATTCAGTAAACGATAAATTAAAAATTAAATTAAATTAAGAAATTAAAAATATAAATAAATAAAGAATCTTGAAGTTTACGTTATTTTGAATCTTCAATGATTAACTAAAAATTAAGAAAAACAAAACGAAAACCCCACCGAAACTATATATGATTAAAAAATTGAAGATGTATTTTACATCAAAGAAAAGATGAAAAGGTTAAAAACAGTTCTAGCTCACTTCAAATGAGCTTTTCTACTTTTTATCTGGATCAAGCAGACCAAAAAAGCTAGAAAGAAAGAAAGCAAGAAGAAGTCCACAAAAGCTTGTTGTTTCTCTCTCTCTTGCATCTGCTATCGCAAAAACTAAACAAGTTTCTCAAGAAAAAAAAATCATAGCCTGAATATACTAGGACAGAAAATGAATAATCATAATTCCTTGAACAACCAACAAAATGAAGATCATAATTAATTCCTTCGAAAAAAAAATTATATATATAATATCAAAAAGGCAAAAGAGGCGAAGAAAATAGAGAAGCATACAGATAATGATGAGAGATCTGACAACGGAGACGAGAGGAATATCGGTCAAGGAACTCTTGAACGCATATCGACGCAAGTGCTCCTTGAAGCCGTAGCACCCCACACACGTAAAGCTCGAGATCAGAACGCAGGGCACGAGCACGTCCCCTAAGGCCACCAGCACCGCCAGCGACGACACGAGCAGAGACGCCACCATCGCCACCATGAAGAACAGCGTCCGCACGATCCTCCGAAGCCTCTCCAACCCCCCCTTCGCCATAACCAATCAGACGGCCTTCAACAAATGTACGTATCTATAATGCTATGTACAATTCTCTCTCTCTCTCTCTCTCAGTTTGATCCCACGGTTGTGGTTGCTCTATGTGGGGCTCATGGAGCGCGCTGAAACCCAAGCCAATAGAAGAAGAAGAAGGTAATCCACCGGCTCCGGCTTCTCGGCCATTTCCGCGGTTTCTCCGGCGAGAGCAGGGGTCTGAATGGTAATTTCAGAGCTTCATGGAGGGATTTGGTGGCCTAGGGTTCCAGAGGTCTCTCAGAGAGAGACACAGAGAAGAGAGAGAGAACTTGAAAACAAAAATTCAAGACTTTGGTTGGTGTTTTTGAAAGTTTTGAATTCCGTTTGCTCTCTTTTTTTATGTTTCTCTGTTTTTTTTTTTTTATTATTATTTTTATATTTCTTTTTTTTTATTTAATTTTATTTCTTTGTTTTCGCCGTTAAACAAAAGTTAAAACTGTACTGACAGAGACGGAATACATGCCCAATTGGAATCACTCATCTGACGACCGCTTGATTCAGCCTGGTGCATACCTGTCAGACTTCTTTTGTTGACACAATTACCCCTGATTACGTGACATGATCTATTTTTATTTTTCACATTGACCTGATTACCCTTAATTTGTTTTCCTTTTCTGGAAAGATGCAAAAAAAAAAAATTGTTGACAGTGGAAAGGTTGGGGATCGCGGGGGGGCGCTCTCTGTAATTACCAAGTTTAGGTTTCATTGACCCAGAAAAAAAAAAAATAGAATTTCATTTGAGATGGCCCACATGACAGACGTAAAGAAATTCCTTTCTTTCGTTTGAAATAAGGTTTTTAAAAAAAAATTTAAACATAGGCACAAATTTCCTCACATCATAAAAAATGACACGTGTTTTTAACACATGATTAATAAAAATATATATATATTATGTTTCTAACATGCTAAAAAAAATGTCACTTTTTAAATGTCGAGTCGTAAGAACACTAAATTTATATCCTTAAAGCGTTGCTTGAATTTATAACCATAAGCTTGGAAAAAAAATTAAGTATTTCTTTGGTGTAACTTTATTTACCCTTAAAAGTGTTAAGGGTCTTCAAGAATTAGTTTAATTGGTTAACATTCTAATGAAGCGGAAGTCCCTAATTCGAATTTTCCTTCTCCATTTGTGTGGACATGTAGAAAAAAAAAAAAAAAAAAGTGTTAAGGTATTTGTAATTGTAACTAAATATGTGAAATATCTTTTATACCCTTGTAAAATTTATAAAAACACAAATTTACTCTTAATTTAAAAATAAATAAATAAATTCTAAACCAAACCCACGGCCATAGATTCAACTCTTTTTATAAATTCTTACTTGTAAACTTTGATAATTAATTTGAAGTTACAAGGAAGTAAGTGAAGCTTCTATTGTTTATTTATAATGTTATGATTCAATTTTTTTTTTTGACATATCCACACAAGAGAAGGGAATGAAATTCGAACTAATGACCTTCGCTTTTATTAGGCGTGGCCCACAATCGATTGAACTATTCATTGGGGACATTGATTCAACTCTTTTTTGTACTGAAAACTTGAAACATTAACCCAATTATTATACGATATTGCAAAAAATACATTCCATATCATCTTAAATTTGCTAAAAAATAAAGAAATAAAGTTGATGATTCTCATTAATTCATTTGTTTCTTCCTTTTTGTAATAGACCCTTTTGGTTATTTTGACTCTTTTTTTTGGGGGTTGGGGGTTGCAAACAAGGCTTTGAATATGATACTTCCACTGATCATTCCCTTCCACCGCTTTCGATTGATCACAAGTTATTTTACTAACTAAAAAACTAGGATGTGGTTACTTACTTAGAGTTCTTGGAGAACCTTCAAAAGGCTGGCCCTTTATTTTTTCTTTTGGACAACACAATAATAATAATAATTTTGACTTTTTTTGGGGGGTTGCCAAACAAGGCTTTGAATCTGATACTTCCACAGATCATTCCCTTCCACTGCTTTCGATTGATCACAAGTTATTTTACTAATTAAAAAACTAGGATGTGGTTACTTAGAGTTCTTGGAGAACCTTCAAAAGGCTGGCCCTTTATTTTTTCTTTTGGACAACATAATAATAATAATTAATAGCGATTTTTATAGTGCTATAACAATACATTTTTTAATTGGAAAAATGTTTTTATAATAATCATCAATGTATTAATGCTTTTAAATAACTTGGATCGGCAAAATAAGTTTTGAGTTTGTTATAAAAAAGTTAACAATTAAAGTGATTTATTCAAAGTTATTATATATAACTTCTTCTTCTATTTTTAAACAATTTGCCTTTCTCTCCACCTTTTTCCTTTTTTGAGTTTCAATAAATTCATTTTAGTGGGTTTTTTTTTTAAAGAAAATTATATTTTGCAAGTATTAAAGAAAATAATCATATGCAATACATACACCCAAAGAGTAATTTTAAATTCATTGGTATTAAAAATAAGAAAAAAAAATATTGCCTATGACAATACAAATTGGTAAAAATGAAATAATCATCAGAGATTGTTCTTTTAGATGGGTATCAATAAAATAAGTTTTGAGTTTGTTATAAGACGCAAATTAAAGGTGACCTTAAATATTATATATAACTTCTTCTTCTATTTTATGTGCTTTTCACACTTGCAATTTGAAGAGTTTCAATAAATTCATTTTAGTGGGTTAAAAGAAAAATTATATTTTGGCAAGTATTAAAGAAAATAATCATAATGTCAATACATACACTCCATTTGGATGGTAAGTCATTCCTAGATGTATTTTTGGTCTTAAAAGAACTATTGCCTTTCTTAGAGTTTTATGCTCTAGATTTATGAAATGAAAGAAGACTCACTCAATTCGTTAAACTCATTTAAACCTCCTATGTATCCATGCACTAAATAGCCTCTAATAATGGTGTAGAGAAGTCTGTAGAATGTTAAAAAGGAGCCAACGTGTTGGACATGGTTTGGCCAAATATCCATAATAATGTAAACTCCATTTGGATGGAAGTCATTCCTAGATGTATTTTTGTTTTTTGTCTTATCAGAACTCTTTGCCCTTTCTGTTTAGAGTTTTATGCTCTAGATTTATTTTGAAATGAAAGAAGAAATCGCTCATCTTTTTCATCAATCTCTAGAGCAAGTACAATGATACTTTACACAAAATATTATTGTACTTACTGAGCAATAATTTTCTTATTGATTTCGGTTAATAGAATGGAATTTTACTTTTAAAAAAAATACATAACTAAAATATGTTAATGTATAGATATACTAACATAATAAGAAATGTACATATTCATATGCATATATATACTATTATGTATGTCAATAGTATACATATGGTCCTCAAGAGGTAACTCAATCGGTTGGAACCACGCCTAATGAAACCGGGATCACTAGTTCGAATCATCCTCCCTCCTCTTATACAGACATGTCAAAAATAAATAAATTAATAAAATAGTATACATATGCATACATAAACATAGTTATAAACACATATGTTAATAAATGTTAGTATTATCAAATGTATCTCATAACGTTTATTTATATGTCATAATAGTCTAATAAATATATAATAATTATAGTAGAAACTTCATTTCAAACCATTGAACTACTAAGCATTTTGAGAAAACTCTCTAAATTTTTAAAACTCTCAATGCAATGTAACCCCTCCGTGAATTTTAAACGTTAAAAATGATAGAATGACATTTATACCGCTTACCTTTTTTATAAAATTTCAAATTTATCTTTAATTTTAAATTATTTTTTTGGGTTAAATACCTAATACTCTCTTGGGGTTTCATAACTTTATTTTTTTCTCTCTAAGGTTTTTTTTATCACATGAGGTCCCTGTGATTTTGATAAATGATCAAATTAGTCATTTTATTAGTTAACCGTTAGTTAACTTAATCTGACATGTGAACCAATTAAAAGTTGACATTTGGCATAAGTGGCCACATCATCACTATCACGTCATCAATGATGACATGACCACCTAATTAAAAATTAAAAAAATTAAAAATATATATATTTTTTTTTCAAAAAATAAAAGAAAAAAAAAATCCTTTGCCATTTGACGTGGAGGCGTTGGAACTCGAGGAAGAAGACGACGAAGCGACGAAGTCGAACGAAGATGGGTCCTCCTTGGACGGGAGGACTAGCTCTTCTTGGACCGAAAGAGGCATTTGGGGTTGAGATTGATGTTTTTTGGGTTGATTTGAGCGGTCTTCATGGCAAAAATCACAGGGGAAAAAACAAAGGAATAGTTGAAAGGGAAAGCAAAGAGAGAAAGAGAGGAAGAAGAGAGGATTGAGTGGAACAAGGGTGGAAGATCGGGGGGTTAAAAAGCAGGAAAACGGGTAGTGCCATGGCAACTTCCACAAAGCACCCCCATCTGGCCAAGATTCTTTTTAACTTTTTTTTTAAAAAAAAAAAAAAAAATTTAAAATGTCATTTGTGCCAAATGTCAATTTTTAATTGGTCCATATTTCAGTCTGTTGAGTCAACTGACGGAATGACTAATTTGATCCTTTATCAAAACCTCAAGGATCTCTTGTGATCAAAATCAAACCGGAAGGAAAAAATAAAGTTATGAAACTCTAGAGAAGTATTAGATATTTAATCCTTATTTTTTTTAAAAAAAAATTGACACCAAAAGGTAATATGGTCTTTTTAGTAATTTCGTTAAGAATTAACAGTTGAAATTAACGGATGAAAAGGATTAATTGAATTAAATTGAAAACCAAAAGTTAAATAAAGAATTTTTAAAATTTAAAAAGTTTTTTAAAACTTGTGATAATTTATAATTTAAAATGAAGTTTTTTCATGATTATGTATTATCAAATGATACTGTGTTTATATATGAATCCTAACCAAGTAGACCATACCTATGTCAAAATAGTTTTTTTTTTTTTTTTTAATATGTCCGTACAAAAAGTAAGTCTTAATTGATTGAGTTACCTCTTAAAAACAAAATAATATAATTTTACCTGATCTAGCAAAATCCCCCCCCAAAAAAAAAAAAGTTTTGATAGAGTGGAAGGGCAATCAGGGGAAAAAGCGAGCAACAAAATTAGAACGATTTCAAAGAAGCGAGAAGCCCGAGAACGTGACCGTTAGATGGGGGTGAAGGAGATCGTGGTCGGGACCAGAAATCTAAAAAGAGGACCCGCCCAATCAGCAGTCCGCAGTCGTCACCCGCGAGTCACGTCACGATCACCACCACCACAGCGCACATTGGTCAGAGAGCCCCCGGGCCCCACCCCAAGCCTGCGTTCTCTTCTCCCTGCGCACCACGTGTCAAATACAGCAACTCAGCACAGACTGTAAAAGATGTTGTACAGTGTTGTTCGTGGGACCCACGGGAGTGGGAGGTCTCGACTCTCAACGGTCGGATTATTAATTTTTTTTTTTTTTTTTAAAAAAAAGAATTTTTCCGGGTGGACCGTACCGCACTAGCTGACATTGGAGGTTTCGGTTAGGGGCGAAAAGGATAGTAGGGTGAAACGTTTCGGGACGTAAAAGTAAAAACAAGGACGAGGATGGGCCTCCCGCCTCCCTAGTTTAAGGAGGCTTACATATGAATTGTCGGACTACGCAGCTACCACTTTTCTCTTTCCCTTTTGTTTTCTTACCAACGCACACCAGCACATATGCCATGGAGCATTAACGAAGACATATTATCACACCCATTTCAACCTGATGTATTTTAAATGGTGTTAAAATAATAATAATTGTTAATGTAGTTTCTTTCATATGTTGTTACGTGTGAGCAATTTGTATAAGGGTTGTTACTCATATTTTAAGTAGCTTTTATTTTACTCTTTTAGGTGATCGACATAAAAAACTATGAAAAACATTTAAAGTCGGTCTATTTGAAATGACTACAAAAAATATTATTATTATTGTGAACAATTTGAGACAAGAAAACTCATGTTCGAATCGTTATGGCCAACTAATAGAAAATACTCGAATAATCCTCAATAGCTTGCAATCTTGGGTTGTCGGACACATATGTAGGGAGGTGAATGAAGTAGCTCATTGTTTAGCTAAATTCGATGTTTGTCTTTCTATACAACAAGTTTGGATGGAGGATAGCCCATTTTGTTCTAGAATATTGAACATTCAAGTTAATTTCTTTATTTCTATAAGTCAAAATCTTTTCAAAAAATAAAAAGAGAAAGGACTTGGTATAAATCAAGTCATTTGTGCCTTTTATCGAGAGAATGACAAACTAGCATGGAACAACAAAAGTAGGTGTTGTTGAAACACCAAATCTATCACTTATGCACAAAATTCACATTTTTCTTAAAGAAAAAACCTATGAAATAAAGAAGAAATGAAAAGAGGAATATAAAGATTTGATGTTTTGATAATACTTACTTTTGTTACTTCATGTTAATGTGTCATCCTCTTAGCGGAGGGCATAAAAGACTTGGTTTATTTTAAATTCCTACAAAAGTTATTGTCTTTGAGGTGACAAAATTGTTAATGAAAAGAGTATGTTACATTTATAATTTGTTTACACATGTTAGAATAAAGTAATTCATAGAATAAATTAATTCTAGAAGTCCATTTAGTATCTCTTAAAAATTTAGATGACTTGTAAAATCTAAGACAAATGATAATTTTAAAAACCACATTATTCTTAGATAGACACAAGATGAGCTTTTAGCATTACTCATTAGAATGGGGTTAGAGTTATGTTAGCCACTAAACAATATTTTAAACTATTTAATCTATTTTTTTTTTTTAAAAAGGAAATCATTCAAATTTCATTAATTGATAAATGATTAAACACATAAAGCTCTTACATCATAGAGCAAAAGATCCGAGAAAATCATAGTTGAAGCTATAAGGTTACAAGTCATAGATACATACATAACAATCTAACATTCAAGACATATCTATGACATCAAAATCCGCTAACTTATGACTAATTTTCAATTATAACAATAGTTTTGCTCTTGAAAGATTCAATCTGATACATAGGTAGCAACATCCTCCTGCCGAAAATTATCATTCTCAATACGTAAGCAAGAAAATTATTCACATCCATAACCCAATAGGTCAAGACCACAAAATATAGGGAAAATAGAAAATACAGAAAAAAAAATTAAATAAAAAAGGCACAAAAGCCCACAAAACTCCACCAAAGGAAGACTACCATATGATTCTTGCTAGAGCGTGAAAAAATCATGCTTGGGTGTATGCGAGTCACGATTCATCACGGGGTTGCCGAAATTAGAAGCGGTAAGTGCCATTGGAAGTGGGCAAGGCCGGTGTGCGCAATGGAGGAGCGTGTGTCGAGGTGGGTTTGACAGAGGGACGTAGATCGAGCCTTGAAAAGTCCGATCCAAGAGCCCCATCAACCTCGAAAAAGACATGGCATAAATGGTGAACGGCACACCAGGAACAGTAGCGCTTGAGCCTATAACAAAAGAAAAGTAAGCAAAAAGAAAGAGGGGGAAGAGTCGGGGATGGGAGGGGGGGAGGGGGAGAACTTTCAAATTGATGTGGCAAGGGTTTTTAAATTTTAAAAAAAATGGTTAAATACTTTATTAGTCCTTAAGGTTTGAAAACTTTATTTTTTTCCTCCCTAGGGCTTGAAAAGTGACCAAATTAGTTCTTATGGTTTTGAAAAGTGATCAACTTAGTCCATCTGTCAGTTGACCATTAGTTGACTTAACGGACTGACATGTGGACAATTAAAAGTTGACACGTGGCCACCTAATTAAAATTTTTATTTTAAAAAAATACTTTTAAAAAAAAAAAAACTGGCCACCCTAATGGTGGTTTGTTCTTGATCAGTTTGCGTGGGAGATGAATGCAGGGAAAGTGAAAGAGAATGCTCTTCTTGTTCCAATTCCACCTCCCATGCCTTTGAACTCGCATTTCGTCTTCTCTTTGAATGCAATGTATCTGAAAGATAATTAATAAACTTATTAATCATGAATCTCCATTTGTACCCGAGGCAAAGACATAACCTTTTTTCAAAACCAACTTGAACTGAAGCCAAAACATTGCTTCGGTTCTGATTCCGATTCATGAGCTCCCTTTCTTACTACTTTGACGTTATTCCCCATGAGCATATTTTTCTGCTCCAAAGCATTGGGGGTGGTTTTGGCCACCCCCAAACCACCATTGGGGTGGCCGAGGGGTGGCGGTTTTTTTTTTTGAATTTTTTTTTAAATAAAAAATTTAATTAAGTGGCCACATGCCAACTTCTAATTGGTCAATATGTCAGTCCGTTAAATCAACTAACGGTCAACTGACGGATGAACTAACTTGATCACTTTCAAAACTATAAGAATTAATTTGGTCACTTTTTAAACCTTAGAAGAAAAAATAAAGTTTCCAAACTCTAGGGACTAATGAAGTTTTTAACCTTTAAAAAAATGTAATTCTTTCTCCCTTATCTACCATTCACGGTCTGCCACATCAGTTTGAAATTTTTTCTAAATTTATTTGTTTGAATCTTTAGCACTTCTCTATTTTTTTATAAATACATTACATAAATTAGTGCGAATAAGTGTAATAAATGAACGTAGAAATATAGCATGAAAAATATGTTGTAGTGTTACAAACACTCCTCCTAACCGTTGGGTTATTAAAAATTGCTTCAAACATTATCCTGTTTGACATTAAGAGTCTGTTTGAAATTACGTTTGAGATATTTAAAAATATTTTTAATAATTAAAAGGTCCGTTTGAAGAAAAATGTATAAAAAAATCAAAAGTGTTTTTAAAAGTTTAGTAAGCCTAAAAATGGTCAAAAATACTTTTGACAAAAGCTTAAAAATGAAACTTTTACCCAAAAACTCTATTTAACTTTAAAAACAATATTTTTTAAACGCAGTTTTAAACATGTTCTTAACATATCTTCATGAGTTTTAATGAAAAAAAAAAAATCAGTTTTAACAAGTTATTTTTACGTTTATGACCGTTGGTTGATGGCTTTTGATTCTTTTATGATCATTTGGTCATTATTTTGTCTTATTTATGAGCTTTAAGAGAACCGTACAACACATTTATTTATATATTTATAAAATGTCACTAAAAGAGTATTTTTTTTTAACCAACACTTGTTTGGTTCAAATGCATTTGGCATATTTGCTAGAGACATTCGGTTTTTGAGGGTTTTTTTTTTTTTTAAATTATTATTTTTCTTTGTTCTTACATCACTGCAACGATTTTATTGCTATTGCATTTTATCATCCATTTGATTAAAATAGCCGTTTTTTTACATTTGTATTTGAAAGTGCGACATTAACAAAGGTAAATATTGTTGTCTGATTTTTAGATGTAACATGTCAAAAGATTTGTTTGCACTGAATTATATACTTCGAAGACATAAATTAACATTTAAAAATAATATTCTTAAGTGATTTTATATAATTGTGAAATCTTTCATTACTTTAATTTTAGGGGAAAGTCCACATACTTCTTTTAAACTATCAAATTAATAATGTCTTCCCTAAATTTTTAATTGTGACAATCTCTCAAACTATTAAAAATTGTCAATGTTCCTTCTAATGACAAAACTACCCTTGTTAAAATAAAAACAAAAAATATTAAAACTTCTAGAAAAAACCTAAAATTAAAAAAAAAAAACAAAGGTGGCAAATTTAAAATTAAAAAACAAATCATTTGTATAATAAAAATTAAAAATTTCGATTTTTTTTTTCTTATAAAAAAGAAAATTTTTTGTTTTTATAACTTTTTAGGTAAAGTCTATATACCCCTCAAACTATCACCTAATTGACAATGTCCCTCTTAAACTTTCAATTGCAACAATGTTCATTTAAACTACCAAACATTGTCAATATCTCCTCAAAGATAGCAAAAAGATCAAAATGCCCCTATATATTTCTTAATATGACAAAAATACCCCTATAATTTAAAAATAATTTTTTAAAGCGAAAATTTAAATTAAAAAAATTTATTATTTTTTAAAAAGGAATTTTCTTTAAATGGAAATTTTTATTTCAAAAAAAGATTTCTTTTTAATTTTTTTTCGATTTTTTAAATATCTTTTAAAAAACTAAAATTTAATTTTTTTTTAAACGAAATTTTTTAATTTTATTTAACAATTATAAAATTATTTTATTTTATTTTTTAAAAAAATCTAATTTTTTCTTATAAAATATATATTTTTATTTTAGGTTTTTTAGAAATTTTAATATATATTTTTTTATTTTACTAAGGGTAGTTTTGTTATTAGGAGACATTGACAATATTTTGGTAATTTGATGGGGACATTGTTATAATTGAAATTTTAGAAGAACATTGTTAACTGGATAGTAGTTTAAGAGGGGTATGTAGACTTTCCCATAACTTTTTAAAATAAAAATTTTTGTTTTTTTTAAAAAAAAAATTAACAATTTTCGTTTAAGAAAATAATTTTTTTTCTAAAACAAATTTTAAAATAACGTTTCTTTTAAATAAAAATTTCCTTTCAAAAAAATTCGTTTTTTTTTTAAATTAAAATTTTCGTTTAAAAATATATATTTAAAAAATATTTCTTTTTAAATTAAAATTTTCCCTTTTTTAATTTTTTTTTTTTGAATTCATAGAGATATTTTTATCTTATTGAAAATAAATAGGAGCATTTTTATATTTTTGCTAGTCTTAAGAAGGACATTGACAATGTTTTGATAGTTTGTGAGGAACATTGTCACAATTAATTATTTGGGGGGATATTGTTATTTGGATTATAGTTTAAGGAGGTACGTGAACTGTACCCTTAATTTTAGTATTATATTCTATTTATTTTATTATTAATTTTTAAATTAATATAATTTAGTACTTTTTAGTATCAACAACAACAAAAATACTTTGCCCCTTCAAAAATTATTTCCCTACAAAATATTATAGAACGAGAGCCTATAATGAAAGCCAGTCAAGATCACGGGCGCTTAAATTGACATGCTCTTCTTCAAAGGCCTGAGGGATATTTTCACAATTTTTCTTGAGAAATTTTGAGAATATAATATCACATCAATTTTCAGAAGAGATGGCCTGAATTCTTTTTCAGGTATTAGGTATATAAATGTCAGTGGACAGTGACCGTAGCACATTCATACAGAATATGGATAGAAGCTTTTGACTTTCCTCCAAAATTAGCTCATCTTTGTGACAATTTTGATCATTGATAGTTTTGGGGTTGCCGGTTGGTTTGGGTTTGAGTTTTTAATAATTACGATTTTAAATTTTTTTTAAATCCTAAAGTCATTTGATAAAATATGTTAAAATTTTAATTTTTTACTAGATATTTATTATTTAAAATCGTAAATTTGGTTTACTTCGACGTAAAATAGTTTCCAGAAAATGATTTTTATATTTTACAATGTTTATTGCGACGCAAAGTAATGGTCAACAGAAAATATTTTTCTTTTGACCAAAAATTCTTCTTTAATTTTTAAAAAATGGTTTACGGTTTTTAAACTTCAAGCATATCATTTTCAAATCGACGAACCCTACCAAGACTCATCCAAAACCTTGCTAGGATTTGACCAGGACCCGTCTGAAACACTTTAATTATACTGTATGTGGAATGAGAAGTTCATTTAAAATGGTGAGGAAACCTCGTTGCCTAATTGAGCAGCGTCATTTTAGTTCCAGAACGACGCCTCATTTTGAAGGGCGTCGTTTTTACTAAAAAATGACGCCTAGTAGAGTCATTTTGTTAAAACAAATCAATGCTAAGCGCCACAATTTCAAGCAATTTTTGTAGTGTCAAGAAAATGAAATGGATTAACTTTAGAAATAAGTTACAAATTCAATTTGACGACTTTGAATGTGCCCGTTCGAAAAATAAAAAATCAGTAAGTGTATTAGCCAAAGAAATAGAGAGTAGACATTAAGAGTAGAGATTGGAGGATTTGGATCCGGGATAGTTATTGCACCGGGTACAATATATGTTATATGGGCAATTTACTTAAAAAGAAACACTTAAGGTCGTAACAATAAATACCAAAAAAGTTGGTTTGGTGATCATTTTGAAACTTGGAATGGCTAAACAACCCCATTTGTTTAAAAGAGTGGCTCGGCCACCCCCAAACCAACCATTTGGTGGGTGGTTTGAAGTTTGAACCATCCTCATAACCAAACAGTTGGTTTAGCCACCACTTCATCAGTAAGCCAAATTTGGATTGTTTATTAAGAAGAATACTACTAGATATTAGAATTCCATCCAATAATACAGACGTGACACTTCCGACTAACTATTAAATTAATTGCATTGAATCTGAATCAGCTGATTGAAAAACTTGTACTACAGTCTTTTTCTTGAATAATTGTTTATTGTTCAGCGTTTGCTGGGAAAGAGGAAAACTTGAAACTTTTGCCTGCTTGTTTATTGGACAAAAGGGTGAAAAATGGGACGTAAAGGCAAGGAAAAAAGCATGGAATGCGAGTCACCAGCCCCTGTCAATTCAACAATGGTGCTGATGTTGCATGGGCCCTCTGTGTTCCTTTCCCAAGTAAAAACATTTGAACAAACAGATTGCTACGGTTGAAGAAAAATGAGCAATCGCTTTCTACTTTTCTTCCATCTCACCATTAATATATTTATATATATTTTTTCTCTCGCCCACTTTCATATATATGAATTGTGAAGATTACTAAAACTTGAGAAAAGAGGGGAAAATATTGACAATTCAAGCTTATCCATTGGACTCTGGCCACGATTAATCACTCAAGAAATTAATGTCAGTTTACAAATGGAGAAGCAATTCTGGATGTTCTTTGGTGACAAGAATTTTCTGTATTGTAAGGAGGGAGGAAGTTATTCCCCTTCCATGAAATGTATTTGTTCATTGAGATTTTTTGAATAAGAATCCCACGTTTTCTCTTTCAAAAAAAAAAAGAATTTTCTGTATTTCAAATGAAATATATAGTAATCATTTCATGGATATGATTTCAAATTGGTAAGTTTTTTTTTAATTAAATAATAAAAAATTACATACACTATTAAATGTAACAACTTTAAATAGGAAAATGTTAGGAGTTCTTCCAGTGTTCTCCCTGTCTCCTCTTATATAAAAACATGATTTAGAAAAATAAAATTATAGCCTCCACCAATTTTTAAGTATTAGCACCAAATTTGAGGATTAACATCAAATTTGTGGCGTATTAAACCAATTTTAGGATGATCAAATCCATTTTGGGTGAAATCATCCCTAGAGGGTTAACCTTCCACCCATAAATTTTAGTTTTGAATCCAAAAACAAGTTTTAAAGCATTAGAACCAAACTATTAACTCATAAAAATTAATCTGCTAGAAAAAACGATATTACAATTTTATTTTTTCTTAAATCGTGTTCTACGTAAGACTGGGAGAACAGCAGAAAAACACTACGAGGAGAACCCCTACAAACCCCTTTAAATATAACTTCAAATGAAAATTATAAATAAAATGGAGATTATCGTTTTTTTTTAGAAGTTAATTTTGAATTGTGGTTTATTGAGCATTTAAAGCTCTATAATTTAAGCATCAATTTTTCATTTATTGTGATGACAATCTTTTTTTTTCTTTTTCTTTTTTCCCGCATTGATGGCTGTCAATTTTATAGTAATTCCATTATTAAACAATAGATGGCTATATTGGATAACCTTTTTTTAAGAGGTATTTTTGTATTTTGACTAAAAAAGTATTTTAACGTGATATAAATTTGAAAGAGATTTTGAATTTTCTGTGAATGTTTTATACGCGTCGAAAGTTTCTGCCAACTAATGTTAATATTATGCTGAAGCAAGGTAATCGTGCCCGATTTGAGGATTAGAAGTTGAAAGCTCAGAAAAACAGTTTTTGCGCTTCTGAATTCATATAGATATTGGAGGAGATGTTCAAAAAATGAGACATAGATGAGACCGAGGACGGGATTCAAACAAAGTTGTGAAAGATCCACCAGTAGACACTAATAAGATAAATTGAGATGCAGCAGTTGATACAGTTAATGGGCATTTGGTCATAAGAATTGTGGTGCGGAATTATGAGAGGCATGTGATTGCAGTCAAGAGTTTGAGAGAATAGGAAACTTAGAATCGGTTGCAGCATAAGCTTTGACATCTTTCCAGGCAACTACTTTTAGCTAAGAGTTGGACTATGGAAATATTATTTTGGAAGGTGATGCACTCAGAGTGGTATATGCGATGAACTCAACAGGTCGAAACTGGAATAGATTTAGACAATTAGTGGAGAACACTCGCATGGTCATTATTTCGATGTCTAGTTGGCAGATTAGTCACATTTGGATAGTTGCAAACACTGCAGCAATGGCCTACCAAATGTTGCTGTTTAACAAGTCATAATTAAATCAGATTTTAATAGAAGAAATTTTTAGTTGTAGCTGTGTGATATTGTTTTATTAGAACAATCTACTCTACGTTTCTTGAGTGAGACATAGAATGAATGGTTGCTTAAAACACTATTTATCATCGCAAGTATTATTAAATTACAAAATATTTGTAATAAGATGTCAATTACATCTATAAATTAGAATTAATGTTAGCAAATACATTAATTTGAGAAAAGAGTGGTTCAGAACTTGAGTGCTCTTTTTTTCCTGTTTGATTTGATTTGATTTGATGAAAATGATTTATGTCTCTGTAGGTGGAAGTTAATGATGGACAATTGGATTCTTAAGGAGTGCTAACTAATTATTTTGTTGACCATTGGGCCTCTTCAATGTCAAAATCCAAAGCATCTAGTTGGGGAGGCAACCTAGTGGACACCATTAACGTTGGATAATGTTTAGGTGGGGACTAATCTCCATTTTCGCTCAGGACGAAAAAAGGAAACAGAAAAAGACTACTCTCCATTTTGAAAAAGATGGATTTCTATTCTACCATATGGCGAACCATTTTGCCTAAGGAGATACAAAATAAAAAAGTAAGAGTGCGTCTTTAGTGAGAAGGTTGCACAAAAGTGATTTTTGTATTAATTACTAAATATTTGTCAAATCAGCTAAGAATAAATTAAAAATAAATCTCAAATGCACTAGATTAAACCCTCTTATATTGAAACCAGGTAGAAATTTATTTATTTATTTATTTATTTTCTCATTTGTTAATCAGTTTTTTAAATCAAATATCAGTCTTTTGTCCACAAGTTGACTATCGCCCAACCCATTGCCGCCCAGCTCACTGCTGTAAGCAAGAACTCTTGAGATGGCAATAATAGAGATAGATATCGGAATAATGGATTGAAAAAAAATAATATTCAGATAAATAAAAAGAAGCCAAATTGATAAATAGAAAGAACCCCAAAAATAAAAAATAAAAAGATTTGAACGACAGAGAACAAAAAAAACAAATAAAGACTGAGAAACTTATTGGTGGAGCAGCGGTGAAAATAGGTTGGGTGTGGCGATAGTTAACTGATGTATTGGAGAAAGAATGAGAAACGATAAAGAAAGGAAAGAAGCTCGCGTGAGAAGATAATGGGTTTAGGTTTCACAATAGGTTATAATCCAGTGCATCCAAACTTTTCTTCTAATTTTGTCTAAGCTTAGTTGTCACCCATTTAGTGGTGTGCACAAAATGTGACTTTTGTGCATCAACCTCATTTAAGATATTCTCAAAAATCCCTCAAAAGAAAAAAAAAAGAAAGAAAGAGAAAAAAAGATATTCTCAAAAAGTAATTGACAGAAGAAACGAATAAGAGCACTAGCAGCAGACTCTCTATAACTCATTCCCTTCCCTACCTATATTTAGGGAAAATTTCAAAGAAACCACAAAAAAGCACCCACATCAGAAGCCTCAAATTTAACCAAGTTTTAAATTATAAAACATCTCATTCTCTCTCTTCTCTCCTCTCTCCTTCACATGTCTCAACAATTCTCTCCTCTTTCAATAGTTGCAATGATAAAAAGAAATAATATTTAATTCATATAAGAAAAAATAAGGGAATCTATATAGAAGCATTTTTTTTATAGAGAATAAAAAAGTAGTTTTATTCCTTACATTTAAGAAAAATGGTTGGAAAGCTTCTGCTAATATTCTAAGGGAAAAATACAGACTTTATTCAAATTAATATCTCATTGTTAATGTCCTTTTCCCGAACTATTAAAATTTATCAATATCCCTAAATGTTAGTGAAAAAACAAAAATGACCTTAACAATTTTTCAAGCAAACAAAATTTTCCTAATAAATTTAGAAAAACAAAAACTAAGAAATTTTAAAAAAAAAAACTGAAGAGGTTGCCACCTTAGCCAAATAGGGGTGGGCCGGGTGGCCAAACCACCTTCAAGCCTATGAGATGGTTTGGACAATGACCCGGGGGTGGTTGAACCGCTCCTAGCCATTTGAGGGTTGTTCGGTCATCTCCAAATGACTAGGGGTGGTTCAGCCACCTCCTTCAGCCATATCTGGGGTGATCGAACCACTCCCATGGTCTTTGGGAGTGGTTTGGTCCCTCTTTTTTTTTTTCCTTTTCTTTTTCTTAAGTGAGAGCCATCCTAAACGGTGAGGCGGGATTCAACTACCTCCAGATATGGTCAAATAGGGTGGCTGAGCCAACCTTGTGACCTTGAGAGTTCGGCTACCCTTGGCTTTTCAATTTTTTTTTTTTTAAAAAATCATTTTAAATATATATATTTATAAAATTATAGTTATTAATTTTTTTAAAATATAATTCTTACTTTTAAAGTTTATGAAGGGCATTTTTTTTTTTTATTGGAGGACATTGAATCAATCAATAATTGGAGGGAACATTAATAATAAGTTGGTAGCTTGAGGAGTATATATACTTTTCTTGATTACTAATCTTCAAATTCTTGAAGTAGAAGGATGTATACTATATCTTAGCTCAAAAAGATCCTCATTTATAATGTGAGAAGGAGTTATACATATTTAGGTTTCAATTGTTTCAACAAAAACATTTTACTCTCTCTTTTTTTTTTTTTGGTTTGGTTGAGAAACCTAATTAAATATCTTAGTTGATGTTCTAAGAAAAAAAATACAAAATAAAATAACAAATTTAGAAGTTTTGAATTTATGAAGAATTTACTAATTTCATTATTGCAATTTTCTTATGCAAAACTATTCACACACCGAACACACACTTAACATAAAAATAGTAAAAGAAAAAAGAGAAAAGCACTCTAAAATAATAGAAAAAGAGAAGAAGACAAATTTCAATAACATAAACTATTTCAGACACAACTCACTACTCTTTCTCTCTTCCTGTATTTCTATATGTCTAATCCATCACTTTTTTTTTTTTGAAAAAATAAATAATATTGATAAAAAACAAAATTAAAAAAAAAAAACTGATTTAAATCTTAAGTACTTACGGAGTTCAATAGCAATACTCCTAGAATGGGACAACATTTGAAACTCCCCAGAATGTTGGTGCATGTCATATAATTACGTACACTCTGCGTTGCCTTTTTTTTTCCTAATTGAATGAGTAAAAAGGGTTACAAGGGAGGTGCGTTGCCTTACACGCATAGCTTGTTAATTTTTTCTTAGCATCTCCGCATGTTTCATTCTAAATTGTCCAGTATCTAGCACTGCATGAACATGTTTTGGGTTTAAGACCAATTTTTGAGTCGCTGAAGGTATTTAGAACAAATCCGAAAAACAGCAATAGAAAAACATGAAAGCACAATTTTCTATAAACTACTTTATGTACCATGTTTTCTATAAAGTTCGATTTGATACCACTTGTTAAGAAAATGTTTGCAAAAACAAAAATTGTGCATCGAAAAATAAAAATTCTCAAACCATAATCGAAATCCAAGAAGAACTATGCTTTTAAAATTAAACTATACAACAAGAATTAATTACTTGAAGAATTCAGCCTCTCTTTGTCTTTTGAGAAAAATTTTGCTTATTTCTCCTCATTGAAGAATGTGCGATCTTAGGGGTTATGAGACAACCAGATCTTTTCACCAATGACCGACAATAACAAGGAGTGTGGAGTGTGGACTTTATTCTTACTCTTCAAAACTTAAAACTTATTATTGAGTAGTTTATAGTATAAACTAAAGAACAGTAGAGATGATGTATTTTGCAAGAGCTACATGCTTATTTTTTTGATTGGTTTAGCAGAAGAGAGAAGAGACGACATAGATCAACAATGTCAAATCCTAGCTACTACCTAGTGGACGGCCAGGGTTGATTTTTTTTTTTTTTTCTAAATCCAATGAAGTCAAACTTGGTGTCTTGGAAAGCTAATTCAAAATTACACAATTTGATAATTCATGAAAAGTTTCCAATTCTAACGTTTTAGGGGTAAAAACGAGCTGTGAAGAGAAGATTAAAAGCTGAATTGCAAAAACATGTTTCGGTTCGAACGAGCCACTTACATGTCCGAATGGGAATCGTAAAACTACACTATTTGGACCACTAACCTTCAAAATTCAGGGCTACTTTCTTAAGTCTATTTAAGAACTTTTAGAACATGAATTTTGTGAAGATGGGAGGCAATATTTCCCAAGAAAAAAAAAAAAGTTTTTTCCTCCATGTGCTTATAGAGAAAGTTTAGTTTTTTGTGCTTTCAATTGTTTCTCTCTTAAAGACTTTGTTGAAAACCATAACCATTTCTCAACAACAACCGAAGCGAGATTTAAGTAAAAGAAAAAAAAAAGCTAAAGAATTGTTCTAGATGTTATGAGAGGGCTACTGCGATAGAAGTCAAGTAGGCCATTTGTCTTATGCAAGAGACTATCAACTTCAAAGGTTTTGTAAGTGTGAACTTCTTGTAATCCTTATTCTTTTGTAGTGAATTGATTTTCTAAGTTTAGCTGTCTCAAATCGATTTTACTTTTGAAAAGTTTTTCAAAATGTTTCCATTTCATCACTAAAATCCATGTGTTGATTGTGTGGTGATTGATAAATATTGTGTGGTTTGATTTTATTTCTCTGTTGTATAATTTTTACTGGTTAATTTGCTGTATGATTGAGTTTGGATATAGTTGTTAATTTTTAAATTTCGCATTATATTATCAACACCTATTCAACTGCTCTTTTAGGTGTGTTTGGAGTTCTTTTATGGCGACTAGAATGGTTAGGAATAGTATAAATTAAAGTTCTTTCTAGATAATAAGAGCATTAGTATAGCTTAATTATAGGCTAAGAGTAGGAGTTACCCTTATTAATTATGAGGTAGGTGTTAGACACTTTCTTCGTATTTGAAGGAATTATATGTGTACGTAGTTTCTACTTTTGGACTGGATTGCTTAATTTGCTTAGGCCCTTTATTTTAGTTTATGGAACTATATGTGTAGTTTAAGTTGCTTTTTTCATATTGTACGTGATTCTCTATCTTCATTAGGTTCGTTTCTTACTTAAGTGAACAGGTGAAATGTATATTGTAGTTATAGCATCAATGCTCTGTTGTCCTTATTAGTTGAAAATGCACTTCTGGCGTGCATGGTGTGTGATGGGGTTAAGGAGGTGGTTGTATCCACAGATGATCTGTATACACCATGCCCCTCAATATATATATATATATATATATATATATATATATAGTGTTTGTGTTATGTAATCATTGCGGGAGGCAGCACTTATTGCAGTAGAGTCCCTAGCGTTTGAGGAAATGCAAAAAGAAACAAAGTGTCAGATCGATCTCCTACTGTCACGTTTACAGTGATTATATGTTTCAGGTAAGTTGGTTGTGTGGTAGATATATATGTTTGGACTAGCTAGTGAGAATCTGTTGTCTTTTCTTCTCTCTCTAGATATGTTTTCTTATGCATTCAGTAGATGGCTTAGAACAATTATGAACTTCTCTCTTTTAATTTGGTTTTTTAGATTGTAAGTTACTGCTCTTGAAATTATTAGTTTCTGTACTGAAGATTCTAGCAAACAGAACAAAATGGTTTGGTGCATGGGGCTTTATGCTTGTGTTGTAGTAACAATGCTCTTGCTTTGAGTTTCTGCTTGCTGCATATCGCCTGCTAATTGAGGGTGAGAAGAAAGGACTTAAAGCTGATTTGACTGCTTTGCTAGTTGTTCAATGGTACTCTCTTAACCTGCCTTGTACTACTGTTGATAAAGAAACTAAATAGATAATGTCAAGTGTAGTGCTGATATATTATATTTCCCTATATACTTCCTTTCAAGCTTTAAGTGCGGAAAAAAGGTCTTGAAATGCATGTTATTTTAGCTTATGTACATAAACTCTTATCTCAGAGAGACATTGCTATTGGTGGATTTGCAAGAGTTGGATGGGAGAGGACAAATGGAGTTGCTAGCTGTTTTTATTTCCACTATATTTTCAGTGACCACTTCAAGAGCTTGCTCGATTTGACTTCACACCAGAGGAAGAGAAAGTGGCTTGCAGAGAGAATCAATGGACATTTGAGGGAAGATCTAAACTGAACACATTTGTTTTTTTCATGGCTCTTATTCTTCTCTTTTGTGCCGAGGAAAGGAGATGTTGATTTTGCTTATCTAACTTTCTTAATGCAATGGTTGCTTTGCTTAAATCTTAGCCCCACTTGTTCCCATTTATTTTCTAATGTTTGATGTTCAATGAATCTCTTTTACTATGTTAATCAATGTGGTACCATATAGTTTTTTCAGTGCTTAATTTGGCTTTATCTATTCCATCGTGCTGATTAATTAATAAGTGCGACATAGATAATTGATACCAAAAAAATTAAAACAATAATTGGCCAAATAAAAAAAAAACGCATTATTTGTTATCACTAATGGCAACCACGACACGTATGGTCGTCGTTGATGATGTTCATATCATTGTCGTTGTGTGTGTATATAATCAGTGAGGTCAACATGTACATTGTCATGAAAATGATTAATATCTTCGACCACGCTATATCATCACTAATAGGATTGATATCAGTGGTCATTGCTGAGAATCTGATATCAGCAATTATGACAAGTCACCTCATATGAGACATTTTTAGTGATGACTTGTAATGTTATCAACTACAACATTTGTTGCCGACAATGAGTTTTTTTCAACGACACAAATACGACGAGCCTAGCAACAAGCTAATGGTTATTAGGTGCGACATTAAGCCCTTCAACAACTTTTGGTTGTTACTAAAGACCATTTTTCTTGTAGTAAATTTACATAGCAACTCAAAGCGATCTTGTGATAGATTGAAGGCCTTGATTGATACTTTTTTTTTTTTCATTCTTTGAACACTTCCATCAGTACTATACTGCCCAAAAAAAAAAAAAGGATATATTCAACAAAAAGACGAAAAAGAGTAGAATGACATAACTAAGGCAAAGAAGCTAGAACACCTATAAATTATATATATATATATATGACACATATATACTAATGCTGTCCATTATAGAAATTCACAAATTAAACTGATATTAATTTCTCTTAAAATCACAAGTAATTCATAAACCCTAATTAAGCCTTAGGACCTTGTCTAATGTCTATCTTTTAAACTTCAAAATACCAATTCTATTACATGCATTAATACATGTTGATCCCTCTAATAAAAAGTTCAAAAGAAGTACCACTTTGCACCGAGTTAATTAATGAGAAGGCCCTAACATCCCATTAAATAACATTATTCCTCTAACATCTCAACATCCTATGTGACTCTATCTATATTTTCCAATTAATGCCTTTCAGCAAATTGACATCTCCAGTTTCTGCAATATGTGGTGATGGCTTAAGAGGTTCAAATCCCTTAAGTAGGCAAGTAAATTTATATTTATAAAACAGAAAGGTTGAAAAATTGTATCCTTTGGGCCTCCCTAGGAAGCTAACATGAATAGGGGACCAGGTGCCATGTAGCATCACTAGGAAATAAGCCATGTCGGTAAAAAAATATGTCAAAAAACCTAGACACAATTATAGAATTTGAGCACCAGTACTAGCTAGTACTCGTTAAATTGCTGAGTTTTGCTATACATATTCCACTTGGTTCTTATTCATATATATTTGAAGAAAGCTTTCATCTATAGGGTACCGTGTCTAGGGTTCCCAGTTTGAAGAAAGATTAGATCACTTCATACCGGTGGCAGTGATGATATGATATTGGTGCCACTGTGATCCGTTTGGATGACTGCAGGAACTTGTGAATAATGCGGATTATAAGACCCAAAAGGCCAGCATGAGAGTTCTGGCGAAGGAGGTGGTGGATATGGCAGCACGCTGCTAACATTTCCACTGATCATGATCTCATAGAGTTCTGCCATTTTTGGCACCAATAGTTGATTATCATGTGGAGTTGCTCCCAGCTGGGTGTAATTTTGAACTTGTTGATTGGGATATTCAAGTTGAATGGGTTGATCATAGCCGAATGACAACGTGTCATAAGAAGATGAATCTGATGGTGGTGGGATTAAAGTGGTCTGATATTCAAAACCTTGCAGCATTGTGATTGGAGGGGGGAGGTGTAGGTGGTGTTCTTGAGAGTTTAGGATCAAATTAGGGTTTGCATTTCCTTCCTCTGAACCAGCACTAGGAAAGGTTGACAAAACAGGAACAGCATCATGGGACATGATGAGCTTCTTCTTTATGCTTGTGTTCCAAAAGTTCTTAACCTCATTATCTGTTCTTCCAGGTAGGTGTTTGGCTATCCGAGACCATCTGTCCAAAAAATGTTGCTTTAATTTTGGATGAAAATCTGGTAACCATGATAAAGGGTGGCTAAAACAATAAAGAATATATAAAAATTTACCTGTTACCAAGAATGCGATGGAGCTCAATGACGAGGGCTTCTTCTTGTGGGGAGAAGCTCCCACGTTTTAAATCTGGTCTCAGATAATTTACCCATCTTAGTCTGCAGCTCTTTCCACATCTTTGTAAACCTGCATGCATCAATCCAAACCAAAAGTAAAAGGCAAAAAGGAAAAATTGTCAGGAAATTCAGGAGATCCCTGAAGATCATCATCAATAAGGTATTCAAGAACCCTAAGGCTGATTCTCCCAAAGACACCAAATTAGGGTAAGAGAGAAAAGCCCAAAAAGGAAATGAACAATAACCAAATGATCATGATTCAGATGACACATCAATCAGGAGAAAGTATATATCATAGGGTTGCCTGCAGCAAAGGGGTAAAATTTAAAACAAAGAAAATTCTAAGCAAATATTTTAAAAGGCCTGAAGGACAAAAGAAATATATATAGATCATAAGTGTTGAGCAAGTCAATTAGTTACCAGCAAGTCTGGGAACTGAGCTCCAACTACCATGGCCGTTGGTTTTAATGTAGTTGATGAGTTTCTCATCCTCCTCTGGTGACCACAGCCCCCTCTTAACCTTTTGCTTGTTGCAACATGAGTGATGCCCCATCTTCTTTCTCCAAAATCAGTAGTGCAGCCAGGCAGCGGCGGAACAAGTTAAATTTTGGATATTATCTACGAAAACGAAAAAGAGATAGAAAGGGAGAATAAAAGAAAGGATGGATGGCTATGGCTTAGAGAATTTGTAAACTTTGAAGAGTAGACAACAGAGAAATGGATACTATGTAGAGTCTTTACTTGGTGGCGGTATTAGGGTTTGTGGGAAAGAGCTAAAAGTTTCAGCATCTTCCTGTGGGAGCTGCATGGCTCATAATGGATGCTATTCTCTGAGATGGGTGGCCGGTAAGCGTTTCACACATGTAGAATGGTGGGTCCATGTGTGCGGACTGGTCCCAATTTGGATATTTCTGGGATTATTGATCAAGCAAACTTTTTTGGATGAAGTGTTTATTGTCGATGCTTTACCATCAACTTCACCTTGTCTATGCTTTTTAAGGATGGCAATGATGAATTTTTGGATGCATTTCTTGTTCCTTTATTCGAGGATGTCGATCAATACATAGAGAATTTAAGTGCAAAGTAAGCTGATCAATGGCTGTGATTGCATCAAATTGGAAATATGTTGTAGAATGATGATCGGATATTCAAGTATTTTACTTGCCAACCTTTTGTACAATTTACGTAACTATCATATGATAGTTCCTAGTCATTGCTCTCAAATGATTTGCCAAAATTCCAAGGACAGCCAAAAAAAATATAGTTTTATAAGATTTTGATATAATAATGGAAGTACTTAAATTCAATATATAAAGCGGGGTTTTGTGGTGCAAATTTTTGCTTTTAACTCTTACATATATACAAGAATGTTCACACGATCGGCTTTTTCACTTGGATCCCAATCTCATGCAATACCTAAGGTATTACATGGGGCGCAATAGTTATAATATGAGTTATTCATTTAAAATGAACAGCTCAAAAATTATCACGTCATTTTAAAAAAGTTTTATATTTGAAAAGCTCACTTTTCCGCCCATCATCAAGCTCCCATGCATAGTGCCACCTTTCTCATTGTCATCTTGTCGTGTAGAGTGACTAAACCACCATCGGTGGCCAAAGGAGGAAGTTTTGCCACCCTTAACTAGTCTTTAAGAGTGATCAAACCAATCTCTTCTTTACCAATGATGCCACCTCCTTGCCACCGTTGAACTCCTATCCCGCTACTTCCCTTATTATCGTCCCATCATGCAAGTTGTCCAAACTACCCCCAATAGTCAAAGGGGAAAGTTCTTGCCACCCCTAATTAGCCTTTGAGTGTGGTTATGAACCAACCACTTTGGCCAATGGGATGGTTCGGCCACCTCCAACTTGGGTGGTTCTCTTCTCACTACTGCTAGCCTCTTTGCCTCTTTATGTGCATGTTTCCCATCTCCCAATTCGTCTCCTCCTTCTTTGCCCTCTTCCTTGTCGCCCCCATCCACGACTAACGAGTACTGCACATACCAATTCTGCGCCTCCTTGGAGGCCTTCAATCTGAAATCCATTAATATCTCCAACAACAACCCTATAGGTTTCGTGGCCACTATGGCATGTTCACCACTAACTTGTCTTTCTTTGCCTTGTTGTGCAAGGTGAGGGGCTCAATGATGGTTTATGAGGAGGAGGAGGAGGAGGTGAAGGAGGAGAGGCAATTAGATGTGTGTCCAGGGGTTTGAGGTTCGAAGGTCTAATGGGCTCTGAGGTTGCTGAGTGTATGATGGTGTTTAAAATTGTTAGTGAGGAGCTGAAAAGGCAAGTTGGGATTGACTAAACCATTTTAGGGGCCAAAGAGGATGGCTTGGCCACCCTAAAGGCTAGTTGGTATAACCAAATTACCTAGGATGATAAGAGAGTTGGCGGGATAGGAGCTCGACGATAACAGGGAATGGGAGGCTGCCTAGGTTATCATATACAATTTTTTAAGATGATGTTGCAATTTTTGGTTCATTTATATAAAAATGAACGACATACATTAAAGCTATTTCACACCTTAAATCCGAATTTCAAAGCTGTATGCGTGACTGTTATTTTTCCTAGTAGCTCCTCAATAATTTATAGCAATTTTTTATTTTTGTTTGTTCATTTAGAAACATGAATTCTGATGACTACTTGTGGTATCAAATCATTCCTAATTCACAAATAAATAAAGCGACTAAAGCATAACCTTTTCACAAAAGAAGTACAGACAGACCCTCCGACCGCATTTTGAAACGATAAAAAGAAGCCAAGGAAATGTTTTATACTGCTGTTCTGTCTCTCAACTCTCAATGTTTTGTCTTATAATCTCTTATCTTCCATCTTCTTGAACCGTTTGATCTTCTTGGCAGTTGGCACTCCAAGCTGATCTCCTCCGAGATTTGAAGTACATATATAGTCTCCTTAAGCCATCCTCACCTGGCACTACGGTACTGTCCTAGATTTTAAATACTACTTTTCATATGGATGCACTATTACCCTCATTTGTATATCAATTTTATTCTAATAAATTCTTTTTTTTTTAAAAAAAAAAAGAAAAAAAAAAAGGAAAAGAACTACTTTGTGTCGGAAACTAATGTGTTTTCTGCACGAAAGTAATTTAATCTAAACTGTAAGTTCTTGTTGGCAAAATTCGGTAAGCAAAATGGTGATCAAAAGTGCCGCCGCTTGGAAGAGAAGAAAGGTCGTTTGGACACTTGAAGAATCATATTTTTCCAGAGAGTCTCGTCTGCAAGCCCGTCAGGACGAGCTCGATAAACAAGAATTCCCAAGAGCCTCGTCTGCAGTGTCGCCTAAACTTCGTCCGGATGACATGTACTAAAAAGGCCATATCTAGAGTTCTAGACCTCAGATTGGAGCAAGCTTTATGGCGTTGGAAAGATAACTCAAAGATCTACAAAGTTATGTTTCATGAGGTTCAGCTAATTCCAATGTTTACTAGGTAAAAATGGGCCATAAAGAGAAGTCGGCAGAATAGCTCGTCTGCAATCTCATCCGGACGAGACTGCAGACGACCATGTGTAAAAATCACTTTTTGGACGTGTTTTATTACCCCGTACGGACGGAACATGTTCCCATCCAGATGCCGCCTACCAGTTTTAAATGAATTGAAACTGCTTCCTAGGTCTAGGGATGATGGGGCTATTATAAATACACTTCTATAGAAAGAGAGAGACACGAATTTTTACCCCCAAAGAGTTCATGAGAGGCTGTGTTTAAATAGAGAATTATTTGTGAGCCTTGTTGTTGCTCTTAGAGGATCTTTGTTAGTTTGTTTGTGGGCGTAATTGAGAAGTCTATCGGAAGGGTCCAGTAAAGGAGAATCACGTTGAAAAAGATTGTGAGCGAGGAGACGAGTTGCAGGCGAGACGAGTTGCAGGCTTGTCGATCTTACTGAGCCAAGGTCTTGCAAAGGGTTGTAAGTGTTTCTAGTGTCTATAATCTCTGGATAATCTTTTGATAGTTATTTCCTGGGTTTGGCTGCCCTAGAGAGGTTTTACTTTTAGATCGGTTTCTAAAAGGTTTCCTCTTCGTCACCAAAATCCTTGTGTTCATATTTTGATGATTGCTTGTTTAGATTTAAATATCAATTAATTTTGTATAAACTGTGATATTTATCTGCATAGCATTTTTCATAAACTAATGAATCCCAACATGCATGGTCTTTTCATTTTTTGCATAAGGTTAAATTCCTTATATCTGAGCAGTTCATTTTAACTTAGCAATAGATGGTGACAACAAATAAAAAGAAGAAAGAAGGGATGACTTGTGGTCGTTATTTTGGAGGTTGAACCAACTCTTTGGCCATAGGTGCTTGATTACCCAAAACTTAGCTATTCAGGGTAGTGGACCACCCCTATGTCTAATAAGGTTATTTGATGACCTCTAATGACTGGTTTGGAGTTTAACCATTTAACATTTAATTAATACTTTAACAATTGATGCCCGTTCCACCGAATGCTACAATTTAAAATAATCCGAGACGTTTAGTTGATATGTAGTTGGTCGAAGCCCTTCGACCATAGACTTTCAACAGAAGGTTCCATTTGAACATGACTTTTGTCTATTCAAACACGATTAAGCAATTTTGATTCATTTTATTTTTTTCCTAGTAGGGTTTTATTTGGACATGTTTTTCAATATAAACTCACTTAGGATGGCTTATGCTGTGGCTAATATTTATTTTTCTCTAGCTTTCAATAAGAAAACACTTACAAGTTGATTTTTTTTTTTTTTTAATGCCTCAAATCCTTGATGGCTGTTAGTTGTAGTTGAAAATTAGTTGGATTTGGGGCTGTGAATTGGAATTGGAAACTTGATATATCGGTTTGGGAATAACTTCAATTCGGTCATGGCAAAAACCCCTTGTTTTTTGCCCACCACTTATTATATGACACCTCAGCTTATCACACAAAATAACCCTACAACTTAATACACCTGATTTTCCTTCTCTCACACTTTCTCTTCTTCTCTCTTCTTCTCTTTTCTGGTTCTTCACAAAAAAAATTTGCAGCAGCCTCATTCTTCACTTTCTCTCCACTTTCTCTTCTTCTCTCTTCTTCTTTAGGTCACGCCGGTGGGGTCTCTGACACGGGTTCCTTTTTTTTTTTTTTTTTTTCATCTTTGTTTAGCGCCATCACCACCCCATCTCATTGCTCCACCTCCACCGTCCCTTCACCGCCACAGATCCGCCTCAAAACGGTCGACCTTTACAAAAGTGGAGGACGTGGGTCTGTTTTTTTCTCTTTTTCTTCTCCTCTCCGCCGGTGGGTCTGATTTTTTTTTTTTAGGATGATAAAATTCCAATAGGGTTAACTTTCTCCTCTAGGTTTTAGTTTTGAGGCATTAGAATCAATTTTGAGACATTAGAAACGATTTTTTAGGTTGGCCGATTTTTTTGGGTTTGTCGGAAAGACAAAAATAGCCACCGGGGGGTGGCCGCATCTATCTCTATTTTTTTTTTTTTTTTTTTGGGTTTGCCGGAAAAGTCGCCGGAGATGGCGGTGGGCGGCGGCGTCTGTTCGCCGGAGGTGGCGGTGGGTGACGGTGGGTGGCGGCATTTGGTATGTTAGGTGGTTGCTGATTTGATGAATTGGTGTTTTGATTTCATTTTAAATTTATGTGTTTTTCTCAAAAAGATGATGTGTCAACTTATAATAAGAGGGCAGAAAACCCCTCTTTTTTGCCATGACCGAATGGCAGCAACTCTCTATGGGTTTATGTAAAAACATAAAATATTGCAGGGCCGTATTCTCCTTGTCAGCATTAATTGTTTCGTTCTGTGCCAATTCAGGATGCATGGAATATAACCTTTCCTAGAGATGATTGGAGAGCTAGCATCTGCACAAATTACAATATGTATCCAATGAAAGCAAACATTAACTTTTTGTTCTACTTTAGCTCTTTCATTTGTATCCAATGAAAAAAACAATATATTGGAAGATCTATCACTAATTCTGCAATATATCTGCTTTTAAATTACCTAAAAGATTTTATATTCATCCATCATTCTGCTTATTATGAGCTGCATTCAGTTTTTTCGTTTCTGTGTTTCATTCTTAATGGGATATATCTTTTCTCTTAATGCGCATATATATAGACACTTGGTAGGGCAAGGGCATGCCCCAAAAATATAACAACTTAGTGACATGTGACTATGACCCCAAAAAAACGTCGTTATTAATCATTTAGTAACGCTTGGTAAAAGACTCTAAACATATAGGGTCTGGAATGAGGAATAAAAATGTCACTAACACTAATGTTTGAGGAAAAATATATTAAAATTCCTCATAACACTACAAAAACTCATATAAAATGACATTACAATTCCCCATAATATGTTACCATATTCCTCATAGTATATATTACAATTCCTCATAATATGTTAAAACGTCACATAACTCTTACAATTTTCAGTACTCCAAAACCAAACCTCATAATTAACATTAAGACCATTCACTTCAAATTCAAAACTAGACAATCTCAAGTTCCAAATAAAACCCCCAAAAATCATAACACTATATAAAACATTAACGGGAGTGCAAAACTCATTATCTCGAAACCATAACTCAATTTCAAAACCTATAATATTGACGACTCGTTTTGAGAGGCATTGTTTTACTGCTGAAGCGACGCCTAATAATATTATTTTGGTAAAACGATACTAAGCCAAGCGTCACTAAGCTGTCATTGTTTTGTAGTGGCAGTAGTTTGATTAGATAAAGAGCACACCATGAAATACGGGAGTGAAGTGATTGCCCTACGGAATGTCATTGATCTTGTTGTTCTGCATGCTTTGTGGGGGTGCTCTAAACAACTCGAATTGAAACGTTTTCTCATTAGTGTATGAGACAGAAGTAGTACAAAACATGAAAAGGCAGCTCAAATGCATGATAGTAATAAGTCACCCTTTCAATTCAACAATGTTCTCGATCGATCGATATTGCTGTACATACAGTATGGGCTTCTTTTTCACAAACATATATGCAGATTGCTACAACTCAACGGTAATCTTCGTCTTCCCAATTATGATGCTCCACCTACGCGGCAGATTTTCTTTGGTAGGTAGATTATTATGAGAATGTGGGCACCTTTTGACAATTGAATTTGAACCCTTTATTAATTGCTTCATTGGGACAACAGAAGAAATATTATTTGGGCCAAGACCGATCAATCAACGTTAGACAAGTGTTAATTTAATCATATCGTCCAGTGAACCCAATAAGGGAGAGATTCATCAATATTTTAAAAAAATATTTTCATTTATATATATATATATATAATTGATGAAACGAAGACATTAATAGTGGGAAATTAAGCTTTTAGTCAAATAATTATATATAATGTTACTAGAATGATTATGAAACTTGGGATCAACTTGTATCTATGAGAAGAAAAAACATATATTATTGTAAGATTATATATACTTTTGGACATAATTTTTCTTCAAATTGAATTGGAAGAACTTTCTCAAACTTAGTCTGAAAAAATGACATGTTGGAGGGGAATGCCAATTGTAACTATAATACTAGGGTGTGATCATAGTAGTATAAACCTGTGGGATACTGTTTAGGAGAGGCGTAGACGGTGAGAATTACAGGCGCTCCCTCAAGACCAACTAAGTCATTGCTTATCAATGCATCAATATATCATTTGAACATGTGACATGCACATGATTTCTTAATAGTAAGGATAAAATTAGAATAAATAATATTAAAAACTTATATGTATCTCACTTGTTATTAAAAAACAAAAGGATAACTATTATTTTTATAAACTGAGTTAAAAGAAGTTGGTTCAACTCAATTTAGAAAAAACCTGATGTAACTTTTAGAAATTAGAAAAGAAAAGAAAGATTGAAAAATGTATTTTAAAAGAGTTGAGAAAATTGTACAAAACACTTGTCAAAAGCACACGACAGTACATTATTACAATGAGAGTGTCGGGGTGGAGCCACGTCTACATGTCAAGATTTTCCTTCGGCACGTATGTTGATATTTTTAGTTAGTTATTCTGTTCGGTTATAAAATCGCAAGTGAAGTATCTTTTTCATTAATTACTTATTTCATCTCTGTAGTTTGCAGTTATTGCAAACTGATTTATGGATTATGGCGTATTAAAATTTAAAATACTATACTGAAGATTTTTGGCCTTGACTCATGCCACATTAAAAAGTTCTAATCTTTTAATAATTACATGGCGTCATTGACACATCCCAATATTAGTTAGGCAAATATTATAATTTTTTTTTTGAACAAATTGCAATCTTTAATGATAATCATCAATCAAATAAGCACAAATTTGCTCCCTATTCACAATACACTACAAAAAAAATAGAGGTTTAGTGACTTTTTATAGTGTCATTTTAAAGAACCAACACTAATAACATTATAAAGTGACGATTTTAAAACCGAAATTAATTAATGGTGACGGTTTTAGTGGAACCGACACTCCTTAAAGAGGTGTCAGTTCTATTAAAACTGTCACCATTAATTGGTGTTGGTTATTATAAAATCGACACCCTTTTTAAAGGAGTGTAAGTTTCACTAAAATGAACCGACACCCTTTTAAAGTTTAGCTCTAAAGAGTAGCCCACGCACAGCATCGTTATTTAACGTAATATAAGGCCCCTGGTTTAAGATAGCCCATAAAAAAAGCCTATCAAGTCTCGATTTCATGTAAGCGTTTTGTACTATAGAGCATAGGGTTTTAGCTTTGAGAGCTGCTGCTGTCTGGACAAAACAGAAAACCCATGTTTTCTACCTTCCACTTATCTATTGACACCTTAACAATTCCAAAAAGATACACCAACTAAAAATGAAATCAAAACACCAAATCAACAAATTAAGTAACCAAATAAATAACCCACCTCCCACCTCGGCGATGGACACCACCACCACACCCGTTGCACCACCGCCTCGTCACGACTTTTCCAGCAAAAAAAAAAAAAAAGAGATCTAGCCACTGGGGGTGGCCGTGATCCACCCCATCGGCCAGGGGGAGAGATTCGGCCACCCTCAGTGGCCATATTTGCCTCCGGTGAACCAACCAAAAAAAAAAAAATTCCGGCAAGCCTAAAAAATCGTTTCTAATGTCTCAAAATCGATTCTAATGCCACAAACTCATTCCTAATGCCTCAAAACTAAAACCTAGAGGAAAGGTGAACCCTATTTGGAATTTTATCATCCTAAAAAAAAAAAAAATCAGACTCACCGGAACCGGAAGGAAAAAAAAACCAACCCACGGCCGGCGAGACCCAGCCGTGGGTCTCGGTGGTCGGCCGCGAGGTGTCTGGTCACGGGCGAGATCCTTCCGGCAAGACCCAGCTCTTCCGTCCAGACCCACCTCTCCGGAAAAACCAAAAAAACTAGACCCACGGTGGGTCGCGGTGGCCGGCCGTGGGTGGCCCGTGGGTCTTCTTTCTTTCTCCCAAATCATCTCTCTTTCTCTATTAAATGACAAGAAGAAGAAGGAAGAAGAAGCATGGGAGAGGTCAGCGGGAGGAAATGGGAGAGAAGAAGAAATGGAAGGAAGAAGAAGAAAAAAGAACAAATTTAGTGTTTTAGAGTGTAGGATAATTTTATGGGTTTTTTTTCTTTATATGAGGTGGTAGATTGTGATTGGGGGGCAAAAAAGCCCCCTTTTACGCCCCATCCGAAGGGAAGTTATTCCCTTTAGCTTTCCCCAACTTTCTCCATTGAACCAACTCCCACCAATACGAGTGAGTGAAAGCCTAAATTAATTGTTATGTCGCAATGTAAACATTAATTGGTGATTACTTTCTGCCGTGGAAAATTTAGAATCATCTATTTTTTTTTGTAGGGTAATGAATTTAAACATTCTATTTGATAAGACTATAGCATACTAATCATAATAATCTATTTTGACCATGTGAAGTACTGAGACTTTTAATTAATGTGTTGGTGTAGTGATCGACAGTGTGCATTGCGGACCAAGTGAGTTGTTATTATTTTATAACTACAATAAAAAAGAATAACTTGAACTATTGACTACTTATAATTAACATTAAATTTCAATTTTGTGAGGAATTTGAACTCAAATGTGAAGTGGATGCCACTTTGATACATTTAGAAAGTGACATTTTTCATTATCAAAACCCTAGTGGTTGGGTGATCATATATAGCATTGGGGGAACATTAATCTTCAAGATAGAATTTATAATCCTTTGATTTAATCCAAGAGACATTAAATATCCTTTTGAAATATATTTTAATTATAAAAATTGATTATTTTGAATCTCAGGCCTCAATGTTGTAGTCATCACAAAAGTTTTTAATGAGGAAGAAACTCGAATAACCTATCAAATTCCTTTAAGCCCGTTATTACCAAATGATCAATTTGTCTAGAGATGCACTTTTATTGGGTAATGTTCCGTTAGGAATGCGTATCATTTGGAGAAGGCTCTGAGGGGAGGTGGGGGATCCAAGCAACGAGAAGAGACTGGTATTTAGAAGACCATGTGGAATTTAAAAATCCAAAATGTGGCTAAAATGTTTATGTGGCAAGCTTGTCAAAATCTTCAACCTAGCAACCCAAATTTATTACGAAGAAGAGTTGTACAAGATGCATAGTGGCCCATTTGTGGGACAGATGAAGAAATGGTCAAACACACAATCAAGCTGCCCATCCACTTAGGATGTGTGGAGTTGTGGGCCAAAAAAATTGCAAAAGGCCATTGGTGATGGACTCAATTTCTTACACGTTGTAGAGGATATAGAGGCGAGATGTGAATTGGCAGAGATTGAGCTCATGGCGATGATAGCCCGAAAAGTACTATGGTTTCAGGAATAATGTAGTGCATGGGGGTGATTTTTCTCACCCAAATTAAGTATTTCACGAGGCTGCTGTAGCTTTTGATGAATT
This sequence comes from Carpinus viminea, assembly GCA_013348765.1. Classification (NCBI taxonomy): domain Eukaryota; kingdom Viridiplantae; phylum Streptophyta; class Magnoliopsida; order Fagales; family Betulaceae; genus Carpinus; species Carpinus viminea. Next base: position 37,785,648 of record CP054667.1, on the reverse strand, counting down.
TCAGAGGGAAAATGAGAGGGAGAGTGCAGCACAGAACCTTCCCCGGCCAACTAGGCACACCTATTATTTGGAAGCAACCCCCCATAGGTATGTGTAAAATTAATTGGGTATAGCTATTGATAAGGGGCTGGAAAGAACAAGGATTGGGCTTATTTTACGAGACCATGAAGGCAGAGTTCTCGTAACACGTAGTTTGACAAAGAATTTTTTGGTTGATCCTACTGTTGCTGAAGCTCTAGCAGCGTTACAGGCTGTGGAATTTTGTAGGGAGATGGGCGGCTTCTATGATGTAACAATGGAGGGTGATGCCTTGCAAATTGTTAATGTGGTCAAAGTGAAGCACAAAAATTAGAGTAGTTTCGAGCATAATGCATTTGTTGAGATCTTGTATAATTGAACATATTAAAAGGGACACAAATTCTACGGTTCATGACTTGACTAGAGAAGTTATAAAGTATGTCATAGATAATGTTTGGCTTGAAAAAATTTCAACTTGTATCTTTAATTTGGCATTGTAATAAGTGACTAAATTGCCTCTGGTTAATGTATTTATTATCAATGAAATAATACATTTGTTCAAAAATATATATATATAGTTACTGAAATTATATGTAATAAATGAAATTATTTTTATTTTTATTATCAAAAGAATAATTCTAAAAGATTCAATAAAGTTCACTCTACCACCCAAAAGAATAATTATTATTTTTTTAAGAATAATTATTCATCTATTTAGGAGAATAGTCATTCTCATAGAAATGACTATTCCGAGAAATTATGTTCACCCAATTAAACAAAAGAAAAGCCATTTTATTCCAAAAGATCGATTATTATGCATACATAAGTTGCCCTTAGTTATGAATATGGATAGATTATAAACCATGAGGTCCATGAATATGGATAGATTATAAACCAAGATGTACATTTCTGAGTATTGAAAATAATAATAATAATAATAATAATAATAATAATAATAATAATAATAATAAAAGATATAAATGTTGGTAATAGTTGGACCAACCCCACTCTAGGCATACCAAGCCCCAACTGCTACACTTAATATTTCTAAAGGATTCAATTCCCATTAGTAATCCCATAACTCTACTCACAATTTCGGTGGTTTTGGTTGGGCTTTATTAACTCTCAAATTCAATGCCTCAATTATATGACCCTTACTCTAAAATAATGACTATATAATTCAAATGAAATAATAATAATAATAATAAAAGCTTAGTATTAAATTTATGAAGTAAAATAATTGTTGGTGAGGTGATTCCTAAGCCATAGCCATAGGTGATAGGGCAGGATCCCGAAAACAGTCTTGGAAAATCCTTGATAACAAAATGGGCTCCCATGCATGTCGATGCCTAGGCCGGCCTACATAGTAAAGGAAAGGGCTTCAATAGACTTGGGGGCCTACTTTAATGGGTGGTACAATTTAATGCTTTAATGTTAGAATTCATCTCCAACATAAAGGATTTTAAAGTAGCCTACATATATATATATATATATATATATATATATAAGGAGAGTTTTTATCAAACATAAATTGTTGGGTAACAGATAACTATGTATTGTATCAAAAGTTGTCTTTCTTGATGGAATTAAGCAACTATTAGTTATGAATAAAGGTCAATACGTCTATTATTTTCTGTTCTTCACAATTTGAACGAGAGAAAACGATAAGCCAAAAACTATATTTAGCACTCTCCTATCCATTCTTGTCTAAGAGCATGTTTTAAGATTGTGTTTGATAATAGAACTTTTTAGTCAAAAAAAACTGTTTTTGACAAAAACTTAAAAATGAAGTTTTTGCCAAAAGTGTGTTTTGATCATTTTTAAGCTTTTTTAACTTTTAAAAACGCTTTTAATTTTATTTTACCAAATCGATACTTTTTTCTTCAAATAGACTTTTTAGTTTTTTTAGTTTTTTTAGTTTTTTAGTTTTTTTTTTTTTTTGATATGTCCACACAAGCGGTAGGGGTATTCAAGCGATTATAACCGGTGGTTATTTGCAATAACCATAACCGCCTTCGCCTTAGGCGGTTATCGGATTTTTAATAACTATAATTGCCTTCGCCTAGGTGATTAGCGGTTATTTTATAACCGGCGGTTAACGGTTATTCAAACCACTAACAAGCGGTTATAACCGGTTTTTAAAAATGGATTTTTGGGTTTTTTTTTTATATTTTAAGCCTTCATTTTTCATATATTTTGGGCTTATTTCGCCCCATTGAACAAAAAAACATGCTATTTTTTGAGCTTATTTCACGTACATAGTCATAATGCCCAAATCCATTAAATGGCCCAAACCAAAACATACTACAAACCACTAAAAGTCTGAAACTAGTAAATGTAAACAAAACAAATATTACAGGCCTTAAGTTTCATCTCATTCTCCAATCAAAAACGGCGTCGTTTTGGATTTTTTTTATATATTTAATTAATATATATTTTTATATAATTATATATAAATAAAGACAGTTAGCTGTTATAACTGCTTTTTTATACCCCTAGGACGGTTGCGGTTAGCGGTTTTTAAAAAACCGCTTTACAAAGCAATTAACAGTTAGCAATTATTAAAAAACGGTTATAAACGGTTAATTTTTAATATTAAACCCATTTTAAGTACTTCAAACATATACCTAAACAGACTCTCTTTTCTTTTTACTTTTTGTCGTCCTTCGTCCGTAAATTTTTAATAGCGTGAGAGTGGTTCAAGTGTTAAACAGTGGCACCTTTTTGGCACTTCGGTATCGTTGAGAAATTGAGGTTACCAATAACTACAATCTGATTTAACGGTCATGTTAATTATTAATTGTTAAAAGTTAAATTTCGTTGATATATATATAATAGCGAGAGTAAGCTCCTTAAAAAATTCATAATGACGACACACAAACCAAAAAAAAATTAACCATATATATATATATTTTTTCATAACTATCATGTAATTGAAAAATCATAATAATCTATTCTTGGTGAGTGTTTGCTAATTAAAATTAAGAAAAAAAGTTTTAAGACATTTTGAAATTGCTTTTCGTGGTTTTAATTTTATCTTATTACTCTCCATACTTTGAACTATTATCAATAGATTCTTGCGTTCACTTCAACGCCGGTCTCCTTCTGCACCACGATCTCCACCTCTCCCTCCCTCTTGGTTGCTAGATTTTTTAAGTTCTTGGATCAATTTTCTTTAAAGCTAGATCTACTTTCCTGATGGACCAAACTTCCAACGTGCCACTCTACCGCTTCTATTGGTATCCTAGCTTCCCATAGCCACCGCCCAATTCACTTTTTGACACCCACACATCGGTGCATGGATCTCATGCGCCGGTCAACACCATTGCATCGCCTTTCCCCGCCCCGACCTCTAACGAAGTTGCTGATTTTTGGATATTTTTGTTGTCTTTCTGTTTTTGTGACTTTTTGTTACTTGGATTGTTGTACCGAAATGTGGAGTGCTCTTTCCTTTTCAGATTTAAATGATTTTATAGTGCTTTTTCTTCAACAACCTCATTCAGGGGTTATTGTTACTACCTATATATATATATATATCATGTTTTAGTGTTTAAAACACTTTTTGTGACCCTTATTGAGAGGATGGAGCCTTTTTATAACTCATTTCATAGTTGTTACATGTGTTGCTCGGACTGTAATTTTCTTTTGGGGTCTATTGTAGGAGAGTCCACTCCTTTTTCAATATTTTAACCGTTGTCCCTCTTTTCTTATTTGATTAGGAAAAAAAAAATCGATACATATCTCATTTTTTAATAATGCTATACACTATCCTCTTAGCCACCTTTTATACCCCCAAAGCTATATGGTGTAGTCTCTTAACATATAAAAAAAATTAAAAAATAATAAAATTCATATATCAAATATTATGGGGATCACGCTGCATCAACATTAACATTATGATGATGTACATACTTGCTCTTCATAAACTAGAAGCCTTAAAAAACTACAATTATATCCGAAGCAAAAAAAACTTTTCAATAAAAGCATAAAAATAAAAATAAAACGAAAATTTCAATTTACTACATTGACTTTAGCATCAAATCGTTTCCTAACCCCTAACAAAACTGCAATTATACTCCAAGCAAAACTATTCAGAAAAATAAAAAACTAAAAATTATCAATTTAATATGTTGAATTTTAGATTGGTATCAAATTGATCCTTGTATTTCTAATTTTTGCAATTCATTCATTTTTTTTTCGAATTTCAAATAAATAATTTAGTCTATTTTTCTATCAATTTTCAAACATAAACGCTGTAAAATTCAATTATATATTTAAGAAAAAATATATATATATTTTTTATTTTTAGATTCCAACTCCAACCTTTCACACGAGTGGTAAGTTCGGGGGTGTTCGGCAACTTCCCCCAATGCCCCAGGATACTGTTTATTGAACAGTATTCGCTGATTTTTGACAGCTTGCCTGGACATGTGTTAGGCTGCTTTGTTTGTTAAAATACCATAATACTCTCCATTTTTTCTGAATAATGCCAAAACTGCATTCATTTATGGTCATTTGTTTGAGGGTATTACGGTCATTTACGGGAAGACAAGCTAACTCACATGTTATTGAAGCAGCAAGGGATCAGTCTACAGTGTGCTACAGTGCCGTGGGCTACACTGCCTTGTTATCCCGTGTGGTTTGCCAAACACCCCCTTCATGTCCATGTGCGTCGTTTACTTTTTAGCACTAATCTGAAACGGTGACCATTTTGAAAGGCACGTGGCTCCAGCTGGTTGGTGGACTGGGGCCTTATTTACAAAAAAAGCAATGATCACTGATCAACCGCACCAAACCTTAAGCTCACATAGGCCTAACCACATCTAATCATCAATCCCCCACCAACCACTTACTGGCGGACCCCACCCAAAAGAAATACATGTGAAAAAGGACACTCCTCCTACTCTCAACTCTCAAGATTGGTTCAACCACCCCCAGTGGGGCCCCCACCAGGAAAACTCCAAAGCGTTGTTGGTGAAACTGAAACCCACTTCTCTCCTCTCCATAAACGCCGACTCCTATGGCTATATACCACCACCTTTACCACCGCCGCTTACAGACTTACAAAATACAAAGAAGCGAAACACCGAAACGTTTATCGTGTCCATGCCGTCCGAAACGCCGCCGAACTTCTGGGGCCACATGCCGGAGGAGGAGTACTACTCCTCCCAAGGCGTGCGAAACGCCAAGTCCTACTTCGACACCCCCAACGGCAAGCTCTTCACGCAGATTCCTGCCGTTGGATCGCGAGAAAGTCAAGGGCTCGGTCTACATGACCCACGGCTACGGCTCCGACACAGGCTGGCTCTTCCAGAAGATCTGCATCAGCTACGCCTCCTGGGGCTACGCCGTCTTCGCCGCCGATCTTCCCGGACACGGCCGATCCGACGGCCTCCGGTGCTACCTCGGCGACTTGGAGAAGATCGCCGCCACTTCCTTATCCTACTTCCTGCACGTCCGCCGCAGCGAATCGTACCGAGACCTCCCCGCCTTTCTGTTCGGCGAATCCATGGGAGGGGCCACCGCCATGCTCATGTACTTCCAATCGGAGCCCAACGCGTGGACGGGGCTAATCTTCTCGGCCCCGCTCTTCGTCATCCCGGAGAACATGAAGCCCAGTAAGGTCCGGCTGTTCATGTACGGCATGCTGTTCGGGATCGCTGACACGTGGGCGGCGATGCCGGACAACAAGATGGTCGGGAAAGCGATAAAGGACCCAGAGAAGCTAAAGATCATAGCGTCCAATCCGAGGAGGTACACGGGAAAGCCGAGGGTAGGGACGATGAGAGAGCTGGCTAGAGTTTGCCAGTACATACAGGATAACTTCGGGAAAGTGACGGCGCCGTTTTTGACAGTGCATGGGACATCGGACGGGGTGACATGTCCGACATCGTCGAAGCTGTTGTACGAGAAGGCGAGCAGCGAGGATAAGAGCTTGAAGCTTTACGAGGGGATGTACCACTCGCTGATACAAGGGGAGCCCGACGAGAACGCAAATCTTGTGTTGGCGGATATGAGGGAGTGGATTGATTCCAGGGTTGAGAGGTATGGCATTGGCACCAGAGCTGGTTGAATTAAATTGCCACCTGGCGGAATCTTTATACAAAATGGAATAATAAATATTAGTATTTTCAATAGAGCCTTTTTCTTTTTTCTTTTTTCTTTTTTTTTTATCTAATATCCTCAGACATTTTATATATTTACTTTGTTGGGGAATGCATATGATATGATATGCAAGATTTGTAACGAAATTTATAAATTGTTCGATTTAAAAAAAAAAAAATTATAAGTATATTTCTATATGAGAGGAAATAAGAGAAAATAAGGTAGTAATTGACCACTAGAAGGAGATAAGGTTAAATGATAAATATTGCCCTTGCTTTTGCGTAAAATATTTTTCGGAATTTTTTCTTTAGTGTTTGGGACGGCATAATTTATTGGTCAACCTGAAATACTTTCAATTGAAAAAAAAAAAAAGTCATAAGGAGTAAGCCTCTTAAATTAAATAATTAAATATACTTAATTTGTAATATCATTAAACTAATTAACTGGTAATTATTTGAATTCACTACGTCGAACTAATTATCAAAGTATACTAAAGCAGAAAGCAAAAATAAATTATCTGAGACAACTAATCAAGTGATCTTAAATAACATCAAGTATCATCAATATAGACTCAAAACTTTCAAACAAACATTTTAATATAAACGACTAACAATTAATTATAACTACAATCTAAGCAAAACTTGATAGCGTAAGCTATTTGATTGGCATCTTCTCCCACCAAATTTCTCACTCTATAACATAGCATCCTACTAATTTACAAAACCTTGAAGTGTTCCATAGATGGAAGGAAAAACAATTACACAAGTCTACGACTTGGTAAGTAAATTATTACAAGATTAGTTTTTGAGAGAAAATTCACTTTATCTTCTTGAAGTTTTAGTAGTTTTCCAATTTGAATCCTAAAATTTAAAAATTAGCAATATCCCTCTAATATTTCAAAAAATTTCAATTTAAACCTTTTCGTTACTAATTTTCGTCAAAGTGGACCAAATTTAATATATATATATATATATATATATGTAATTACGTAATTTCATAGATTTCCATCAATTTTACAAAAATTAGTAACGGAATGTTTAAATTGAAATTTTTTAAAATATTAGGAGGGTACATTGCCAATTTTTAAACTTTGGGGTTTAAATTGAAAAAAAACCCTTAAAACTTCAAGGGGTAAAATGGATTTTTTCCTAGTTTTTGTAATAAGCCTAAGGAACAGTTTGTAACCTTTAATTATTAAATGTTGGTTTTCACAAATGGTATGTGTTTCCTCCATTATTACACCGTCAAAATGTCGTTTATTTTAAAAAGTGGGTGGCATGATTCCAATGAGAAGTCACTTGTGTTTTAATATAATAAATCATGTGTTAAACATATACACTCATTAATAGTCATAATTATCCCTAAAATATTTTATTATGCAGAAATATAAAGCAGAATAAAATAAATAGACACAAGATTAAGGTGGTTCAACAATATGCTTACATCCACACACTAAAACCTTATACTTTAATCTTGATTTTTATTAAGTGATTGAATACAAAGAATGCTCTCTTATTTATAGAAATGAGATTAGAAATGAACCTTCTATCTTAGCAACGTGGGACTAGAGGATGAGGTTTTATACAAGCCAATGGCCAAAGCCTCTCATCACTTAAGTAATGTGGGACAACCCACATATACTCTCTAACATTCTCCCTTAAACTTAAGGTAGTAACTTGTGAAATCTTAAGTTTACTTCTTGATCGATGACGGAGGCAGAGATGATGGCCAGTTAGAGTCAATGGTGGCCAAGGGAGGTGATTAATGGTGCTGAAATTGGAAGCATCGGTGAATCTTGAACGTGAGCTTTGGCTACTATGGCTAGGACTTGAACATCGGCAACTTTAGGCCATGGGCCTTACATGAAGCCAATTATGGGCTAAAATATGCTTAGGTTTTAACAATTCCACAAAGCCAAAAAATAGGCCGACTATGCGCCAAATAGAAGAGCCACCTGCGGGCTAAAATTGTCGTGAGTTTTAAACAATACAACAAAGGCCGGGCTTGGATTTTAAACAATACCACAAAGGCCAAAATACAAATACTGGGCCAACAAAAAATAAAATAGGCCAATCAAAGGGCCAAATTAATATGGGCAATGATCTCTTTTGTGGACATCTTGGGCCACTTTGGTTTTTTTTTTTTTTTTTGTGCAACAGAAGAGGAGACTCTCCTTTTTCTTGCATGCATGCGCGACAATGAAGGGACCAACTTAACTCCTCATACTTTTCTTTTCTTTTACCATTCCTTTCTTTTTCTTTTTTTCTCAAACCATGCAATAGCACCCTTTTTTCTTGCATTGACGACAAACATAATTTGTCTTTTCCCAATTATTTCTTACATATGGTGCTGCATCCGAAGATGGGTCAGTGATGGCTAGAAGAAAGGACAAGGAAAGGACGCTAGCACAGGGTTGTTTGGGAACAGCCGGAAGAGTCTCAACGGAGCTGAAGTGGCGTGTGGGAGATTTGATGGAGACATGGTCAACTATTCAAGAGTCGCCAGAGGGAGATCTATCCAATAGAGAGCCAAACAAAGCAAATGAACCACAGGCGTGCTGTGGTGAACTGATAGTGTTAGAACAGGGACTTGTAATAGCTCGTGAGGGAGCGTCACAAAGCTAATGGAGGCATGGTCGGCAGTTCAGGAGTTGTCAGAGGGAGATCTATCAAATAGACGATATAAGAAATGTAATGGTGGCGACGTGTGGAAGCGCGTGTGATTGTTGGTGGCGACAAATCTTCTATAGAATGCTTGTTTCCTGAGGAACCCTCAGGCCTTCTGTCACCTCTAAGGGAGCGAACTCCCAATTTCCCAAGGTGAAGAAGAATTTATTCTTCCACCTTTTGTTGCTAGAGTAAGTCTTTTTCAGCTGATCGATCTTCAAAGGAATGCTTGTTTCCTCGAGAACCCTTGAGCTTTCTATCACCTCTAAGGGAGCGAACTTGTAGTCTCCCAAGGTGAAGAGGACTTTATTTTTCCACCTTTTGTTGCTAGAGTATGTCTTTTCCAACTAAATGAACTTCACCCTCTCTTAAGACTATAAGGTAAAGAGCATGTCAATGTTGGGGTTCTTGGTAAGTCTATATAGCTTCAAGAACTCTCGACAGCGAAGGGATGCGCATCCTCGAGAACCTTCTACCAAAGAACTACTTAGGCAAAGAAAACCCTCTAGATGTTGGGCAATTTTATTAGAAGTCACATTGAGATGACTCAGCAACTCTCGAATTACCCTCGGGAAGGGTAACTTGAAGCCTGCCTTGAACATATCCTCATATGGTCAAACCTCATTCTCCTTAGCGCGTACCACAGCTCCTATCCACACACTATCAAAACGAAGATTCACCATTTGCGGAATAAAGCAGTCCAGTCTGACGTAGGGCTCAAAGGCGTTTGTCAAATCTGCCTTTTATGGAACTGGGTAGGATTTATTCAAACCGTCTGAATCCTACCCATCGTTATGTCCCATAAGGTATATAAACTCAAAGAATAGCAACCGAGGGATGCACGACTAACCACTGCGAATTAGCAAGTGGATCACACTCAATCGATGATGGTCAACTGCTAGTTCAATCAAGGGAAGAAGAAAATCCAAGTACTTGAGCACTAGACTGTCTAGACCAATGAAATGTTCGGCAAATGGAATAGATCTGATCAATACCCTAAAAAATATTACTCTCAAGAAAGAATATTAAGGAAATGTTTGGGATGAAAACAAGTAAAGGGAAATAACGAGTTGTAGAGCTCTCAGATAACAAAAATGGAGTTTCGGGAGAGAAAAGCATTATAGAAATTGTAAAATGGTGAAATAAAGGAGAGGATACCCTTATATGAATGTGAGAAGACGAAGGGTCACCAGCATTATACGCAAAACCCTAGGATCTCTCCTAGAAAACAAGCACAAGCCTAGAATGCCCTTTAAAGGTGTGCCTCACCGAGCCACACACTCATCGACATGTGGCCACCAAGAATGGAACCACACCAATGTGACACGTGGCATTGTACCTGAAGAAGGACCGACAGGCCAATTGTTGACCATTCCTCAAGAATTCCAATGGATTCATAGATCATTGGCTCAAGAAGTTCAAAAGACAAATTTTGCCAAAAATTTGTTTTAAATTTTCAAATTTCCAAAGTTTCCATCCAAGAAAATCCTTTCCTCAAAGATAGGTTGGGATTTTAAAGTTCGATCCCTTTTAAAGAACATGAAATTTTCATAGTCACTTGAACTAAGAAATTGGGGAGTAACTATTGGGTCATGGATTGGCTAGTTAATGCCCAATAGGCCTCTAGGCCCAGTTCAATATATGAACCCACTAAGACAAAGCCCAGCACTAGACTTAGTCGGTCTAGCCAGATGCATAGTCCGCCCACTAAGGGTATATCTGTCTTCTGCCAAGGTTACAATGGTAACCAACAAACCTAGGACTCTCACAACGCCTCAAGCAAGCTTCAATGATTCGCTAGAGTGTGGTCTAGCTATCAGCACCAAACCAAGACATGTGTACCAAGGATAACTTGGGCACATGTGTCCATCGTCAGCAAGGTCAAATCGCATGATCCACGATTTTAAGCTCTTAAGATCATAGAGCCATCAACAACTGACCTTCTCAACAGGGTTGATGCTGTCTCGAGGAACTTATAGTACAATGCTAATACCCCAACCATTGCATGCTACCGTATATAACACTAGCGACAAGACCGAATCTGACCTCAAGTGGCCTACACGCTAATGATGTCAGTCCTATAGTAATCATCCATTGGGAATGGCTGCATATTGGTCACGAAACCATTGGATCCAAAGCTTCTATATAACACATACATTTGACCACAGTATGAAGTATATACAGTAAGCCCATAGCTGCTTATACCGCACGTACCGGCGTACCATGTCATATAATACATCTTAACAATCAATTTATAATGCAATTACCAAGTATTTACAAAATAGGCATACTCATATTATACTTGTGGTAAATCAACTGACATATCCCACAATTTAAGTAAAAAGGGTTGTAAATGTTCACTTACCTCGCACATTCGAGCAATTCCTTCGACATAGATAAATCATGGTATAACGGATACAATACATCATTATTCTAAGCCTTATTTAACCCAAAAATATGACTAAGCTAAAGTGTACATGTGTGAATACTTAAAACTAGTGTGCATCCCACTAAACATCGTCCCACGATGGTACGCACGTCCGCTCATGGGTTAAGCATGCCAGATTCAAACAATTAATGATTCCTAGGGTGTTTTTAGGCTTCTATACCTCCTCTAAGCTAGAAAATAAGAACATATAACGTAGAAATATTAACAACATGAAACTAAAAGGCTCTTTTTGAAATCATTAACACTTTTAAGGAAATGATTAATAAACTCTTTGGAAAACTTATTAAAACATAGTTTAGGAAATGAAACAATGCTAAATAGGTGAGGTAGGCAAGGGTTACCTCAAAATCAAGCAAAGACACGGGCTGCTCCTCACAAAACTTCTTCAAACTCACAATTCTCTCAAGAACACACTCTCACAAGATTCTGGCAGCCTAAGGGCTTGCTAGGAAACTGAAATGGGGTGGGAAAATGAGTAGGGTTGATGGGTATTTATAGGGGAAGGTCACCACCGACTCTTTGAAAAAGCAGCGCACGTCAGCCAATCATAACGTACATCTAGTACTATACACAGCAGTTCAAATGGTGTCTTGTACGTTTAGGTATTATCCAAAGGGTATTTCAATAAGGTGTACGATTTAAAGCGTCGTTAGGTGGTCTCGCATTAGAAACAAGGACAAACATCCACTAACTCTAGCGTATGTCCACTCCAGAAGGTTAGTATTTTGGCTTTTATTTTCTAAGGGATTTTAGGGTTTTCTAGGTTATTATGAAGGGTTTGGGTCCCTGTTTAAAACAAATTTTAAAAACTCCTTAATCATTTTTGTAAAGAGAAATTATTTAGAAAATATAAGGGTTATTTTTATCGGGGTATTACAGCAAAGTGCGATGGCGCAACAAATAGAGTAGGAGAGCGGCTGAGACGTCAACAGCGAGCAGAGAGTAGAGAGAGAGAGCGGTGAGTGGGAGAGAGTGAGTATGTGACTATGAGAGGGTGAAGCCGAGAAAGAGAGCCAAAATCAATGGAGATCCGAGAAAGAGAGGAAGAGAATCAATGGAAATTGGAGGAAGAAGAAGGGTGGCGGCACATCGTGAGGAGAGGGAGCTGGAGAGGAACGAAAAAAAAAATAGGTTCTTTCAATTCTGCATCCTTTTTTGTTTTTCCTTTTAAAAATAATAATAATAATAACCATGTCTGGTGGGTCACCCACGGATGACCCGTGACACGACTTGCTAGACATTGCATAAAAGGGTCGACCCATTTAAGGTAAACCCAAACCCACAAATTTCGTATCGTGTTCGTGTCAAGTTGTCGGGTCATATCAAAATTGTTAGCCCTAATTCTAGTGATGTTGATAGTGTAGTGTACTCAACCTGCAGTGATGTAACCAAGAGGGTGCAATTTAATTCTATTGACTTGAGTAATCATGTATTGGTAGGGAATACATTTCACGATGCTATTGAGTTTAGAAAAGCTATAAGACAATACAATATTTTGAGAGGAAAGGATTTGGTAGTCAAGAGAAACATTTGTGATTGTATACAAAGACACAAGAAGCAAGTATGGACATCGAACATTCGATGTTAGGCAGTAACCAATTTTCAAACAAAACACCAACCAAACTACTCCTTGGTAAGTTCTAAGGTCTTTATATGATCCATAACATAGTCGTAAGCCATTATAACGCATCCGTGCATAAAAGATTATGTCCAATGTTATCAAAACGCTAAACCATTATTAAGCTAGTATTAGGCCCAACAAAATATCCACATGCTTAAACCTACAAGTTATGCTATGAAAATAAACTAGATAATATAACAACTTAAGAAATGAGTTAGGCTAGAAAAGTTACCTCCTTATAAACAAAAGGACCAATAATACATCTTCTCTCCAAAGCACTCTCACACACTCATTATAAGGTAAAACTGAGCAGAAGGGGTGAAAATTTGCTAAAGAGACATAGGAGTGGTATATATAAGTTCCTAACACTCTGAGAATAATGATGAGCTAGTGTACACAGTACTACCACATGTCGAACGTTTGGTGTACAAGTCGCAAGATCGAAACCTAACTCTAATACCATTTGTAACAACCTAGGGAAAAACACTATCCACATATGCACTATCATCCAAAAATGACTAGCCAATTGGAAGCTTCTCTAGAATTTCTTATAAAACCCAATTCTACCTAGTAATTAGGTAACACGGGACTTAACAGTTAACACCCATTTCTATCCTTATAAATCACCCACTTTATGTGGGCTACTCCTCAACTTCTCAGTATGGGATCAGGGTATTTCATGTTGGACCAACGATCCTAGGGTTTTAATCGAACATTTGCTTGACAAGGTTTGATTGATTGAGTCTAGGGTTACATTCGAACGTTCAGACATCTAACCTCCGATGTTCGTCACTAGGGTTTGACTCAAATGTTTGGCTATCCTACTTCAAACACTCGGCTATATTAGAAGGTTAAAATTCTAGCCTCTAATGAATATTCCTAATGAGTCCTAACAAACTCATTAGCCTATCCAAAGCTCACTTAACCTTAATGAAATAATTAGAGTATTATATAGGCCTTAGACTATCTAAGCAAGGAGCCCCATAAGGCCTATCACAATTGTTTGTCCAAATTGCAAACAATTGCACTGGTTCTCAATCCCACCTCCTATTTACTTATTTTCATTATAAGAAATATAAATCGCAAGAAATGTATCATTTGAGAGTATGTTTTTATAGAAAAATATGTTTTCTCAAATTGCATTTAAATTTAGTGTGTTTTTAAAAATAAATGATTTTAAATTGGTGTAGATATTTTGTTTGTTTTTTTTTTTTTAAAAAATGAACATTTTAAAATTACTATTTTTAAGTCAAACTTTTTGAAATCGCAAACCCTAACCATCTGTTGTGGTGGGTTTTTTTTTTTTTTTTTTGAAAAGTTGTGGTGGGTTGTTGGTTTACTTGATGAAGCCCTTCAATCTGGGTTGCTATATTGGACTGTACCCCTAGCCCCTCTCCAAAAATGAAGAAAAACAAATCTATTCTATGTAGGAATACTTTTTCCTTTCCATAAACACTGCAAGTCTGGTTTTTTTATTTGGATTTGAGGAACAAATCTTACCACAACTGTGCGTAGTTAAGCTTGAATGAAGCCTTGCAAAAAATCTGGGCCATATATCACTTGAATCCCACCAGTCCTGCTCATCTTTGTGGGCCTTGGGCCATTTATCATGGTCTATCTCTACCAAAAATCAAGAAATACTTGAGCCCACTAAAAGCCCATTTCAGATTCTAATCACGCCCATTTCACATGACTTACTGAGGACACTCAAGCCTATAAATTGCACAAGATCATTTATAGGTTTTTTTCTTTTTCTTTTTCTTCTTCTTCCGCACAAGATTATTATTTTGTTTTTGTTTTGTTTTTATCCGTTAGATATAATAATAAATTATGACCAAGCTCTATTTGTTTCGTTGTAAAATACGTTCTGAAAAATATTTTTTTATTATTATTTTGGTGTTTTGTGCGACGAAAAAGAATAGCTTAACCCAAAATATTTTCAGTTTGACAAAAAAAATTCCTTTTTCCAAAGGTTGCCAAAAGTCCCCAGCCTTTTTTTGTAGTCGCTCATTTTTTTGCACGAGCTAAACATCAAAAATATTTTAAAAGAAAAAATTATTTTGTTGAAATTATTTTATCGGTTGAAGTTTGTGGGTTGAGTTAGGTTAAAGGAAAGCTTGATCGAGAATTCTCAGTTGGGTTAAAGTAGTTCGACTTGAAGCTTTTCGGGTCAAGTTTTCTGTGTGTTGCAGAGTGGGCTATGCTCAGCCATTCTAATCTGAGCTTCAACTGATCAGGATGGGCCTGGCCCAAATTCAGTGCTAAAGGGAGTAGAGACTAGAGAGTGGCTTCTACGTCAGAAGCTTTTTCTTTTCTTTTTAATTTTTAATTTTATTTTTGAGAAAACTTCAATTATCACCCTTAACTTACACGTCTTTTGTAAACACTCTTCTAATATTCAAAGTCTTTCACTTAAATGTATCAAACTTTAATTTTCTTTTACTTTTTCCATTTTGTTAAGATTTTCTATTAAATTTTTAAATCCTAACAAATGGATGTGAAATTACTAAAATGATCTTAATTTTTTTTTTTTTAATTTAAAACAGTAATATTTAACAGTAAGGAGTATTTGAAATGAAACGAAAGTATAATATGTGAGAGATTTTGAATATTAAAGTAATGTTTATTCAAAGTCTTGAGAGTAAGTGAATTTCCCACTATTTTTGTTTATTTCTTTCAGATGCATTATTGTTTGCGTATCACAATTAAATTAAATTGCTCGGGAATGTGCTACTCGCTTCCAATTTCATTCATGAGTAGATGGGAATATCTTCTTGTTGCTTTTTCTGGATTCTCTTGAATGTTGACTTTTTCCTGTTCAACAATTAAATATATGTTGTACTCAAAAGAAAAGAAAAAAATTTATTATTATTATTATTAACAAGGAAAGAGAAAATATTGGATTCTTTGACTTTAAAGAAAAAAAATGAAACTTATAAACAAAATGTTAGGACACTTTTTTCTTTTCTTTTTTTAAGAGGAAATCCTTCAGTCTCATTGATTAATAAAGGATCACAAGTATAAAGTTTTTACATCACAAAGTAAAAGCTCTTAAAAAATCATTGTTAAAACTACAAGGTTAATAAGTCATACATACATACATACATAATCTGAAATTCAAAACCTATTTATGACATCAATATCCGCTAACCCATAACTAATTTCAGTTGTAACGGCAAATCTGTTCCAGACAGACTCAACTCAATACATGGGTAACTCATATTCTACGGCCTTGGGAGCATAAAATTCAATACTAAAACTTATCCTCCTTAACATGAAAGCCGTGAAATTGTTTACATTCACAACCCAAAGGATTTGGACAATCTTGATTCCAACAAGTTATAAAGAAATTGCAAAAACAAATTAAAATACATTAAAAAAAAAACATAAAACCAGCCGACAACAACATCAGTGGAGGTAAAGTAATAGCCCCGCAGGTAGAACACGCGTAAGAGAGTGAAGCTCCCACATCAGTGCATGTAGGCCACGCACTAGCGTGTGGTGGTAGTGTTGTGACGAGGAGGGTGGCGACAGGTGGCGGAGAGATTGGAGAAGGCGAGGGAGAGGCATGTCATTGGCTTGGCAAGCCCAAAAGAAACAAATCTAACTTATATCAGACCAAATCTAAAACCCTCAAGACAACCATAACAAAGGAAAATGCGACAACTGGAAGAGGTTGCGAGGTAGAGGGGATGGCGTGGTTGTTGCTAAAACCAACAATAGAAACCACCAAAAAATAAAAAAGTGCATAAAAGTAAAAGAAAGGGGGTGAAGGGATGGGAGGGGGAGGGTCGTTAAAGGACCTCACCAAAGAGGATAGGAGATAGGACACTTCTTCTTCATTGTTTTCTAAATTAAAATTTGCTCAAATCTTAGCATTATGTTAAAAGAGTAATGTTATATACTATAATTTTATTAAACATTAATCCAACAATTCTAATGTAACAGTGTCAACTAGCTCACCTTCTCATCCATTTTAAAAGCTTTTTTAGAGAGAATTTTACCGTTATACTTTCTTGAACTAACTACTCGTAGCACGGTGGGTCATTCATTTACTCGATCCGAAAAAGAAGGATTGATATTCCCTATAATTTATTTGCAATTTTTGTAAAAAAGTTGTATGAATCCACCTGGATGGATGGGTACTATATTCAAGGCATTTTAATTTTAAATTTTGAAATACATACTCCCCAATTCTTTGTCATTTTGAAGAATTTGTGTTACTCACAAATATTTTTTTTTTTTTAAATCCACGCTTTATCATTAAATTTTAAAATATTAATAACAAATAAAATATTACTGATGATATTTTTTCTTCATATTTTTATATAAAAAAAATGTGACTATAACGTTGCTTAGATCCTCCTAATTAGGGACAGATTTACGGGGAATGAGAGTGGCCTGGTCTCCCAAATTACCAAAAAACCAAAAAATGTAGATATTTTTTGTCAATTGATTCATCCAAAAAAAGGGCCCTTAATCAGTTAATCCCTCTCCAAATTAAAAGCTGGCTCCATCCTACTCCTAATAAATATAATCTTTAACATGGGAATAAGGGTTTTCATGATCTAAGCCATAGAAAGAATCACATGTGGCTTTAGATCATAATGAGTGGCATTAGTTGGAGGTAACACTATGCACGAATGGGTACTGACCGCAGTAGGTGCGAACAATTCGTGTAGTGCTGTCGTGAAATCCAACTCATACATTCGTCTATGCTCCCTGTTCCCAACTCTCGCATCTTGGAACTCTTCGTTCTCCTCTTCCTCATTCCTTGATCTTCTTCATGCTGTTCCACCCTTGGCTCCCTTTGATTATCCCCCATCTCGGCTTGAGCTCGACGCGCTCTCCTAATGTTTCTTTCTAAGTCGGGATCTAATGGTGTTAACTCTAGGTTCAACAATCGCCGACCATGCATAAACTAACATAAATTTAACTATACACTAAGGAAAAACAGCAAGCTAAAAAAATAAACAAATATACAGGGAAAAATAAAGAAAACAATGAAACAAAACAGCAAACAACAAGATGGCAAAAACAGCTATGAGCAAAAACTACTTAACAATAACTAAAAGCAACATGTCAATAAAAACAAATATAAAAGGATGCAGTAAAAACAGAGCAGAAACAATAATAAAAACAGAGAATAAAATTAACTAAAATAACCAAAACAGCAGCAAAAACAAAATAATTTAAACAACTAAAAATTTAAACTAACAAAATCACTAACTAAACATATGCAAACTATATAAACAACTAAAAAATAAAAATAAACTAAACACAGTTAAACTCAGCAAACAAAATACTCAAAACAGGCAATTTAAACAATTAAAATACGTCTAACAATTAATCAAAGCATAAAGAAATTAAAAACTGGACATATTGTCTCAGGTATTTTGATGGAAATAGAGACGCAGAAGCTTTTGCGTTCAAACGTACCTGAGTTGCATTCGATATGATGCACAACTATTTTATCATTATAAAGAAAAGTAAAATGGCATTCATATCCGGCAATTAGGAAACTTGTTCTTCATTTTAGTTATAAGAAAATTATCTTCTTTTTTTTTTTGAAATAAAAAATAGCTATATATATTTTTAAAGCATTTACATCATACTCTCTATTTTAGCCATTCACTTTCACTATTCTATTTAAAATTTATTTTTCAAATGACTTACTCATTATTTCTCTGAGATGAGAAAGAATATTAGAGTGTTTTTTTTAATGCTATTTTCACATTTGGTTAGTGAATTGGTGAGGACTATAGTAGCGAGTAATGTTAAAAGTCATTGTTGTATTTTTTTGTGTTACTTCAAAAAAGATGTGCATTTTAAAATCAATATTGAACTTATAATTGACCACTGTTGAATTTAATCAAACAATGATTTAAAACCACATCATTTTTAAAGTGATACAATAAGAACTTCTAACATTACTCCTCCAAATGTTTCAACATTTTTCTAAACTAAATGTAGTTAATTTTGGTCATGTTTTAACATCTCACTAGCCAAAATAACATTTTAAATTATTTTGATTAATGGTGCTATATAATCTAATAACATTTCAATCCTTTTTTTTTTTTTAAGGAAAATCATTTCAGACTTGTTAGTTAATGAATGATTACAAACATAAAACTCTTACATTATATAACATAAAGTTCTGAGAAAATTATAATCGAAGTTACGATGCTACAGTGTCATAAATATATACGTAACAATCTTACATTTAAAACTTATCTATATCATTAATATTTACTAATCCATGATTAATCTTTAGTCCTACCAACAGAACGGCAAATAATATATAGCTAAACCCTAAACAATACTTTTCTATCTTACCTATTTTTTAAAAGTACACCATTTGAAATATCTATTTTTATTATTCCATTCGCATGCACAGGATTCAATGACGTGTCCAAACTGCTGACGGAGAAATGAGCCGTGCCAACAAAATACCGTTTTGGCCGGTGTACTTGGAAATGGGAAATCGCCTCGGTATGAGAGCTTACGCGTCCAGTGGGGTGTCGTGATTTTTCATATCTCGAGGCTGACGTTGCCCTTCACCTTTTCTTCAAACGTGGATCATCCTCCACCGTCCATCGTGCGCCCAACGATGTCCACCCTTGGGAGAATATGCGAGAGTAAGAGTATATATCCGTGCCACCGCAGCAATCAATTATGGACCTTGTTTTAGACCGTTCGTTTCTTCTAGTAGGCACCAATTTGTCTTGCGCTGCCAAAAATTATTTGGATTCATGAGAGTGTTTTTGAAAAAAAATAATTTATTTTATATTCAATGCGAAGAGAGGGAAAATAAAAATTACAAAAAATAAAAAATAAACGATAAAGGTGAAAGAAGTTTTCTAAAAAAAAGTTAAAAATTAGTCAAGAATCTGCCCATAATAGCCAAAAATGAAACACAGAATAGAAACATACAAGGAAAAATAAAGATACGAAAAAAAATAATAATAACGGGACAACAGCACCAGCATCGAACAAGGTGGAGGAAGGCAACCTGACCTGACGCATGGATGCCACTTGCCGGCGCGTGAGAGCCACGAGATTGTAACTTGAGTATGCATCCTATGTTTTCTCCTTGTTTTTATTTTTATACTAATTTCTCTTTCTTTTGTTTTCTCCAAAGGTTGTTATTAATTATATAGAAAAATGCTATAATCCAAACAATGTAACGGTGAAAATTAATTATTAATTGAATTTTTTTCAAATTTTTATTCATTCAAATACTGATTTTTCAATTATTATAATTATATAACACTCCTGTAATTGCCTATTAAATAATATTTCTCTAATTACATTGTTGATAAGTCCTACAATTATTCTGCCTTCATACATCAATAGTCTGACGCCACCATGATTGATCAATTTCTGATTTCCAATTAAAATGATACTTGTGAAATAAATTTTTTTTTAAAAAAAAAATCAATAGGACACTCCTATTTGGAATTATATTTGAGGGGTTTAAAAGTGTGTTTAATACTCAAAAATTCCATTTGAAAAAAAGTAGTCTTGTTTGATAAAAATTAAAACACTTTAAAGGTTCTAAAAATGGCTTAAACGTATTTTTAACTTAAAAGTTCTATTTCTCAAATACAATTCCAAATAAGTTCTAACTCTAAGTACATGACAAAACATATAAGGTGCAATCTTCTATGATTACTAACTCTAAGTATATGACAAAACGTACAAGGCGCAATCTTCTATGATTACCAACGTGACAATATATCTATTAGAGTCTACATCACTGACAATATGTTATTGTATTATATTATGTTGAATTAAATAAATATTAGAGTAAAACTTTACAATGAAATTTTGATAGAAAAATCTATAGAGGTCTTAAGATGATTCTTTTAATGATGGAAGTACGAATGCTGAGCATGCGGGTATTAACTTCATGCACATCATTATAAATTGAAAATTGGCTGTGTGCCCACAGGCCACAGCATGTAATTAATAAATAATCAATAATCCTTATTTACTTTTTTTTTTCACTAAAACTTCAAAATTGGGACCAATAAGTTGGGCAAGGTGAATGAACCCCTCATGTCACCAAGAGGCAAATCAAGCATTTTCCTTCAATTAGAGTCTAATTTTCATGGTAGCCCTTTAGTTTTAACTTGGGACATACTGTGACATCAAGCCAGAGATAAACAAATTCTTAAATATTTTTTTTAGTCAAAACTAGATTTACATTGGTAAAAGTCATCCATCAAACTGATGGTTTGTATGAACTGGTTTCATGTCTCAAAATTTAATTTGATAGTATTTGATAGTAATTCCCTTTTTCCTTTTATTTATTTATTTATTTTATAAAAAGATTTCTTTTTTTTTTCTCAATAAACTAGTTGAGATGGCGATACTATCTACATTTTTTACATTTGTCTAAACCAAATAATAAAAAGTTTATAAATTTTAAATTATTGTCTCCCCTGATGAATGTAAGCTTGTTAAGCCAATCCACTTAAATATTTATGTCTTGTGTGATTGATTTATTTTTTTGCTTCATTGAAATCTTGAATTTAGTTTCATGCATAACAATCTTGCTATGGAGATTTATGTAATTTGAGCTCTTTTCTCCTCTTCTTCGAATCAAGATAGAACTTTAGTGTCTCTCTTTCAACAGTCTCCTCTCGGTGAGCGTTGCAGCTACCTAAAGTGGATTCGGGTAGGGTTGAATAACATTTCAGGTTCTTGCCCCTCCCCATACTCCTTCTGTTATTGCTTTTTACGGGCCATATCTTTTGTATTATTTTAGAAAAATATATATATATTTTTAAAAAAAAGCGGTTAGTGGTTATTGAAGATACTAATCTCTAACCGCCAAGGTGGTTAGCGGAGGTGATTAGTGAATTTTGTTAACCACTTATGGTTAGCGGTTTAAGCAATAACCATTATTGTAACCGCATTTTTACCCCTACCTAAACTTAATTAGCATTTTTTTTTTTGTACTTATGTGTCTCATGAAAGCACTAATCTCCGCCTAAAATTGATTATCGGGCCAAAAAACGTAGTGCATGCGTATACGTTGCAAGCACATGGAAGGGAAGATTCAACAACTCTGTACGTCGAAAATATTGCTCACTATGATTGATATTGCATTGATGGTTTGGTTAATTTGGCTGTTTGTAGTAATTGGTGTTTCGTATGGTCTATCTTCTGTGGCTTACAGGCCGGGTCCTTCTGTTGCGTTGCTGGGAAGATCTTCTTTGTTTTTCTATCTTTTTTTGCTGGAAGTGCATTTGCACTCTTTAGTTGATTCAATGATATCATGAACTTCATATCAAGGATTCCCCTCGTAATTATCTCTTATATATATATATATATATATATTGCTTAGAAAAAAATTTAAAAAAATCAGAAAACAAGCGTCCAAGGATCAGCCTAGCATCTGGTGTCCAAGTCATGAACTTTTGTGCCTTCTAAGAAATAAACTATATATGTTGATGGCCCCCAAGAAATGTATAAACAGAGGGGTCAAGAAGACCAACTTTGACCATTTGGTATTTTGGTTCAAATTGTGCACTGCCACCAACCCAGTTGCTTTCATATTCATGTGGAGAAGTCCATTCACTAATAGTTGATGTTGTCTTTGGGTCCATATTTTGAATTGAAATGATTATATGGGTTTGTTTACTACAATTTTTAGGGGGTATTTTCTACTTTTTTTTTAGTTGAAAAATATTTTAATGCGATATAAATTTGAAAGTAATTTTTGAATGTTTTATGTTTGAGGATATTTGTTTAGGCTTTTAATTTTTTCCTAAAAAGAAAAAAAAAATCTTAAAATAGATTGTCAAACAACGTTGCTTGAAGTAAAAAAAAAAAAAAAATCATCAAATAAATAATATTACACCATTTTTTTTTGGGTGTATTGGGCATCAAAGTGCAAGATGCTTTTTATTTGAATCTAACTTCTTCAATTTCTCTTTTGACATTTTCTTTAATTTGGTGAATGAAGAGGACATTTTGTTTTGACTTGCAAATCTCAAATCTAAAAGGCATTTGCTTGTTTCAACTAAAAAGGTCATAGAGAAATCCCTCGTTTGTAACTCAACATATTTCTTTTATTACAATCAGGAACAGAGTCAGGATATTTTATGGGAGGGGTTTAGCCTTTTTTTTTTTTTTTTTGGTTCTTTAATATTTTTTTATTAAAAAAATTACTTTTGTTGTTTTTTATGAACTAAAGACTACCTCAAGGCCAAAAAAATAGTGAGCATTTGAAAGTAAGGGCCATGAAATTTTTTTTAAAAACCCTTAATGGGTATAGCAAAAAAAATTAATAATAGAGCCAAAAATTTTATTGGATATGGCCAAAAAATCTAAAAATAGGGCAAAATTTTTTGTTGGGAGGGGACCAAATGATTAAAATTAAAACTAAACTTTACAAATTTTTTTTTTTCACTTATAATTTTTTTTCCTTATTTTTGGGGGGACCATTGCCCACCTCAGTCCCCCCTTCCTTTGTCTTTGATTACAATACCTTTAGTACCTTTATGTAGGTCCTTTTGGTTCACCAGAAAATTGAAATTAAAATTTAGACCTAAAAAATATATATAAGTGGTTAGTGATTTTAAAAAAACTTAAAACCACCTTTAGAAGTGGTTAGTGATTAACAATTAACTGTGATTAAAATAAAAAGGTGAGCGATTAACAATTAACAGTTAACGGTTAGTGGATCTTTTCACCCATACATCCTAAATAATGCATACGAGTTGAGGCAAAGAGAAAAAAATTGGAAACCTCAGTGCTACATGGTAAGACAGTTGAGATATTTGGAGAGGAGAATACGTACCAATTATATATAATTTTGTAGAAATTAACAAATTAATAAAGTACGTGTTTTTCATGGCAAAAAGGGGACATCAATGTATATATTAGGTAAGCTCACCAGTCACCACTATTTTTCGGCACGTGCTTATTGAACATTCATCAACATGGTTTGGCTACGAATTGAAGTCAGCTGAATAATCTTTTCTAGGTTGTCTCCCTGGTTTGACCTTGCAACAGTCGGTGGTGAAGTAAAGTCTCAATTATAACCTCAACAACAACAAACAAATATACTAAAAAAAAAAAAAAAAGCCCCAACAAGTATTGAGTACGTGCATATTGTAGGCTAATGATTGATTGCAATGTTTGTCGGGAGTTGCTGTGATTTGTTGTCATTTTATGATTTCTTACCTCTGTTCCTTTTCTTTCCTAATATGGGCTATCATCTTTTGTAGGGCTATTTTTAGAATTACGATTTTATTTAGTGCGATTTAAAAAATGGTTAAATATTTTATTTATTCTTGTCAATTTCTTTATTTTTTACTTTTTAAAATTTATTTTTTATCACAAAAAGTTTTTTAATTTACTTAAAGGTGAAAATAGTCAATTTGTCAAAATTTTATCAAAAATTTGACAGAATGCTACATTAGCATAAATCATAATTTTAAATATGTCCATATAATTAATTAATTAATTAATCTTAAAAATAAAAAATATTAAATTAAATTATTACAAAAAAATAAAATGGGAGTGCTCCCTTTGGCCATTAGGGGCAATTCGGCCAACCCCAAGAGCCAATTATATATAAAGTTTTTGGAAGGCTCTTGGGGTGTCTATGGCCACCCCTATTTTTTTTAATAATTTAATTAAATATATATTTTTTAAAAATATTTTGAATTAATTAATTATATGGATATGTCAAGATGTGATTGGTGTTGACATTGTGTTCCGTCAAAATTTTGACAATTTTCGTCTTTAGACAAACCAAATGACTTTTTGTGATAAAAAGTAAACTCTAGAGGTTAAAAAATAAAGAAATTAAACCATAGGGGTGAAGCGTTTTCAAATAAAATCACTCCTAATCTACTTATAGAAATTGTAGTTTTTATTTTTTATTTTAGATGAAGTACTTTTAAATTGCAATGCCAAACCTCTGATTTTTTCAATATCTTTTAAAAACATAAATTATTTTTATAAATTCGCAATTTCTAACACACCACTACTGACACTAGGTATATATTGGAGTTCTTATGAGTATCTCATTAATAAAACTTAGCTTCCATTTTTTTTAATTGGATAGAATCTGGGGCGAAATCAGGATTTGAGAAAAGGGACAACACAATTAAAAATAAATATTTTTTAGGATAAAAAATTAATTTTAAGAAGACAAATTCATAAAAGAAACATAAATTTAGAAAGATTTTTAAGGGTAACTCGGCACTGGATACTACATTACATTTTTGTGCAATATTCTTTACTTATATGTTGAAAACACAAATATGGAACCGAATAGAATCTTCATTTTTTTTTTAAAAAAAAAAAACTCAAAATTCATTTAACCAAATAAATTTTGAATTGTTCCATAGCTAAGAAAATTGCCCATCTACTTATATATATAAAAAAGAAAATTGGACATGCATAACGTGAGATAGAGTTTTTCTTCAAAGTAGTTGAAGAAATTTCTTTTAATTTAATCAATAAAAGTAATATGCGTTTATTTTTTTAATAACATGTGAGATGTATATGAATATTTTATATTATTTATTTTAACTTTATTTCTGTTATTAAAAATTTATGTACATTTCATATATTTAAAAAATATATATTATTTTTATAAATTAAATTATTATTATTTTTCTAACTCAATTTAAAAGAATCTTTAAAAACAATATCAAGGGTCAAGGGTAGGTGAAATTCATCAATGAATTCACATTTTCACTTGGGGAAAAGAAAAAAAGATTTTTCACGTTCCACGATTTTGTATCTCACATGTAACTTTCAATGCAATTGAATCGCAAGAGTCACGTCACGTCACGTCACGTGCCTAGTCACACAATCTTAAAAAAGTGCGAAATATCTCAATGGTGTTTTTGGTCATTTTACAACTTAGCAGTGTCATTTTGGACTTTCTGCTCACCACATTTCTGCAAATCCCGTCGGGTTTGCCTTTCCCTTTGCTTGACTATTTCCCACCCACACTATTCATAATCCTCCTCTTTTATTCTCACAATCAAAGTTCAAAGTCCCATCTGGCGGAGTTGATCCGAGATTATTGTCTTTTCCCTTTAACAGCTTAGAAATTAAACTAACTTCTGGCCCTTATTATATACCCCTTTCAATGATATATTTTGACAAAGAAAATTAAAAAAATTAATAATCTTTCTCTCAGACGTTTTTTTTTTTTTTTAGTTTTTATTACTATTTAATTTTCTGATTTTTGTTATGGGTTTTGTTTTTTACTTCTTGAAGCGCTGGAGGGTTTGGTGAGTATGGTTTCTTTTGCTGATATAAAAGCATATCTGTGTATGCTTTGAGAAAAAAATAAACTTCTTTCAGCCACCTTATCTCTCTTTCCCCTCACTCTCTTATCTCCGTCTCTCTTCATGTTCTCCTCTTGAAGAACCAACTTTTGGGTTTTTCTCAAGGACCTTAGAGAGACATGGAGGCTGTTCTAAAGGCAAAAGGGCTTCTTTCTCTACCTACAAACCCCAAAGCCAGGGTTTTTTCCTCATCGCAGGGCTTGAAGCATAGATTTCTAACCCCAAAACCTAAAACATTTGGTGGGTTTTCTCTATCATCAAATGGGTTCCAAAAACTCAATGGGTTTGTCCCAAAAACTCATGGGTTAGGCCAAAAAGGGGGGAACTTGTTTGTCTGCAGGGCTGAGGCTGCGGCGGCAGCCGATGGGCAGCCACTGTTTGGTGAGACAGAAATTGAGAAGCCGAAGCTTTTGGGTATTGAGGTTACGACGTTTAAGAAGATTTTACCGCTTGGGTTGATGTTCTTTTGTATTCTTTTCAACTATACAATCCTAAGGGACACAAAGGATGTATTGGTTGTGACAGCCAAAGGGAGTAGTGCAGAGATTATACCATTTCTGAAAACGTGGGTCAACTTGCCCATGGCTATTGGGTTCATGTTGCTGTACACCAAATTGGCTAACGTATTGTCTAAGCAGGCTCTCTTCTATTCTGTTATTCTCCCCTTTATCGCCTTCTTTGGGGCATTTGGGTTTTTCCTCTATCCTCTCAGCAGTTATATCCACCCGGAGGCGTTTGCTGATAAGCTTCTCGGGATACTTGGCCCAAGGTTCCTTGGTCCCCTTGCTATTATGAGGATCTGGAGCTTCTGTTTGTTCTATGTCATGGCTGAACTTTGGGGTAGTGTGGTGATTTCAGTTCTGTTTTGGGGCTTTGCCAATCAGGTAATTAATTGTCTCACCAAGTATACTTTATAAATAATCTGTCTGCCTGATTTTTTTTAATATTATGCTTTTAGATTTTGATGTCAGAACTTAGTTGTTTGGTATCTTATTTTCTTACATACAATTGATGGTATCTTCAGTTACAGCTTCCTAATTAATTCTTTTCTACAGGCTGCTTAAACACTAAAGCATATCTGTCTATTGTGTGATATGGAATTTCAACTTATTTGGACCGTTATTTCATTTTATTTTTTTCAGCTACCTGTTTTATTAGGTTACTAAGCTGTCTTATGTTTTTTCATATGCTCCTTTGGGGGCTGGTTTATGCTTTGCGATTTCCGATATACTGATCTATGCTCAGGAAAAAAGAAAGAGAAGAATATCAGTATCTTTAAATAGATCCGTTTCAGATTGGGAATTTTCACAATATAATCCTATTAGGTTTTTTCCTCACAAGTTGGCTGCTCAGAGTAGGAAGGAAACTGCCCAATTATGCTCTGCGTTTGAAATGAAGGCCTCATATTCAATAATTATCTTTGGATGAATGGTTTTATCCAACTGATTTTTTATTTAATTTATTATTTTTTATTATAATTTTCATCTGGCATCAGATGGCTAATTTCTTCCTGCCTTGGACATGGCTAGTTTCTTGGAATGTATAGGATGCATGAAGGTTGGAATAACATTATAAAGTAGGATATCATATGTTGCATGAATTTGAAGTTTGCTTGATATGGCAGGCTTGATGATAATATTTTCTTGCTGAAAGTTCTGTCCCTATTTGATGTCTTCCTAAATGAGACTGGGTTCGTTTGGTAAACGATTTCGTTTCAGTTTCGTACCGTACCAGATGTGAAAAAAAATAAGAATTTTTTTTTTTTTGGAAAAAGTAAAAAAGTAAGAATGTTTAATATAGAAAAATAAAAAATTTTGTTTTGCAGTGATTTTTTTATTTGAAGAGTAATAAAAAGTAATGTGATGTGATGTTAAAAGTAAGAGAATGTTGAAAAAATGAAATAATTGAATGTGGGACCCCCAAACAGTACAAAACTTGTTTTAGTGCAAAACGTTTAAGAAACACAGCCACTATGATTTGTGCAGTAGTGGGCGGTGCCTAGTTCTGCCTCTAAGATTGGTATCTTTAATAGAAAAAGACCATGGTCTTTTATTTATTTATTTTTATCTTCCTGTAATATTTATTGTAGCTGAACTGCACATGAACAAACTTTGGTGCTGAAAGTGTTGGCTTTCAAGTTATCTCTTATTGTTCGTATCAGTCCTGGGAACTGATTATGCATTTGTTAAGAAACAGGAGTAATTTTGGGACACTAAATGTCGAAATACCCTCTGCAATGTTATGTGATTAATGCTTTTGAACCATACTTAATTGGTATCTAAGTTATTATCACCTATATATTTTCACGGAGTTATCAGGAACAATTGATTGTTTTATGCACATTATTTTGAGGTTTTAATTTTTTGAAGATAATTATGTATGACATTGATCTGTTTATGGACATATCACGGTGCTGCTCTTCTTTTACAACTCTTGCTTATGGATTGATTTCCTTCTAAATTTAAAAGGATAAGGGAAAAGATGTGCATACATTCTACACATCATATGGTAGACGTACAAGGGATTGAAAGACCAACAAATGACCAATACGCTCACAGAAATATCGGTCTATTTAAGCATTTTTCCCATAAAATCCTTGTTCTAAATTGCCTTCTCATTAAGGACCTGTTACTTCTTTGTGCAACAAATGACAATTTTTTGTCACTGTATGTTCCATTTCCACATACTCTTAATTGTCTTAAAATAACAAGCATTTCCTATTCCCACTGAACATGTCTTTCCAGATATTATTAACTGGCAGTTTTAAGAATTAAGGTTAACCAGGTGATGGACATTGGAAATTTTGGAGGTTGACTCAAATATTCCACGGTACTTTTACAGTTGGTGATAAAGCGGTTGCTTACAGGCAGCTGCTCTGTCTGTGGGTGCAAATTGTAAATTCCATGCACATTCTGGAGCATGTGAAAGGGACTAGGTAGAAAAAGATCTAGCAGTTTTCCCTATAAACATAACTGCATCTGTTTTATAACACAATCATGAGCTAAATATTACTGGTATGTATGATTCTGTCTAGTAATTTGTGAAACAGAAAAATCATGGCTGAGTTTGGACAGTCTCAGATGGTTGCTGAATTGCATCTCTCTCAAAAACTGAAATAATAATATATTCAAGAAAAGGCTGAAACAGGAAGAGGTTTAATCTTACAATTACATTCAAATCCTCATAAATCTTCTCATCTTACTATATTTTTTTAGCAATTAAAGAAAGTCTGATGTTGATTACTTCTTTATATGATTAGTCTTTGACAATTTCATATGAATTCCATTGCATTGTGTATATATATATATATATATTTTCTACATGTTAGTTATAAAGGTCTCTGTCTTCCTTCAGTCAATCTCTAATATGTTGCAGGCGTTTTTGCAGATAACTACTGTTGATGAAGCAAAAAAATTTTATCCCCTGTTCGGTCTTGGGGCAAATATTGCTCTTATATTCTCAGGTCGAACAGTGAAGTATTTCTCAAAAATGAGGCAAAATTTGGGCCCTGGTGTTGATGGTTGGGCCGTCTCCCTAAAAGGAATGATGAGTATTGTGGTGTTGTTGGGGGTTGCAATCTGTTTCCTCTACTGGTGGGTGAACAGTTATGTTCCTCTTCCAACCCGTAGTAAGAAGAAGAAGGTAATAATCTTCTGCAAGGAATCCCCTGTTGTTTAGCTGTTGATCCATTCTCCATCTAAATGTGTTTGTTTGGTAAACATTTATATTTGCCCGATTTCTGTTTATTCCTTTATTTTTGCTTAACATGGCAGTCTTTCTTAATTAAGGGACTGAAAAGCCGAGAGATTACTAAAATATGATGTGTCACTATCTTATTTGCAAATCAACTTTTGTTCAAGTGGTGAAGGCCTTGGCCTTGGAGTTTTACTCCCTTCAAGGTTTAAGGTTCAACACCTCTTGAGTGTAAACAATCTCTTGGGGCCACACTCCTTGGTGAAAGCTAGCGATTTACTCAGTTTCGTGTAGGGAAACTTCCGAGGGTGTGGTGTACGAGAGCGAGATTTATTCTGCAGGGGTGGGTTTGAAAGGCCCTGCTTCGTAGAGGTTCCCATTAAAAAAAAAAACCCAATAAGCTAGATGTTGAGTATATATGTGTGAATCTAAAATGATTAAGTCCTACATTAGAAAGATGTCACAAGTGTGAGTGGTTAATGTAGCATAGATAAGGTTCAAACTTTTGGGTTTAGTGGGGTCCCAATATGTTATATTATGGTTTCATTAGAACCCTTTACAAGGTGTCAGTCTTTTTAACAATTGGTATTAGAGCTTATGCTGGTTTGCAGTTTGGTGGATTATAGTGGTCTCTTTTGTGGTTAGAACAAGTATAGTGAGCATGGCACGAATAAGGGGTCCCTAAAGTAGGGGTAAAGGTGCAGAATACAGGCAATCTCACATAGCTTACAAGTGGTCCTGGAGATAGCCCATAAGATTAATAAAGCTTTTGTTTTAGGGAGAGTAACAATGTGGTTATAGACTAGTGCGTGAGAAGATATTCTTGAGTATACATGTATGCATGTAAAATGGTTGAGTCCCACATTGGAAAGACGTTACAAGCGTGAGTGGTTAATATAACATAGTTAGACCCAAACTCTTAGGTTTAAAATTTTGGGTTAACTAGTATTTTAAAATGCTATGGTGTCACTAGAATCCTTCCCAAAGTCTCAATTACCCTAACACTAGCTTTAATAATGCCCCCCTTTTTTTTTTCATTTGCCCCATGATTTGTTTAGGATGGGACTCTTAATATAGAAAAAGCTATCTATATTTGTTAAACATGGATCATAACTGTTCTAATATGAATTTAAACACTTGTCTAGATGCACGTGAGCACAGACACACTCAGAGTTCAAATGCATGTGTAGACTGAATGGATCCCTCGTGTTCATACAGTTATTCAACATATGGTGATAGGTCCTTTTCTCTGTTGCAGGAAAAGCCCAAAATGGGTACAATGGAGAGCTTAAAATTCTTGGTTTCTTCAAGATACATCAGGGATCTTGCCACTTTGGTGGTTGCATATGGTATTAGCATCAACCTTGTTGAGGTTACATGGAAATCTAAGCTGAAAGCTCAGGTAAACTAACGATGACTTGTCCCAATTGTGATCTCTCAATTGGTTATTGGTTAATGAGTCTCTGACTTTCTAAATCGTGCAGTTTCCTAGCCCGAATGAGTACTCTTCCTTTATGGGTGACTTCTCAACTGCCACTGGAATAGCAACTTTCACGATGATGCTGCTGAGCCAATATATATTTAACAAATATGGTTGGGGAGTTGCTGCCAAGATCACACCCACAGTCCTGCTTCTGACAGGAGTCGGTTTCTTTTCTCTGATATTATTCGGGGATCCATTTGCCCCTGCTCTTATGAAGTTTGGGATGACTCCTCTTCTTGCAGCTGTGTATGTGGGTGCCTTGCAAAACATTTTCAGCAAGAGTGCCAAGTACAGCTTATTTGACCCTTGCAAAGAGATGGCCTATATTCCCTTAGATGAGGAAACCAAGGTTTGGACACTTTTGCCGCTATACCTTCTTAAATCTTAATAATGATGTTTGAAAATATGGAAATTAAAACTGTCATACGAATAAGAAAAGGGAAAAACTGTAAATTTATATGCTTTACATGGAGATGTCAACAGTTCAGAAATTTCTCTAGAATGTTGAATATATAATTTTTCAATTTTTGAGTAGTCATAAAATTTTACTTCAACATCAATTCAGTAATATTTTTCTCCTGAGGCCAGCTGTGTTTACTTTGCCTATTTATTGCTTGATCTAGGTTAAAGGGAAGGCAGCCATTGATGTTGTCTGCAACCCACTGGGGAAGTCTGGTGGTGCTCTGATTCAGCAGTTTATGATCTTAACCTTCGGGTCGCTCGCGAATTCAACTCCTTACCTTGGAGGGATACTTATGGTGATCGTTCTTGCTTGGTTGGCAGCAGCCAAGTCTTTGGATACCCAGTTTACTGCATTGCGTCAGGAGGAAGAGCTGGAGAAGGAGATGGAAAGAGCAGCTGTCAAGATCCCAGTGGTGGCTGAAAATGCGACCGGGAATGGGTCTCTTGCAAGTGGCTCAGCAATGAATCCAATGGCCGGTGACTCCACATCCGAGACCTCAACCTCGCAAAATATTTAATTTCTCTTCCGCCAGGTTGCTGAACAGGAAGATTTTAAGTGGAGCAGATGAGGACCTGTGTTAGGGTGAACCATTGGTTGTAGAAGATTACTCTACATATAAAATAAGTATGTTACTGCATGTTTTTGACGTCCAGTTTTCCATATATAATGGGCTTTAAAATCTGTTTAGGTTTTAAGTTTCTCCACTTGGGTAGAATTTGTTTGAAGCTATAACGATGAAAGCTACTTTCCTTTTAGTTTGATATTTTTTCGAAAACTTGTTGCTGGAAAATGTATAATGGATGATAGCTTGCACGAGGGGTTACTTTCCCTCTCAATAATGTCAAATACTACCATTAGATGCACAAACTTCAAATCTATTCTTCATTACATCAAATGGTGACGATTCTTCTTCTTAGCTATCAGATTGAGTCACTTTCTGGCTTCCTCAGATGCCCCTGTTACGTGCCTTGCTACATGCTCAGCCCCATTAGAAGAGTGGCATTAACTGGCACTGAACCAGGATGATGAAAGTTCAGGAATCATGGCCCATGTCTACTCTGAGCTACAATTGTTTGTTGTATGCAGCAAATACAAACAAAATCGTAGTTCACATGTCGGTTCTATAGCACGCATACACAATTTTGGCATTTGCATGCGTTATCCCATCATTCGTACGTTTCTGGACGGAGTAAATTACTTTTTTAGTAAAAAAAAAGCTATCAAATTAACAACATTGTCAGGCATTTGTGACCGATTAATTACTTGATTGCTCTGTAAATGTATTTCTATCTATATGATTCTGAGGATCAAAGGGAAAGTGAATTTTCTTTTTGGTGGATAATGGCTTATTCATTTACACCCACAAAAGATCATCGAAGATAGTTTTCTAGGCCTGCTTACTATTGCTCGTTTGTTTGGGTTGGGAAAAAAATCTAGAGAGAGAGAGAGAGAAAGAGGACAAGTATTAGTAAATGCAAAATATTCCATTCTCTGACAAGGAGAACAAAATTAATTATAACACCATCAAACAAGAAAGTGACCTGGAAACAGAGGACTCTCTCTCTCTTTGTGCTCATCTCCTATCCTCTAAAGCTCCAAACCCCTCTAACGGTAAGTAAGAAAAAATCTTTATACCGAAACACCCCATGCTGACGGTTTCTGTTCCTCTTCTCATCGTACAAGAGTCTCAGGGATAACTTGGTCAATTAGCTAGACAGACAACCTCAAGAAAAAGATAGCTATGTCTCCATTTGAATATTACTGATCTCACATTTACTTCTACCGTCCTACCCTGTCTGTATTCCTATGTCATATATCTGGCACCAACTCCCTCCAACTTGCTCACCAAAAATGAAGAGGCAATCCTTTCCGGAAACCGTCACTTTGCCGGGAAAAGCATCCCAATTCGCGGCCGAACTCTGGTTCGACGACGCATGCATCCTCGACATGGACTACTTCGTCAAAACCCTCTCCGGCATTAAGGCCAAGGGTGTCCGACACGACCTAATCGGTTCCATAATCACCCACTACGCCTCCAAATGGCTGCCGGACCTCTCCGGCGGGGACGTGGCAGGGAAAAGCCTAACAAACTTCGAAGAGTCCCCGGAAAGCGTCACGGCTTCCTGGATGAAGAAGCGGTTCTTCGTGGAAACCATCGTGGGAGTTCTCCCTCCCGAGAGGGATTCCATCCCCTGCAACTTCCTCCTCCGCCTCCTCCGGACCGCCAACATGGTTGGCGTCGAGCCGACGTACCGAGCCGAGCTGGAGAAGCGTATATCATGGCAGCTCGACCAGGCTTCACTGAATGAATTGATGATACCGTCGTTTAGCCACACCTGTGGGACTCTGCTAGATTTTGAGCTCGTCATCAGGCTGGTGAAGAGGTTTGTGAATTTGGATGAGGCTGCCAAATCTGGGGCTGCTGCATTGATTAAGGTGGCGAAGCTTGTGGACTGTTATCTTGCAGAGGCCGCCGTCGATTCCAATCTGAGCTTGCCGGATTTTGTTGCCCTCGCCGGAGCTCTCCCTGGCCATGTCCGCGCCACCGATGACGGCTTATACCGAGCCATTGATACTTATCTCAAAGTAAACTTACTTTCTCTTTCAATTTATAGGCTTTCTTGGAATAAATAGATAATTGATTCATGCCTATATCATTAATTACTGACTTGAGACTTCATTAGATATTGTTAAATATATAATAATAATTAGAAAAATACAAGAACCTCATATGATTCATAAAGACGTGTTGTCGCAAGCATAAAATATTCTTCATCTGATGAAGCCTGGAGGGTTAGGTGGCCATGTCCTTGCAAGCCAGAAAGCAAAATGACATCAATGCCCTTTATCTTGGTTACAATGGGCTAGAGTTTTCCTAATTTTTTGGCTTTTTCGATTGTCCTCTCATGGAAGCATGTGATAAAAGGCATCGTAAGGGGTTTGGACTGGATGGGGATTTTGCAAGTGTACTTTCAACCTAAGGGTAACTCATCATATGCATGCTTAATACAATCTGTCTGTACCTTAAAGGCCATTGATACCCTTCTAAATGTAACCCATTCATGATGTGCTACACCATCTATAACCAAATCGCTAACAATTTGGACAATACCAGAGACTTCCTAAGGCTGTAATTGTAAAGACCTTTTTTATATGAGCTTTTTATGGCGGGTTGTTGATGAACTTGATGTTGTCGCCGGCCACCGGGGTTCTCTCTCCGGCGACAGGACTAAATTATATAACACATATAAGCCTTTATATTCTACATATGCAGTTTCAATTTGTTAATAAAACCCACTAATTGCCTTAGTCCTTGTTTTAGTTTAATAAAATAAAACTAATTATATATGGGTATGCACAGGCGGATATTCCGCTCTCCTCTCATATGTGCGATAGTAAATATGGTATTTATTTTCTTGCTTAGAATTAGGAGTAGAAAATCTGTGGGCAACCCATGTGAATGGGCGTATAGTGGATGCGGAACGATTTTTAATTGAACATCCTTAAAACTCCATATGGAACCCAGTCTGAGTAAAGGCCAGACAGCCTAAAATTTATTTGGGCGTTTAAGCCCATCAATCAAAGTTGTTACTCTTTGTATATGATTAAACTTGGTTTGTGTACAAAGTTAGTACTCATTAATTCTAGCTTGGTTCTTGATCATGAACATACAATTAAGTTCACGGCTTCATGCATGCACATCCTGGCAGGCACATCCCGGAGCATCAAAGCAAGAAAGAAAGAGTCTCTGCCGACTAATTGACAGCCGGAAACTCTCACCGGAGGCATCTCTTCATGCAGCTCAGAACGAACGCTTGCCCGTTCGGGCTGTCATCCAAGTGCTCTTCTCCGAGCAAAACAAGCTTAATCGCCATATTGATTCGAGTGGCTCCTTCAGTGGCACCCGGAGCCCGAGCATTGGGCTTGATCACCCCTCTACTCGGTGCCACTCGAGGCGTGAAATGACAGCCAACCAAATGGAAATAAGGAGGCTGAAGGAAGATGTTTTGAGGCTTCAAAGCCAGTGCAACTCCATGCAAGTGCAAATAGAGAGGCTTGTGGGGAAGAAAAAGGGATTTTTCAAGTGGAAGAAGTTTGGACTACCTTCATTAATCAAGGGGGTTGATGTGGTTCAGAAAATGGAAGAGGTTAACGAAGAGTCGGAATTTGGGCGGGAAACGCCTCTGGACATTAAAACCAGGCTGGTGAGAGGGAAGACTCCTCCCCCCAGGTGGAGGAAATCCATGTCTTGAAGGAGAAGAAGGCTAAGGAATTAATCAGCAAGTTTAATTATGTTGTTCTAGTATTTTATATGCTTTTGTTATTATGCAATGACTTTCTGAAATATATATTGTAAGGCTTAAATAATATATATATTTCTTTCCGTTCTTAACTCTAAAGATGGGTATTACTGTAATCAATAATAATTAGCAAATTATCCTTGACCTGGCAAGGTTTTAATTTTAAGCCAAGGTAACTTTGTTGTTCATATCCATGAAGGCAATAGATGTTATGGTCTATTGATGCATTTTGTGTCCGCCATTTTTATTAGGATATGGGGATGGGGATAAGGATGCCCTATGATTTCTTTAAAATTGTAAATTTTCAAATTATATGACTTCCGTTTCTTGCATCAAAAGACTTGAAAAATTACACCTATGAAAAACGTGGCATGTTACTAACGAAAATTGAATATATTTTCATCAAATTCTTGCACTTTATGTCATATAAAAACTTCACGCAAAAAATTGTCATTTAGTCAACTGAAAAAGAAACGTTTGCTCAAAAGTGAAGAAAAAGTATTTTGGAATTTTTTATTGTTGTTGCTATTTTGGTAACTTGCCACCTATCTAATAACTAGTAATTTTCAAGCTCTCCGATACAAAGAATGAGCTGAATTCACATAATTTTAAAAAGAAATTGCAGTGGATCCTAATCCTTTGATAGGGGTAAATATGTGACCACTTGATTTTTGTCGATTTATCATTATAGATTTCAACATTGGGCTTATGGTTTATGGTTTTGGTTTGCACAATATTTGCTATATAAATTGTATTATTACTTTTGTGGGTTCCTGAGTTTCTGGGTACTATTTACATTGGTTGATTTTTTGATGATCAATTTTTTTTTGGTATATTTGGTTTGGTAGTTCTTTTTTAATTTGCAAACAGGAAACAAAACTACCTTTCTAAATTAGCTAGCATTGTTCACTTTATTAATTAATGTCATTCTTACACATTTTAATTTATTTTTTGAGTAGTTTTTATTTATTTTACATGTCCTCATAAGGGAATGAGTGATTTGAACTAATGACTTCCATTTAATGAGATGTGGTACACAACTGATTGAATTACCTCTTGAGGACATCTTTTGAATAGTTACATTGTCGGAAAAGGCAAACAAGAGTAATTATCAAAATTTGGTGATTGATTATATGCCAAAGCATGGGATTTGGTATGGTTTTAAACAAGAGGCATATGACTTCTATAATATGGAAAAAATTATGGATTTAGTATTCCCATCAAAGATGTTAATTTACCTACTAAAATCTTGGTAGAGACTGGGGTAATAAAACAAAGATAGCCAGTTTAATGACTTCAAGAATATTTACATATTGTAAAGAGGAATTTTGAACTGAAAGAGTGAAATGATTTAAAAAAAGTATGAGCGAGTTAAAATAAAGATAGGTTGCGAAGCATATATAAAAATTCGACTTGATAAAAAATGGAAATATTATATGCATACTTAAATAGGAATAGAGAATGTTTTTTCATTAAAGAATGTGCTACACATAATAGTATAGATAGAACGCAAAATTAAGTAGAAATTGGAGAAAAAGCTTAAACGATAACGTTTGGCTCTATCATCATCATCCATCAACTTCAGTACGTTCTAACCGTTAAACCTCACCCAAACCCAAAACCTCTGAGAAACCATGCTCTGTTTCTGCACCTGCAAAAATGGCTGCTTTTGCAAAAACCTCTCCAGTCCCTCTCCACCCTGACCATCCCAATCATCAAACTCCCAAAACCCACAACTCCAAACTCCTCAGCTTCTCTCACAACCTCCAAGCCCACCACCTCTCCCTCAAAAGAACCCAAGAAGTCTCAGTCCTCAACACCTCCCCTTCCTCCTCCTCCTCCTCCTCCTCTATCACCACCCACAACCCAAATTCAGATATATGTCAACTATGCCTTACCGGAAACTTAGAACAAGCTCTCAAGCTCCTAGACTCGATGCACGAGCTTCAAATTTCTGTAGAAGAAGACGCTTATATTGCTCTGTTAAGGCTAAGCGAGTGGAAGAGAGCGTATGATGAGGGGGTTAGAGTGTACTCACACGTGTCGAATTCGATGACACGATTAAGTGTTAGACTTTGGTAATACTTTATTGAGTATGTTTGTGAGGTTTGGTGATTTGGGTAATGCTTGGTATGTGTTTGGGAGGATGGAGGAGAGGGATGTGTTTTCTTGGAATGTGTTGGTGGGTGGGTATGCTAAGGCGGGGTTTTTCGACGAGGCATTGGATTTGTATCACAGGATGTTGTGGGTTGGTATTAAGCCGGATGTGTATACTTTTCCTTGTGTGTTGAGGACTTGTGGGGGCGTACCAGATTTGGCGAGGGGGAGGGAGGTTCACGTGCATGTGTTAAGATTTGGGTTTGAGTCGGATGTGGACGTGGTTAATGCTTTGATCACTATGTACGTGAAATGCGGCCATGTTCTAAGAGCACGGTTGGTGTTTGATAGAATGCCGAGGAGAGATAGGATATCTTGGAATGCGATAATTTCTGGGTATTTTGAGAATGGAGAATGTTTGGAAGGGTTGAGATTGTTTCTTTTGATGTGTGAGCTTTCTATTGATCCAGATTTAAAGACCATGACTAGTATAATCTCTGCCTGTGAGCTTCTTGGTGATGTGAGATTGGCAAGGGAAGTCCATGGTTATGTTATGAGAACAGAGTTTGGAGCCGATGTTTCAATTTATAATTCTTTAATTCAGATGTACTCAACTGTTGGGCATTGGGAGGTTGCAGAAAAAGTTTTTTCTAGAATGGATTATAAAGATGTAGTGTCATGGACGGCATTGATTTCAAGTTACGAGAATAACATGCTACCTGCTAAAGCCGTGGAAACTTACAAATTGATGGAGCTAGAGGATGTCCAGCCTGATGCGATCACTATAGCAAGTGTTCTATCTGCTTGCGCTTGTTTAGGCCATTTAGATATGGGTGTTAAACTTCATGAGCTTGCTAACAGGACAGGGCTCATTTCATATGTTTTAGTTGCTAACACGCTCATTGATATGTATTCCAAGTGCAAATGCATTGACAAAGCTTTAGATGTTTTCCACTCTATTCCTGACAAGAATGTGATAACTTGGACTTCAATCATCCTTGGGCTCCGGGTCAACAATAGGAGCTTTGATGCTTTGATTTTCTTCCGCCAAATGAAACCCAATTTAAAGCCAAATTCTGTTACCTTAATTTCTGTTCTATCTGCATGTGGTAGAATAGGAGCTTTGATGTGTGGAAAAGAGGTTCATGCCCATGCATTGAGGACTGGAGTAGGGTTTGACGGTTTTATACCCAATGCGGTTTTGGACATGTATGTAAGATGTGGAAGA
The DNA here is from genome assembly GCA_013348765.1 of Carpinus viminea. Lineage (NCBI taxonomy): Eukaryota > Viridiplantae > Streptophyta > Magnoliopsida > Fagales > Betulaceae > Carpinus > Carpinus viminea. The sequence continues at coordinate 37,746,196 of CP054667.1, read as the reverse complement.
ATGGGATCAGCATGGAACCAATTTAACAGACACAAAAAAGATGTTGCAGCATGGAATATTCTGCTGACAGGGTATGCCGAGAGGGGGCAAGGAGCACAAGCTTTGGAACTATTCCAGAGAATGGTGGGGGAACTGGTTAGTCCAGATGATATTACATTTATTTCGCTGTTGTGTGCTTGTAGTAGATCTGGTTTGGTGACTGAAGGTTTGGAGTATTTCCATAGCATGCAAAATCAGTATTATATCACCCCTAATCTGAAGCATTATGCCTGCATTGTTGATTTGCTTGGCCGTGCTGGGCAATTGGAGGATGCCCATGAATTCATACAGGAAATGCCTATCGAACCTGATCCAGCCATATGGGGAGCCTTGTTGAATGCATGCAGGATCCACCGCCAAGTTGAGCTTGGCAAACTTGCCGCACATCGTATCTTTGAAAAGGATACAACTAGTGCTGGGTATTATATTCTCCTTTGTAATCTCTATTCTGACAGTGGTAAATGGGATGAAGTTGCAAAAGTGAGAAGGACAATGAGACAGACAGGGCTTACTGTAGATCCTGGGTGCAGTTGGGTGGAGGTAAAGGGAAAAGTTCATGCTTTCCTTAGTGATGATGATTTCCACCCTCAAATAAAGGAATTAAAAGCAGTTTTGGAGGGATTTTATGTGAAAATGAAGGCAATCGGTTATAATGAGCCAGAAAAGAGTTCTATGGGTGAAGTTGAAGCTTCAAAAGCTGAGATTTTTTGTGGGCACAGTGAGAGACTGGCCATTGCATTTGGGCTCATTAACACTGCCCCTGGGGTACCAATTTTGGTGACCAAGAATCTATACATGTGCCAGAGCTGTCACAATACTGTCAAATTTATCTCTAAAGTTGTTCGTAGGGAGATATCTGTTAGGGATACTGAACGATTCCACCATTTCAAGGATGGCATCTGTACTTGTGGGGATGAAGGTTATTGGGAAAAGCCTGATATGTAAGAGTGCTGAAGGAATTTCTAATTTTGTGTTTAGTTTTAAAACGAAGGACCGACATACTTCAGGGTGGTTGCACTCAACAGTCTTTAATGGACCTAAGGATCATGAATTGGCTCTCTAAATCCAACAGGTGCCTTGGCAGGAAAAGATAGAATAGACCATGAGAATTTGCATTGCAAGAAAAGCTTGAACATCATACACATATTTCCAAGTGGTGATCGACTGAAGAAAGAGAAGCTGCTTTTCAGATCAGGAGAACTGATATAGGAATTTTGAGGGAAGCTGCCGATGGAAACGCCAAATGTTTCTATGGATTGCTTCTTTCACCTCTCACGCAATGCTGCGCACAAGGGCAGCGGGACAGGCTCATCCGCTCTTGCAACTTGCTTGGAACGGGTAGGATTCCGTTCCGTAGTCGAACTCCCCTCACCATGTAATAAATGAGTAAATAAGATTTTTTAACTCCTGCTCCTCGGGGGATTGTTATCTTCATGATGGTTGTTGGTAAACTGTGGTTTTATTCTCGAGATTTGATAGATGTAATTCCTTGTAAATGTCCAACGAACCAAAAAAAAAAAAGAACATTGTGAAGGGGGTCACTGACTATTGAATGTATATGCTTATGTTAAATTATTGATGTGATATAATCATATAATATCAATATACTGCTTCCTCCCAAATTTGTCACCTCACGATATCCATGTCGTCAGAAGAAAGTAGTCAATGCTAAAGAATGCAAGGACACTGATAGTATATTGGAGCGTTTCTTCGTTGTCTTTAGTTAACAAATGCTTCCATTCACCTTCCTGCATCTTCTGTACAATCAAGACATGATTTATTAGCCTTATTTACAAGATTTCGAAGTTCACCAGGTTGTTCTTACCAATTATTTCTCCTGTCTCGGCTCTCTGTTTTGTGCATTATGTGTTGTTTTGTGCAGATGTATAGCTATACGCAGATGCTAGGAGGAACAGTTGAGACAAATCTAGCAGTTAAGAAATTCCAGAACTAAAGTGCTTAGATACTCATCAAGCTCACTGCTCAAACGTTTCCTAGGAACTTGCATTTACATGCCACGAGCAAAACTCTCTGCTCAGAAAACAAAAAAAGGAAGAAGAAGAAGAGAAAAAAGACAAAGAAACTCCCCTGCCACAACCTTCTTGATCTCCGTCATGCTCCCTCCCCCACACTACTCCCCGCCCTTATAAACTTTTCCATACCTCCCTTTGGTTCCCCTTTTCTTTTTAGTTTCAACAGCTTTTTTTGTTTGGAGTTTAGATCTTAGATCTACTGCAACCTTTCCACACACTCAGGCTACATGTCTTCTCTCCTCCACCATCTTCGGCTACCTTTCCTTCCATCAACGTGTCCTTTGTTAGAATGCATGTACGCCACATGCCACCATGATGCGCTTGGCCTACACGTGCCACCGCACTCCTTTGTTTCTCCAAGTAGATCTGACGAATATCTACACCTGCTCCTCTAGCTCTCTTTTGATGGAGCGTCTTGCTGCAAAGAAGACTCTAGATCCAAATTTGGACCTCAACATAACTGACTTTATTGTGATCTCTCTCACAGGTCAAGGTGGGACTCATTATCTACTTATAAATATATCTCTTAGCCTTCACAGCTCATTCTGCAATTAAAGCTAAGAACCTTTCGGAAGCTATTTATGGCACTCGCAAATTTTGATCATGAACCATTACAACCAACATTGTTAGTAGCATTCCCACACTCTCCTTCCGTCTTGAAAATCTTCTGCAAGATATTGGGTCTGCTTGATCCACCAGTTTTACTGATGCCTTCCTACACTCTAGCGTAAGTGGTGAAGGCTTGAAGCAGGGTAGTTGAATAGGAATCCGGCTAATAAGCTTGGGTTCAGATAGTCAATACAATCCTTTTAGCAGTTTTTGTTATCTTATTTATGGCATTCTAGAGGTGAAGAATTTGTTAAAAAGAGTTTTGAGCAGAACTTTTCCAGGTGAGTGGCTATGTTTTAGGTTGGTACTTGGTTACTTGGTCGAGCAGTATTATTTTGTTGGTTTTTGATTTGGTTTCTTTAATGTTCTCTTTTTGTATTGCTCTGCTGTGTGTAAATATCTATATATATATATGAATATATAAGTTCACACATTACCTTACACTGTAAATCTGAATCGTAGGGTCTGCGTAAAACAAGAAGAAGCAAGCTGTTATCAAATATCTGGCCCATTCTTATAGACAAATAACAATCGAATACCTAAGTTTCACACAATTATTCAGATTGAGGAGCGATTCCTAGCACTCTCTAGCACTCTTTAAAAAATATATATAAAATGAGGAAAAGAAAATGAAACATATGCATATATATGCCAAGTGGAGTTTTTCATATTTTCACTGCCTTCTTGATCGTCCTGATGGATGACTTGATGAAACTGTTCCCTGCAGCATGGTCTCCATCACTATCATCATCACCACTTACCATCGGCTTCTTGCCTATGCAGTCCACTCCCTTCTTCATCCCCAAGATCAGAGATGGAGAAGACGGAATTCGCCGAAAGGCCCTGGCACTCTCGGATCTCACAAGCTTTCTTTCCTTCCCATTATGGTCCCTTGTCTCCCTCACCTCAAACCTACTACTTCCAATTCCCTCGACGATACCACCCACATTGATCTCTTCTTTCTGTACTTCTCTAGCCTCTATCTCAACGATTTCTTCTATCCTCCTGACACCATCCTTTTCTTCAGATTCTGGAGGTATGGAAATCTTTACCTCCTTTTGTGGGTACTTTTGATTCAGTTTTCTGATTATATCATCAGTCTTGCTCTTTTCGCTTTCGTTCACATTTTGAGGATCCAGCTCCTCTTGAGTATTATCTAAAAGCATCTGTAGCCATTTCTCTACATTCCCTTTACCACGCTGCTTCCTGCTCTCTTCATCTTCCTCTATTTCTGGCTCTCGAGGAACTGGGAATTGAATGTTAAATTTCTTCCCTTCTCCTATTTCAAGTTGATGAAGTTTATCCTCAAGTGGGATTTCATCCTCCAAGGCAACAATTAATCCGTTATGTTCTTCAGGCTTCTCCTTGGTAATCTTTTTTGCAGGTACTTTCACTTCCTCAATTTCCTTTAGCTTTCCTTCTTCATCAAGAGATAAACCAGCTTCAGATGCCCTCTGTTCCTCCTCTAGGAACACTCTCAGTTCTTTGTGTAAAGGCGTTTTTGGCTTGATTTCTGGTAAACAAAGAACGGTTCTACTGTCCCTCTCTTCAAAAAAGGTATCATCCATTCTTGATCTCTTCCTTGCATGCTCCCAGTCAGGCCTAATCTGCAACTCAATCTCATCTCTTTGTTTATATTTCCTGTGAAGTTCTTTCTCTGAGGAATCACAAATTGCTTTCTGTGCTTCAAGTCTTGCCATGAGTGCGTTACTTGCAGCCTGATTCAGTCTCAGCTGCTCCTTATAAATGACACTCCTACAAACGAACAATTCAGATATGAGAAAAATTAAAAGCAACAATCTTTGCACATTAGTGAGGTTTTATTTTTTTATTTTATCGATCTTACTGGTGCATTGCATCTCGAATCATCTTCTCTAGCATAGTCCTATATGAATGCTGTGCCTCTGCTAGTCGCCTGCACTTTTCTGCCCTTCTCCTGCGTTTTATCAGCACCAATTCCAGTTCTTGAATTGTGAGCTTTTCCTCCTCATTCTTTTGCTTCAGCTCATTTACTTCATCATCCAGTTTTTGTACTTCTGTCTGCATCTTTACAGATTCTTCTCTTTGTTTCAAGGAATCTCTAGCTATGACAATTGCTTGGTATGGGTTTGTAACAAAGTCCGGGTTTTCATTTTCTTTCAAGACATTAGGCTTTACTTTTCTTGCAGCTATCACAATCAAATGAATATGGGGTTGTTAGGAAAAGGAATTCTCTTCAGATAAAACTGAAACAGGTCATCTATTTGATATTCTTCTACTTACCAATTGCAGGGGGCTGTAACCTTAGCTGCCTATTGTAGTCCAGTGATTTCAAGGCTGACGATGTGTCATAATGTTCCCTTCTAGATACAACAATGGCGGCAGGAGCGAGGCCAATTCTCTCTTTGGATTCGATGAAATGTTGTGGAAAAGAATGCGACTCTACTTTCTGCGAAGCATTCAATTCTTCATTTTCACCTTCAGAAAACAAAAATGAAAATGTTCTGTGCCTGCTAAGTATGAAACAAGAAATTATTACCAACCTTTGTTGTTATAAATTACAATGCATAGAAAGGAAAATAAATGAAACAGACCCACCTGAAATCTGAGTTTTTGGAGGCGAAAATGGACAAGAACTGGTTTACAGAGATACCCAGTTGAAATTCCCACCATGGGATCAAAAACTCCAGCTTACTATGCTTCTTCTTGCAGACTTGACGCTGTAATATTCTCAGATTGCTTGCAACAGTTAGCCCTCCCCCTGCAATTTTAGCCAAAAGACCAATAAATATGAGAGACAGAGAGAAAACAGAGAGACAGAGGTATAATAGAGATCAAGTTGTATACTTGAGCAAGGAAACCAATGATCGATATCCCAAGCGAGAGGAGAAGCCGAATCAGCATGATAGTAGAGAACATTTCCGTACGGATCGACTCGAATCACTGTAGGGTCAAAGCCAGCATTCCTAAAATTGAAGAATAGAGCGAAAATCAGAAACCCCATCATTTGAATTTTTGTAAACGTGTTCATATGTTGGAGTTACGGAGTAAAACTCCAAGCGGTACCCGAGGTGGTTGAGCTGCTTCCACAGGAGACTGACATAGATCTTTGGCTTCGCTGTTGGTTTAGCTTTCGGGTCAATAATTGGGAACATCTGATCCAAATCCCTTGCCCTCAAGGTCTGTAAAACCAAAAGGTGTCACAGAGAGCAGGACAATATAAGAATTATAAGAGGAAAGAAAGAAAAAAAAAATTCCAGAATTTTATGAAAAACACATAATTCATTCAACATTCTAGACCCAAAATCCGATCCAAACTTGTTTAATTCATGAGAAACTCATAATTGTTTAAGAATTATAAGGAAAAAAAAAAAAACCAGAATTCTACGAAAAACCCATAATTCATTCAACATTCTAGACCCAAAAGTGTCTAATTCATGAGAAACCCATACTTCGTTTACATTACAGATATCAAAGTTTGAATTTCTAGCGAAACTGACTAATTATAATGATCTTATGTCCAGATATGACAACCAAAGGGCACTAAGAATTCCAGTAAATTCTGTTTGTTTGCAGAGAAAATGATTCAAATGGAAAATACATTTTTAGTATCTCAGAATTAGGTTGGCTTGCTTATGCTGAGTGTTGCTACTTTCTGAAAACCAAGAGGCTGAAATTACAAAACCCAGAATTCATTTTATATTACTTTTTATTTTCCAGCGTTTTCTAGGCAAGCAATCAGAGAATGAAAGAGGGTAGTTTTCTTACCTCATCTTGCTCCAGACCGTAAGGTGTGTAAGTGAAAGGAGGGCCATGGCTGTAGGGCCAGACACGGCGGTCGCGGCAGAGCTTCGCGTAGGCTTTCGGGTATCCGAAGCTCTCGCTGACTACCATTTCTTCTTCTGTGAACGCATTCTCAAAAGCCATTGTTTCCAACTTCTTCTTTGGAGAAAGCATGGATGCAGGGGGCTTTTGGTTTCGCTAAGAAAGAATCTAACGGTCGACTTTAGTTTTTAAATGCTGGCAATTTTCAAATTACGTGCCACGTGGGCAAACGGTGGAGTGGGTGCAACGGCTAGATAGCGTGGGCCATTATTAATCAATCTTCTTCTTCTTCTTTCGTTTTGTCTTGTTTTTATTTTTAAGTAATGTAATCAATCTTCTTAAGAAAAAGTCTTGATTTGAAAAGATAGCAAAGCAGATTTTACTTATTTATTTATCAATTTTTATTTTTGTCTTGAATTGTGATCGGTAATTTGGTACATGATAAGAGTATAAACTGTTCGAGGAATAATTTTACATTGCATGGACAAGATTTTGGACATATTTGTAATGAATGGACAACCCTCTTTTATTGAACCGATTTTATGAAATGAGTTAGGTTACGAATTTTTTCATGGTATGTTTAATCACTAGTTATCCTAAAGCTTAAATTTTAAATTTTTGGGATAATTGGTAATTTAAGATAATATCAAAACCTACCATAAGACGAATGAGACCCACATTACTTATCACGTGACGATGACCTAAAAATATACTGGCATGCATGTGAAAGAGGGTGTTGAGAAATAATTTAATACCTATGGACAAGATCTTGTGCATGTTTATAAAGAATGAACAACCATTTTTTATTGAACTGATTTTATGAGATGAGTTAAGTTTACAATTTTTTTCACAAACTTATCCACCAAAATGAAAAGAGATGGGGCCCTCGCAAAAATAGTACAAAGACTTTTTATCCAACTATTTCAAAAAGCGACAAGTGTCATTCCTTATTTTTGAATTTCTCAAAAATTAATATTTAAGTTCCTAAGTTAGTAGAATAACAATAAATGACTCTTATATATATATATATATATATATATATATATATGAGAGATGATACTTATCACTTATTGAAGTAGGTTGAAGGAAATTTATTCTAAAATTGTTTAGGGTTAATTATGATATTTACATGTAATGTAACACTCTAGTTCTATATTAAGAAGACGAATAACTTGCATTGTTTACTAATCATTGTAAGAGACTGAATTATTTCATAAGTAATTGTAAGAAAACTTGAGATGAACTAATCTTTTAAAATGATTCGTACTCATCAAATTCTTTCTTTATCTGCCCAAATTTGTCTTTAACCAAATTCTTCACCATTTATTAGGTTTTTTTTGGGTCTTTATTTTCTAAGTATCCCTCAAACTATAGGACCAATGAGTACAAGAATGGGTTGAGTTTGAAATTTTGTTTATGAATACGGTGAATCGTCCTTCAAATGATTGAGAAATTATAAGTTGGATCCTTGAAATCCCTTTTTTTTTATTCTTTCCTGGGTGATTGGACCGTTCAAAATAAAAACAAGCATTTTCTTTCTTGCTGTCATTCACTCATTCTAAATAAAGAGACTCAGAGAAGAGGTCAAGGTTGTTTTGCTTCCACTTTCTACCTTCTAGTGTAGCGAATTTGAAAAGAGAAAATTAGACGCAATTATTGCTGTCGTTTCATCATTGTAGTTTGAACAAAAGTGTTTAACGAACACATAAAAGTGACTTTATAACCACCAGGTCCACCACTAAACCAAAATCTCCAACAATCCAAGATTTGTGCTTTCCTTGGCCAGCTTTTATGGGCTCTCTCTAAAGTTCCTAAAATGACAGGTCTCCCAAGTTGTGGTATCAAATATGTTTTACCACAAATTTTCCAGCCATTTTCTCATCTTCAAATAAATAAACAAAGATTTTAATATCAAATCTTACACAATATATTCTAACATTTAGCTGGAAAGGTAATGGCTACGTCATATTTTGTAACCTTAGGTCCTTGTAAATATTTTCATCACCATTTTATTAAGAACATGTTTGGGATTGAGTTTGAGAAATAGAGCTTTTAAGTCAAAAAGAGCTTTTAGCAAAAACTTTATTTTTAAGCTTTTACTAAAAATGTTTTTTGGCCATTTTTAGGCTTTCTGGACCCTTAAAAGAGCTTTTAATTTTTTTTATCAAACGACTACTTTTTTTTCTTTCAAACGGACTTTTTGAATATTAAAAGTACTTTTAGGTCTCCCAAACGCAATTCCAAACAGCCCTTAAGAGAAATTGCTAAAAGTCCACGGGTTTTGAGATTGTGATTGAGAAAGATTTTCATCCCTCTTTAGCAGCCACATTAATTTCATGCTAGTACCCCCTGCCTCGTGAACAGTGATCGATGCCTAAAAGTGCTTATTTGGACCCCTTAATTTATATTCGTTAGGCCTTTAGCATTGTTAATATCTAATCATTTTTAGTATTTTGTGTTGTGCAGGACATTGCATTAAATCATGGCTAGCAAGGGCAAGAAAGGACTTAAAGAGAAGAAGCGCAAAGTCGTTCGATCGCGCTTGTACGTTCACGCCTCACCACACTCCAGCCGCGGCCACACGCAGTCATACGCCTTTGCCCTCCACGTCGCCACGCACCAGCGCATGCGGCACGGATCGCCACAACCACGTGATGCGCGGCAGCCCTAGATTATATCGTTGACGCGTACCTCGACGCACTTCCGCATATCGACCTAGCGGGCGGTTATTTGCGTGAGCGTGTGCCTGCGTTAGACCACAAATCTCGAATGCACTACACTGCGTTGAGCGACCTATAAATAGGTCTCGTGTGTTCAATTGTAAAACACGCATTGAGGTGTCCTTTGTGGAACCTCCCGTTCTTCATTGTAAACACTCCTAAACGTCGATTTAATTTAATGCTTTATTTATTTTGCTTTAGTCTCTTATTTCCCTTCACCATGTTTTATCTACTTATTTTATGCTTAGTTTAATACTCCGTTTAAATCATTTTTGTTTTGCTTGTTCGTTTCAATTCAATTTCGTGACAAGGTTGCGTTGATTGTTGCTTGTAAATTGTTAAGCGTCGACTACCGTTAGGAGATACATCGGATATTCGTCTTGGACCATTATCCGTTGTGACCTCTTGTATGTTTGCCTCGGGTAGTTCGACAAGATCGTGTAGCAACAATAGGACATGCATTAGTGCTTAATCGATGAAACGGACGTATGCATTAATTAATAGCAAATAGAATACGCCTAGTAGCGTAATCGTTGTTGAAGTATGAACTAGGCATGTTTTATGTTGATTAAATTATGGTGAGGTAGATTAGGACCTTAGCATTTTATTTCTTTATTTTTTCTTGCTTTTAATTAAGTTTTATTTTACGCTTTATTTTATTGCATTTAGCTTAGTTTAATTTTATACGCATACACTTTCGATGTTGGAACTAGGTTAAGATTTTATTAGTTTAAGCGTTTTAAAGTTGGTTTTTTGACAAACACGATTCTTTGTGGGTTCGACACTCGCACTTGCACAGCCACATTACTACGATCGACTCGTGCAATTGGCGAGTACTATTTTTGGTACGATCAAACAGCCACAAGAGCATGGCTTCTCAAGTAACTGTGTTTACGGGTATAATATCATGAGTAATTCTATAAGTCTTTCTTGTATTACTATTGTGTCTATCTAAAAATGAGGTAACTTTTAAAATCACCGTTTGATTAAATCCAATAATGATCAATCATAAACCTAATTATGATTTTAAGAGTTACATCATCCTTGGAAAAATACAAGAGTGACACAAAAGGAACTTATAGCATTTACTAGAATGCATTGTCACTTTGCCTCCATGAACTGACAACTATACTGCCCGACCCCATCAAACTACCATTTTGTGCCGAAAACTTCTATTTTGTCAGTCAAAGGCGTTAACTTAGATGGTCAACTTGTCACTTTGCCCCTATGAACTACAACATATTGTTACTTTGCCCTATGAACTACAACGCATTGTGACTTTGCCCCATAAACTACAACGCATTGTAACTTTGACTGTTTGAGTTAACGCATTTAACTGACGGAATAAGAGTTTTGGGTACAAAATAGTAGTTTAATGGGATTGGGCAACATGGTTGTCAATTCATAAAGGCATTGAAATGTACTGTAATGCCCAAAAAAAAAAAAAATGATAGTTTTCTTTCATGGGAAGTCTAATCAACTTCACCGGGCATTCTTCTATGAAAAATAATAAAGACACAATTTTGACTCAACTTTTTTCTTATTTTTTATTTTTTATTTTTTTTTAAATTAAAAGCGATAACATTTTATGTGATCCTTTTTTTATTTGGTGTTTTCTTTAAAAAAATGGTATTTTTCTTCATAAAAACAATCATTTTTTTTAAAATTGTCATTATTATGAAGAAAAAGACCTTTTTAAAATAAAAATAAAAAAAAAATAAAAAAAGGACCAAATAGGATGTTATTGCTTCATAATTTTTATTTTTATTTTTTTTGTTTAAAAAAAAAAACCACATAAGAGAAAAGTTGGATCAAAGTTATGCCAAAAAATTGTTCATTTATCATGCCTCGCCTTATATAATCCTCAACACCATTGAATTGATTGGATGGTTGGGAAAGTGTGTATTGAAATTGATCATGATTACTCCATAATGCGGGATTTACTTTAGTTAAAAACACTGATTATTTTTTAAAAACACTCCCAAACTGACCCTAAACATAAGTAGAGTAAAAATATTGTTACCATTATTTAGACAGGTTAATGGTTCTTATAAAGAATGAATTTGTGTATACATATAGATATGTATATGGTGAATTTATACATGAGGTTCATGCTGCATTGGTGGAACACCTGTTGTGTTAGGCGTGGGCAGGGACTGAACTAGAAGGGGGTTGGGGCTTAACCCCCAAAGCCACAAAATATTCTCTATTTTTATTTATTTTAAAAAAATACTTTTATAATTCTTTTAATTTTTTTAACGGTAATGTTAACTATTACATTAAGGACTTATTTAGGCGTGTGTTTGAGTAGCCTAAAAGTGTGTTTAACACTAAAAAATTCCGTTTGAAAAAAAAAGGTAGCAGTTTAGTAAAACAAATCGGGGTGAAGTCTACATACCTCCTCAAACTAGTACCCAATTGACAATATCTTCTTAAATTTTCAATTGTGACAATTTTCCCTCCAAATTACCAAAACATTGTCAATGTCTCTCCCAAAGCTTGCAAAAAGATAAAAATGCCCATATATATATATATATATATATATATATATATATATATATTTCTTAATAAGACAAAAATACCCTTGTAAATTGAAAAAAAAAATTATTATTATTTTTAAATTAATTAAAAAGTATGATTTTTTTAATAAAAAAACGAATATTTTTAATAAAAAAAAAAACATTTTTGTTTTAGAAAAAGAAAATTGTTAATTTTTTTAAAACGAAAATTTTTATTAAAAAATTTATAAAACAAAACAAATTTTCAATTTTTTTTTAAATCTAAACTTTTTAATTTTTTTTTCTTATAAAAGGATTTTTTTTTTAAAAAAAAATTAGACGTGCCACCCTTTGGGTTTTTTTTTTTTAATTTTTTTTATTTGTAGTTTTAGGTTTTAGGTTTTTTTCTAGAAGTTTTAGCATTTTTTTTTAAAATTTTTACAAATGGTAGTTTCATCATTGGGGGAATATTGATAATTTTTAGTAGTTTTTGGGGTAGGGAGGGAGGGGGGGCATTGTCAAAATTGAAAGTTTGGAAGGGACATTGTTAATTGGGTGGTAGTTTGAGGGGGGTGGACTTTTCCCCAAAAAATGAAAGCACTTTTAAATATCCAAAAAGTTTAAAAATAGCCAAAACGCACTTTTGATAAAAGTTTATTGTTAAATATATTGTAAAGAGTGAAAGAATGAGAGAGAGAAGAGAGAGAGTGGAAGCATATAATTTGATGTAGATTGGACTTATCGTCAATCTATCTTATCATTCATTATTATATTTAAATTTCGTATTTTATCTTTATTAAATGTTTATTAGGTTTAGGGAATCTATAATTCGTATTTTATCTTTATTAAGTATTTATTAGGTTTAAAGAGTTTATAATTCGTATTTTGTCAAGTTTAGGGTTTTGGAGTTATATATACATGCTTATAGCATCCAAAAAAGACAGTTGTTATTGATTATTGATTTTTATTAATGAGAATACTTAGAGTTGAGTTTATTCCTCTTTTTCCTTCAAAATGTTAGAGAGTATCTAGATTTTCAAGAAGAGTTCTTAGATCATTGATAGTCTCAAGATCTAGAATTAGTTATACGTTGCATATTTGTTGTTCTTCGCTACGGCCCACTAAGTTGCGCTGCATCAATTAGTATCAGAGATAGGTTACTTTCCATGAATGGGGAGGAACAACCGCTTTGCAGACATAAACGAGGTGTACGTACACATGAAGACAACACTTAAGGAGCAATCGGCGATTCATTTACGGCACATGGAGGAGAAATTTGGTGGTCTAACGGTGCCTAAGAAGGGGCGTGCACACACCTAACACAGGGTCCCTACTAATCAATTAGCCAACATTGATGATTTGAACATTCGTTGTTGTCAACCAAGATCGTGTTACGCGGGGGCGGAAGACAAACTTATCGCTGAAACCCGATGACACATGGAGGAGCAATTTACGATTTTGGGGGATCAATTCAAAGCCCTCACTACCCAATTTTCCAAAATGGGTGGTTACAATGAGAATGGATCTAGAAACCCGTTACAGCACCAAGCAGGACGTCCTTGCATAAGCTCATGTCAATGTGAGTAGGTTCAAACTCGATACACCAGAATTCCAAAGTTGCTTGCAACCCAAAGAGTTCATGGTGGCAGAAAAAAGATATAAAATTTTCCCAAAAAGAAGTACCTAGGAAGATGGTGGGGAAGGTGCCTAGAGAGGTGGCAGAGATTATGCATCAATCGGTCATGGAGGAGGAAGATGGCTTTATTGTGGAATATTGCTCGGTAGATTGGACCTCTCCACCAATTTGTGACATCTATCCTGATGAAGAGGAGTCGTTAGAAAAGGTAAATCTCTTGGATACACACCATGTGTTTGATAAGAGCCTCGAAGATAAAGCCTTTGATTTGAATGTAGCACCAATTAACTATGTCGATTTCATCGGGGTGGATGCTATTTTATCAAATTCTTCTAACCAAATTGGTGATGAGATCTGTATGGAGGGAGAGAGACGAGAAGAGTGTGACAACGTCGGCAAGCTTGACTTTTGGCAAACTGATGTGCGGGGCAATCAAGATTATCATCACGGTCTCCCAATGATTAGGGGCATCAAGTGTATTTTAGGGTGTTGCCTTGTCTTGATTTTGAGAAAATGATATTGGAATGAGTTGACTGGACACCCAAAGGATCGTGGAAAAGACAGTTTGAATTCGGGGCGAATTCTTTCCAACCTAGGGAGGATGATGTAGATTGGACTTATCGTCAATCTATCTTATCTCTTATTATTGTATTTAAATTTTGTATTTTATCTTTATTAGCGTTTATTAGGTTTAGGGAGTCTATAATTCGTATTTTATCAAGTTTAGGGTTCTGGGGCTATATATACATGCTTATAACCTCCAAAAAACAGTTGTTATTGATTATTGATTTTTATTAATAAGAATACTCAGAGTTGAGTTTATTCCTCTTTTTCCTTCAAAATGTTAGAGAGTATCTAGATTTTCAAGAAGAGTTCTTAGATCATTGATAGTCTCAAAATCTAGAATTAGTTATCCACTGCATATTTGTTGTTATTCGTTGCAGCCCACTAAGTCGCGCTGCATCAGTTATGATGTAGATTGGACTTATTGTCAATCTATCTTATCTTTCATTATTATATCTAAACTTTGTATTTTATCTTTATTAAGTGTTTATTAAGTTTAGGGAGTCTATAATTCACATTTTATCTTTATTAAGTGTTTATTAGGTTTAAGGAGTCTATAATTTGTATTTTATCAAGTTTAGGGTTTTGGGGCTATATATATATGCTTATAGCTTTTGGAAAAAACAGTTGTTATTGATTATTGATTTTTATTAATGAGAATACTCAGAATTGAGTTTATTCCTCTTTTTCCTTCAAAATGTTAGAGAGTATCTAGATTTTCAAGAAGAATTCTTAGATCATTGATAGTCTCAAAATCTAGAATTAGTTATCCGTTGCATATTTGTTGTTCTTCATTGCAGCCCACTAAGTCGCGCTGCATCAACATTATATAGAGTTTGATTTATTTTATGAATAAAGAGGTCACTATTTATAGAGAGGCTATAAGTGATAGACAAGTAACCTAGTAGACAAAGAGTATGTTTGGAATTGCGGTGGAAAATAAAGCTTTTAGATATAGAGCTTTTACTTGTAAGCTTTTGGTAAAAGTGCTATTACTGAAAAACTGTTTACATGTTTGATAACTACATGTCTTAAGTGCTTTTGTGATGTTAATGATGTTTGGTAACAAAACTAAAAATATGATTTTCAATGCAAAAATGACAATAAATGACATGTAATGATTTTTTTTTAGTATAAGCAAAAAAAATAAAAATAAAAATCATTATATGACACCAAATATGTGTTATTTTACGTGAACTCATTACATGTTTTTCAATAAATGCCTAAGGTTGGTAATGATTTTATTTTTCATTTTATGCCAGTCTTTTTATATGAAAATGGTTAATGTTAGCTTTCACATGTAAAAATTATTTTGTAATGGTTTATGTAACAAAACGTCAACATTTTCTTTCTTTTGTACTTATATGTAATAAAAAATCATGTCAATCATTTTCTTCCTTTCTTTTTTTAAAGTATTTAACACATAAAAAAGAACAACATTCAAGGAGATCTTTACAATATTTTAAATAGTTTATAACAAAACAATATAAAAAAAGAAAAAAGAAAAATAGCGGGTTATAAGTAGATTGGCAATATAATCATATTCAATGTTTATAGAATTTTCATTAGACATCTTTGATTGTTGTATGCTTGACTCATCTTGTGATTCGTCTTCGCCTATACTATCAGTAGGTATAGAAATTGATAATCAAAAGTGTTTTGAAATGTACTATCTTACCTTTACATTGGTATAGGCTTTGTATTTATAATTGAAGTTGTTACAATAGATAACAATATTTGAATCCAGAAATATATCAAATTACATTTGAATTTAAACTTTAACTACTTTGATGCTTATCAGTTGTAACTGTATAATCTTTATCTTGAGAAGCTTTATCTTGGAGACTCTTTTGAATTTGAAACTTGGATATAATCTTGAGACTTATCCTTATCCTTAACACGCCCCCTCAAGGTCAACGGTAAAGGAACGATGTTGAGCTTGAACAAGAGATGCAAACCGAGTACATGATAGAGGTTTTGTAAATATATCCGCAAGTTGATCTTTTGTAGATAGAAATTGAACATCAAGTGTCTTCTTGTTGACCCTATCACGAACAAAATGAAAATCTATCTCGATGTGTTTCATGCGTGTGTGACAGATTGGATTTGAGGAGAGATAAGTGGCACCAATATTGTCACACCACAAAACTAAAGCTTGAACCAAAACACCAAGTTCATGCAATAATGATTTTAACCATTGGATGTCAGCAACAGTGTTTGCAAGAGCTTTATACTCGGTTTTGGTGCTAGACCTAGCAACCATTTTTTGCTTATGGCAACTCCATGAGATTAGATTTGGACCAAGAATAATAGAGAAACCTCATGTAGAATGGTGATCATCATGTGAGCCTGCCCAATCTGCATAAGAAAATGCTTGAATTAAATTTAAAGAGGAACATCGAAATTGTAGACCAAATGTCATTGTCTGTTTAAGATAGCGCAAGAGATGCTTAGTAGCCTATCAATGAGGCTCAAGTGGCTTGTGCATGAATTGTGACAGCTTGTTGACAATGAAAGCAATGTCCGGTCTCGTAATGTGTAAATATTGGAGAGCTCCTATTGTACTGCAGTAGAGAGTGGGGTCATAAAAAATAGTCCCTTCAAAGGCTGTAAGGCTGGTTGAAGCAGCCATTGGTGAAGCAATCGGCTTGGCATCACCCATTTTTGTATGAGTTAAAAGGTCTAGGATATACCGTTGCTGGGATAGGTATGTAATTCCTGACTGATGTAGAACCTCAACTCCTAGGAAAAAATTCAAACTTCCAAGATCTTTGATAGCGAACTCAGAGTGTATTTGTGAGATCAAATCAGTTATGGCAGTAGCTATAGAGCATGTAATAATTATGTCATCCACATAAATAAGAACATACATGGTTATGGCAGGAGATTTATATATGAACAATGATGTATCAGATTTTGAGCCATGAAAACCAAGAGTAATTAAACGAGTGCTTAACCTTGAGAACCAAGCTCGGGGGGCTTGTTTAAGCCCCTAGAGAGCTTTTTACAGCTTGCATAGGTGTAGGGGAAATTGAGGATGAGTAAATCCGGGTGTTGAGTCATAGACTTCTTCAGATAAAACCCCATGTAGGAATGCATTGTTCATGTCAATTTGACGAATAGCCCAGCCATTTGAAATTGTAATAGAAAGGATTGTACAGTATCGTAGTGGGTTTAATTATAGGCCTGAATGTTTCACCAAAATCCACACCAGGTTGTTGATGAAAGCCTTAGGCAACAAGACATGCTTTGTATCTTTCAATCGACCCATCAGCTCGTCGTTTGATATGAAATATCCATTTACATCCTACAATATTCCAAGCCTTTGAAAGGAAAATTAATTTCCATGTTTGATTTTGTAACAATGCATCAAACTCACAGTTCATTGCTCTTCTCCATTGAGGATGCTTGATGGCAAAAGAATAGCATGTTGGTTCCACCAAATCCAGGTTCACTTCGGTTAGTAGAGCATAAGGGAGAGGATATTTTGTGGTACCATCGATGGGTATTTTTGGTTTGACAATACCATGTTTTGCTCTTGTAGTCATGGAATGGGTGTTATTAGAAATATTTTGGCTTATAGTGTGGGGACCTACGGATGTGAAAGTGTTTGTGTTGAGAGTGGCTAAGGGATCCATGGCTTGGATGACTATTGGGTGAGTTATGAGTGGGGTAGTTGCTGGAATTTCAGTAGGTATGGCAGGAGTTGTTCCACAACTTGGGTGACTATTGGGTGTGTTATGGGTGGCGTAGGTTCAAGAATTTCAGCAAGTATGGCAGTGACTTGATGAGGTTTATAAGGACTAGTCATGGATGTGTTTATGGTGGGAACTTAGGAAGCCATAGAGGGACCGGGTAATGTGGGTATTGGTCTAAGCGCAAAAGAGGATCTGCGTGTAGGTGAGGTGTTTTGCCTATGAGGAGTGACGTTAGGTGAGGGAGATTGACGTGAATTTGCAGTTAGGTGCACACTTGTTGCTGCTGGAGATATAATGGGCTTGATGAGAGAAAGGTAAAAAGGAGCTGGACCTAAAATTGACGTAGACACAGACGGTGATTTTTCAGCCTGGGAACAAGGAAAAATTTCTTCTTGGAAAATCACATCTACTTAGAAGTAAACTCTACTGGTTTGAATATGAAAACATTTGTAACCTTTGTGTAGAAGACTATATCCAAGGAATAGACACTAAACAGATCGAGGATGCAACTTATTAGCATTGTATGGTCGTAGGTTTGGCCAACAAGCTGAACCAAAATCCTTTAAAAACTTGTAGTCAAGTTGGATTTTGAAAAGAATTTCGAATGGAAATTTGTTTTGTAGAATATTTGTGGGCATTCGATTTATGAGATAACATGTAGTGACAAAAGCATCTTCCCAAAAACGAATAGGAACAGATGCATGAAAGAGAATAGCTAATCCAGTTTTGATAATATGTCGATGCTTTCTTTCAATAGCCCCATTTTGTTGATGGGTATGAGGACAAGATAGTCTATGAGTAATGCCATTTTGTTGAAAATATTTATGGAGTGAGCGATATTCACCTCTCTAGTTAGATTGAACACACTTGATTTTTGTGTTAAAGAAACATTTAACATAATATTGAAATTTAACAAAAATAGCATAAACATCACTCTTATGCATAATTGGAAAAAGCTAGGAGTAACGACTAAAATCATCCATAAATGAAACATAATATCTGAAACCAGATTTGGAACAGATAGGGGAAGGACCCTAAACATCTATGTACATTAATTCTAAAGGAAATTTATTGCGATGTAGAGACTTGGAGAGGGGTAGTTGATGACTCTTGGAACCAAGGCAAGCAGCGCAAGAGGTGGGTTCTTTTTATTTTGCAAAAATGAAGCTTGAATGAAGATAAGACATGACAAACAACACTTAGAGCCGGATGACCCCACCGGGAATGCCAGCTAGACACAGACGCACGTTCACCCACCAAGGCAGTTGGATCACGCGGTTTATTGACATTTGAAAAAGAAGGAATGAGGTAGAGCTTGTGATTAATCTGGCCTTGTAGAAAAGTGTTCCCTGTAGCCTGGTCTTTCACAAAAAATTTACATGGATGAAACTCAAAGTAAGTATTAGTAGCTTTGGTAAATTGATGTACAGACAATAATTTTTTTTTTTTTTTTAATTTGAGGGACATGAAGAACATTATTTAATTGAAATTTAAAGGAAGGGGTAGAAATTTGGGTAGTCCCAATATGCTTAATAGAAAGACCAGTACCATTACCAACACAGATTTGGTCAGAACCACCATACTCTTCGACCTTCAAGTTGAGATTGGCAAGATCTGAAGTGATGTGATGCAAGGCCCCAAAGTCGGGGTACCAATTTTGATCCACAGAGGAGGGAGGTGTGGCAACATAGGCCTGAGCATTTGATGTATGCTCTTGTTGAAAGGACTCATCAAAACAGTGGTTACACATGAGAGCTCCATGACCAGGTTTTTGACATACCTGACAAAAAAGCTTAGACTGAAAATGAGAGGGTCATCCACCATGCCCCCTGCCTCTTTGATTTCCAAATTGGTAAGGTGGACGATTTTGCTGATAATATCTCCCACCCCGACTAGCAGTAAAATTGGAGGAGGAATTTCGTCTTCCACGTCCACGATTAGGCTTATTTTTAGCCACAAAGTTTGCATCTACATGGGCAACATCCAAGGTTGCAGTATTGCGAAAAAGGTTGTGCTCATGAGCAAGGAGCTACCCATATAGATCATCAAGCATCATAAGAGTCACACGGGTGGTAACAGATGTGACAAAAGAGTCATAGTCTGACCCAAGACCGGCAAGGAGAAATGCAGTGAGCTCAAAATCAATGAGTGGTTGATCAATAGCAGCAAGAGTATCCACAAGGCTTGCGAATTTCTGAAAATAATCAGAGATAAAGGAATCACCCTTCTTAAGAGTAGTAAGTTAGAGATGAACTTGAATAAGCCGAGCCTGAGAGTGAGAGGTGAACAAGCGTTCAAGAGTGAACCAGAGATCACGGGAAGTTGTACACTTGAGCACATAAGTGAGGTTGGACTTTGTTAATGAGGATCTAAGAGCACCCGGGATTAGTTGATTTGGCTAATTCCATGTTGCATACTCAGGATTGCTTTTCTTTTCAACAATTTCAACTCCATTGGTGGTGGACACAACTTCAATTATTTGAGGTGGAGGTTTGATAGTGCCATCAACGAAGCCATAGATAGAGTGGCCTCTAAGAATGGGCACAATAGTAACCTTCCATAATCGATAGTTGTCTTTGGAAAGTTTGTGAGTAATAGAATTATGTATTGTGATGGCAATAGTGGTGATGGTAGCATGTGGGGGTGGGAACCACAATGGAAGATGATGCATCAGTCATTATGGTGGAGAAAAGTGAGAAAAAAAATTATGTATGGAAAAAGAAGGAAGATAAGGACAAATTCTCATTGTGAGAAAAGAAAAGTGAGAAAAAAAAATTTGTGTAGAAGGGGAGGCAGTAGCTGGGTGTGAAAATTGGAAAAAAAAAAAAAAATCGAAAGAAGGATGGGTAGTAGGTAGCAAGATAGAAAAACTAACGTGAGTCAAAAAATTGGCTTTGATACCATATAAAAATTGATAATCAAAAGTGTTTTGAAATGTACTACCTTACCTTTAGATTTGCATAGGCTTTGTATTTATAACTGAAGTTGTTACAGTAGATAACAATATTTGAATTTAAACTTTAACTACTCGATGCTTATCAGTTGTAACTGTATAATCTTTATCTTGAGAAGCTTTATCTTGGGGACTCTATTGAATTTGAAACTTGGATATTAGCTTGAGACTTATCCTTATCCTTAACAGTTGGTGGTAAATCATCATCATCATCATATGGTTGGAACTCAACATCATTTATTGCATGCTTTTTAATGAAGTTATGAAGAGCCATAAATGCTACCACGATTTTCACTTGTTTATCATAAGAAAAATTCGGCATGCAATGCAATAACTTTCACTTATTTTTTTAAACTTCAAATATTCTTTCAATAATGCATCTAAGTGATGAATGTGCATGATTAAAAATTTCATGCATACCCCTCAATTGGCTTCCGCGACGAAAGTTTGGTAGATGATATTGGTCCTCTTTGTATGGCCCCATGTATCCGTTCATGTGAGGATATCTTGCGTCTACCAAGTAATATTTTCCAAAAATATACAAATAACGGTCATAAAAAATATTGAAAAGTTAATTTTCTTTTTCATTTATAATTCATAATTGTTATTTTTATTAAATACAAACCTCTAGGTAGGTGTGGAAATCATAATTCTTTCTTTGAATAGCTTCCAAAAAAATGCGTGTATCATGTGCAGTATCTTCCCATCCAGCCCAAACAAAGGTGAAATACATATGAAAATCACAAATAGCCATAACATTTTGAGTAAGAGTCCATTTTCGACCAATATATGGTATTTGTTTTGATGGAGAAATTTTAATTGGCACATGGGTTCCACCAATGGCTCCAATGCAATCTTTGAAGTATGACCAATACCGCTCATTATCATGAATTTTGCTTGGAACATCCCTAAACTCCCTATCAATGAGATTAATATTATCAATCGCCATTCTCGAAACGGCTATTAAAACACGTGTAAAATATCTACTAACCATTTCTCCTGAATGTTGAAACCTTTCTTGCACTATTCTATTCCCAAACCCATGGCCTAAAGTACTAAAAAATATAGCCACCAACTCTTCAATTAATTTTCTAGTACCTCTCAAATGATATCTTTCCTTCAACTCTTTACACAAGTAAATGAATACGTGTATTTTCATTCTGAAATTTTGTTTGCACCTAATAGGATTACCTTGTAGAATCTTCATAACCCACATATAACCTGTTTAAGAAGAGGTCCTACAAGATTCCTTTGCAATATATGATATATAATAGTTCTCAACAAATTCTACTACTGCAGTTGCTAGAATAAAAACATCATTTTCTTTTCATTTTCATTTTCATTTTCCTCTTCACTATAATCACTATCACTTGTATTATCTTGAGTACTATAATCACTATTGTTCATGTCTGTAAGGAAAACAAATAAACAAATAAACACAAAATAAATATATAATCACCCATGAAAATAAGAAAAAGAGATTAAAAAAAAAATAACATTCAAATAAATCCTTATAGATTTTCAAATAGTTCATAACAAAACAATATTAAAAAATAACAACATTATTCCATGCTACGACGGTTAATATATCTATTTCCCATTCGCTTGATAAAGTTAATCTGTAACCATGGCTCTTTAATAGTCATAAACATCTCTCTATGTGATCTTTTAAGAAATACCTCTGTTGCAAACTTACGAATGTCAATGTCATTTTCTCTTTCAGCAATTCCCGAACAACATCCATAACCTCTTCAATATTGAATCCAGGTTTATCGTAACTCTTAAATGTCACTATATTCTTACTTTCTATTACATCACAAATACAACTCAAATGTTGACTAACGATTTGAACTCCTTCCTTTCTTTTATTACATTGAACTGTAAGACCAAACTTCTTATTTCTTTTATCCCACGTATCTAAATCAACAAGAATATCATCAATGTCACGTGTATTGAGATTTGGTTCATCATTCAAAGTATCTAAATCTTCTACAACATTGTCATCTTCATCAAACATTACATCTGAAGCATCTGTGGCACCAATATCATTAGGAACCAACCCTATGGATGGTGCCCAAGATCCCTCACATGTGGCAGTTATATCTCTAAATAATATTTTCATCTTCATAGCATAAGCCAAACTTGTAGTGCGAAACTTGGTTGATTCTGGAACTTCCTGTATTTAAGTATATATAAAAATCAATAATAAAACATTTTTTTTAAAATCATTTAAACAAAAAAAAGTACAAATATAGTACCTGCAATTTTTTTCCCATCAATCATCGGGCGCATCAATTGCCTTTTCATCGGATCTCAACCAAGGCCAGTCTCTTTACCTATCAAACTCTTCCAAATATTCCACTATTTTTTCAAACTATCCCACTTGTTCTTTAGTTGTTTATAACAATATTGTTTTTCTGTTTTTTCATTAAATTTATCTATTATATTTTTCCATCCTGTTTTATTGAAATGTGTTCTTGGGCGATTAACAACATGAATCTTAGTAATATATATGTCAAGACAATCTTCTATCATTTTTTCAGTCCAAACTACTTTCTTCATCTGAGTATTTGCAATAGCAGCAACATTGCTTTAACATTTTTTACTCATGTTTGTCACGCAATAAATAAGCTGATAAAATTATAAAAAAAAAGTATGTTAAACACTATTAACAATTAAAAATTTGTTTCAAATGATCAACTGATAGAATGCAAAAATTTATATTTACATAAATAATATGCATGTCCATCAAACAAAAGGGCAACAATAAAAAATAATGGTATCAAGTTTCTACAACAAGAAAAACATTAAATAATTCACGTGAAATAATTGTTTTCCAATGAAGTTGTGTGAGTGTGTCAGCATCCTTATGTAAATTAACACAAAGGGAAAACCCTACAATGTACTCACCATAAAATGCTATAACAAATGTCACATGGCAGTAAATAATAAATACTATAAATTGCACTCACTCTGTACTCCAATGGTATCAATGCACTCACTGTAAATTGCATTCCATACTGTAAATAATGGTATCAGGTGTTTACACAAAAAAAACAAAAATTGCACTCACTCCATACTCCAATGATATCAATGCACTCACTGTAAATTACACTCTATATTGTAAATAATGGTATCAAGTTTTTTTTTTGGTAAAGAACCCATGTGGAAAATTTGCCTAGTATATAAAGCAAGTGGGGCTTTTTTTTTTTGTTTTAAAAAAAAAGCAACACATTTCCAAGCTTCTATTATGCAAACAATTTTAGGCTAGAGAACCCATGGGAAAAGCAAGTAGCTTCTTTTTGTTTTTTTTGTTTTTAAAAAAAAATTGTAGCTTGGTGGGGTTTCCAAGCTTCTATGGGCAGACGAATCCATGTGGGTGTTCCCCATTGCACCTACTCTTGACATCATAGTTTTCTTTTTTGGTAGATATTCATCTGAAATAGAGCATATTCATCCATTTCTATTCCTCGGTAAGCAAACTGTGGGAGCATGGGGAGATGTCTTCTTTCCAACTTCTGCAGGGGTAAATTCAAGCTTAACCTTTGATTTCCTTTGCAGGGAAACCCTCTTGATGGCAAACAACTAGTTAGTTCTTCACTGTCTCCCTCTCAAACCCATGTGCCTGAAACCCTTCTATCATTGTCTCAAACTCAGTTATCTCTCTTTTATCTTCTTCCCTTCTATTCTCTATATTATTCTATGTTCATCTATATTTTTCCTATTTGTTCTATAATAAATGTCAAGATATGTGTTTTATTGGAAAAAAGAAAAAAGTAAAAATAGATGAGCAAAAACAAAATCAAATGGAGCAATAACCCACCTATGACGAGTCACAATTTCTGCTTGATCTCCCTTGCTCTGGAGCAAATCCAATTGCGGCAACAAGAAAAAGGATAAATTGTAGGTTTGGGATGAGATGCTTTTATATAGGTATGGTTGTTATTATGTGAAATTCGTAAAGGTATATTTTTCTATGCATATATTTCATTAAACACAAAATAATGGCGCACCTTTCTTCCAAAAGTGCGACTGAGGAGAAGCCTTAATATCCAACTTTGGCTCAAACGTGGGTTTGTGTAATACCCGATAAAAATAACATTTTTTATTATTTGAAATCCTTTCCATATGGGCAATCAACAAAGGTTTTCGATAAAAATGTTTTAACAAGGCCCAAGACCCTTAGTGTTAACCTGACCACACTTTGAACCCTTAGAAAAATAGAAGTAGAACACTGACCTTCTGGAGGCGGACGTACACTAGGTCTAGCGGACGTGCCATACAATGGACATACGAGGGACCACCGCACATACGGTACTTTTTGGAATACCCTTTAGGTAATACCTGGACGTACGAGACACCATTTGGACTACTGTGCAATAGCATTGGACGTACGCTAGGGTTGGCAAACATCCGCAGCTTTGTCAGAGAGTTGGTGGCGAGTTTTTCCTATAAATACCAACCCCTTTCTCTCATTCCTCACACCCATTTTAGCCTCTTGGCACGCCCCTAGGCTACCAACATCGTGTGAGAGTGTGTTCTTGAGGAAAATGGAAGTTTGGAGGAGTTTTTGAGGAGAGAAGCCATATCCATGCTCAGCTTAGGGTTAAGCTTTATTCTCTTTGTGTTTAGCACTGTTTTATCTCATAGTCTTGACTTGATGAGGTTTTCCAAGTGTTCATTAAGCATTCTTTAAAGATGATGATGTTTTTAAAAGATTCTTTCAAAGTTCATTATGTTTTGATTCCTTATGTTGCATGTGCTTATTTGTTAGAAGAGGTTTAGAGGTCTAGAAGTAATGTAAGAATCAAGTGCTATCCAAAAACCCAAGGGTGTGCTTAACCCATTGAGCGGACGTACGCTATCATGGCCGAACGTACGATCAGTAGGCAGAGCACTAGTTTTTGAGTTTTGCATGGGTACACTTGAGATTAGCCATATTTTTAGGTTAAATAGGGCCTAAAATAACGGTGTCTTATATCCATTATAACAGGACTTAGCTTCGTTGGAAGATTCGCTCGAGTGCGCGAGTTAAGTGGACACTTACAACCTTTTACTTAAAACGTGGGATATGTCAGTTGACTGACCACGAGTATGATATGAGCATGCCTACTTCTTATAATTTCTTGGTAACTGTGCTATTAATTGACTGTTAAGATGCATAATATGATATGGTACGCCGGTATATGCAATATAAACGGCCATGGACTTACTATATAAACTTTATACTATGGTCAATGTGTGTGTTATATGAAGGCTTTGGATCCATTGGTTTCATGACCAAGGTGCAACCATTCCCAATGGTTCGTTCACTGTAAGACGGACGTCATTAGTCGGTGTAGGGCACTCGAGGTGTGACTCAGTCATGCCGTTAATGTTACGCATGGTATGTTGTGCAATGGCTGAGGCACTGACATTGTGATATAAGTCCTGTGGGACAGTGCCAACCCTGTTGAGAAGGGAAAATATCTCGAGTAGACCATATATGGGAGTTATGATCTATAATGCATTAGCCTTTTTTGCATTAAAATGTTAGGTAGTTATCACCGGTACTACACCATAAAATTTGAAAACCCTAAAACCCATTGAATGATGTATTAACGGAGGTAATACCTCTCTTTTAGTTATCACTCAAAATGTACATTTACTTTCATAAATTGGTCTCATGTCATACCTATGCGTTGTATGTAAGGTTTACATACTAAGTCATTAGACTTACACGGTTATCATTGTCTAGGTAACCTGGTTCATTACTATGAAAGTGACAAGGGATACTACTGCCTGATTGGTTAGGCTTTACTTATAATTACATGTTTGTCTTTATTATTTAGCAACTCCATGTTCTTACTTGATGATTATTAGCTATCTCAGATTTATTTACATTCCCATGCATTTACTCTGATGTTATCAAAGAGGTGATTTCCCGTTTAGTCACAAGTTGGTTTAAATAGGTTAATTACCAATTACTCCACCAGATTAGTTGAGGCTAATTTTGGGGGCGTTACAGTTTGAGTGTTTGAAACTTCAAAAGCACTTTCAAAGGATTCTGCCAAACAAACTATTATTTTCTGAAATGGGCTTTTCAAGCCTTAAAAGCTCGTTTTGGGTCTGCAACCATAGACCCAAACAAGCTCTAAGGAAAGGTAAACTTATTAGACCTAGAATACTTAATGAAGTAAATAACTTAACACAATATTCTTAACATCCCCCTTCAAACTCAATGTGTAAGCTTAAGTTTAGATAAAAGAAAGGGAAAGAAAGAGTTGAATTCGCTGAAAAAGCTGCTTGTGCCAAAAGAGTTGTCAGAAAAGTTGCTAGAGATGTGATCGGAGTTGGGCTGTCGAAGGTGATGGACAGCAACTGGCATTAGTACCCGATTCTAACCCGTTGAATCGGGTTGAAAAGCTTGGATTCAAGTGATTTCTCAAATACTTAAACATCCCCCCTCAAACTCAAGGTGTAAGCTTGAGTTTGGGGAAAAAACGGAAATTATGATATATATATTTAAGGTCGCCAGAGAGTTGGCCGGAGTTGGGTGGCCGGTGACGGTCGATAGAGGGTGGTGGCGACAGTTGCTAGAGGACCTGCGCCAACTTGATGGAGTTGAGTCTTGAATTGGAGCCTTATAGAATATGCTATAATGGGCTGATTTGATTGGACCAAAATATGCCAAAACCCATGGACCATTTAATATGGTCTAACCCAAAAATGATATGACTCGGGTCTAACCCGGTGAACCAGGTTGTAAGAATTGACCCGATTGGGCCGGTTTAGAACCTGATGACTCGGTTAGAAACCGGTTTTAGATCGGGTTTGAGATGCCTTGGATGGATCTAGAATTGACCTAGTTGGACCGGTTTAGAACCTTGATAAGCGCCGAATGTTGCACATTCAAGCCCCTTAACTCACATTTGTTAATTCCTTAGCATTGTTATTTGTTTGATTTTGTGTTGTTTTGTGTTTCGATTTAATAAAGATGCAAGAAAAACCATTAAATTTGGGTTTAAAGCACAATTTGAGTGGACCTAGAAGATATGATTAAGCAATCAATCACAATAGAGGATAGATATGATGTGGTTAAGTTTAATCATAACAAGAAAAGGATAAAATCGGAATTTCTCCACTTTGAGTCAAAATCGGATCGGATAGAATTTCAGATTTTGAACACGTCTCAGTATTTTGGCCATAACTTTCAGCTCAAATATCGGATTGAGGTGATTTCAGCGGCATTGGAAAGATAATTCAATTTTCTACAAATCATGCCGAAATAGGATTTTCCTAAATCGGACTCCCGCTATGCCAAAATCGTTCCGCAAGTGAAGGAGGCAAATCTGGACGAATCCTTTTCCTACTTGTACATGGATTGACTCCTAATTCAACT
Source organism: Carpinus viminea (assembly GCA_013348765.1). Lineage (NCBI taxonomy): Eukaryota > Viridiplantae > Streptophyta > Magnoliopsida > Fagales > Betulaceae > Carpinus > Carpinus viminea. The sequence goes on along the minus strand of CP054667.1, from coordinate 37,718,261 downwards.
AGGAGAATGAATTCCGAATTTTCTAGGTTTACTAGGGCTTCATCTGATTGACCATTGTTGTGCGGATAGAGGTGAAGTCAATATCCTACACTCCTTTTATTTTAATTATCTTTTATTTTATGCAATTAGTTTTAGAAAATAAAATCAAAACAATTCTCTTTTAATTAATTAGGTTAAATTTAGTCTTTCGAATTTAGTAACGAAACCCCTACAGTCCTTGAGGTTCGACACCCTCAATATAGCCCTATCCTACAAGATTCTTTCTATTGCGAGTGGTTAATTTTTATTATTGATAAATTTGGTCACAAATTTACCACATCAAACCTGATGACCCGGGTAGAAACCGGTTTTGAGATGCTTTGAATGGATCTAGAATTGACCCGGTTTAGAACCCGATGACTCGGTTAGAAACAGTTTTGGATCGGGTTGGAGATGCCTTGGATGGATCTAGAATTGACTCAATTGGGCTAGTTTAGAACCCATTGACTCGGTTAGAAACCGATTTTGGAGCAGGTTTGAGATGCCTTGGATGGATCCAGAATTGACCCGGTTGGACTGGTTTAGAACCCGATGACCCGATTAGAAACTGGTTAGATGGGGTTTGAGATGCCTTGGATGGATCCGAAATTGACTCGGTTTAGACCCCGATGACCTGGTTAGAACCAGTTTTGGATTGGGTTGGAGATGGATATATGGCTGACGTGGTGCATTGAGAGGTTGTCACATGGTTGCTAGAAGGAGAAGAGGAGGCACATTGGAGGGCTAATTGCGGCAAGTCTTCCACAAATCTGTAAATCTGTGCCTCACAAGCATGAATTTGGTATAAAGTTTGCCAGATGAGTTTGTGATGAAGGCGTGGAAGAGTTTTTGAGCGGATGACCGTTTGGCAATGCGTGGACGAGTGGAAAAGTGAGATCAATAGAGAGAATGCCAAGAAACAACAAAGATGTTTATTGAAGGAAAGTGGCTCTAATGCCATGTTAAATATATTGTGAAGAGCAGAAGAAGGAGAGAGAGAGAAGAGAAAGAACGAAAGCATATAATGGACTACATTGTATTGAGTCTAATTTATTCTATGAATAGAGAGGCTATGAGTGATAGACAAGTAACCAAGTAAACTAAGGAAATGAAAACCTACTAGACCTAAAATACCTAAAGAAGTAAATAACTTAACATAATATTCTTAACACTTAAGAATGAAGCTTTTGCTAAAAGGCATTTTTTTGACTAAAAAAATTATATTTCTCAAATGCAATTCTAATCAGGCTTTAAAGAATGTACACTTAAGAGTATGAGACTCAAAATTGGCATTTCATATATATATATATATATATATATATATATATATATATATATATATATATATATATGATCTCAGAATCGTCTTTTGAACTTGTTCTTTACATTCTGTAATCTCTTTACTCTCTCTTTAACCTTTTAACCATACTCTTTCTCTGTCTTCAATCCTACCACTCGTTTTATCTCGAGGTACTGTAAGTCCCGCTTTTGCGGTGTTTGCGTGGCGTTGGAGAAAGATAAGTGTCTCGACCCGTGGTATGTGTAGTTAGGAGTCTATCACCCTAAGTATGTTTAGAAAGTTTAATTGTGAGTTGTTTGGTTGCCACCATGTGGAGATCAAATTCATCATTAGTTCTAGGTCTCGTGGCTTCCGATATCATTAATAGTGAAAATGTTTCTTTTGAAAGCAATGAATCTTTTAATTTTCATAAATGGAATATCCCAAAGATAAAATATATTGATATTTATATGATTCCTCTTGACTCGTAATATATTCAAGTCTGAATATGCGTCAAGACTGTTGAATGATTTTATGCAATTTCTAGAAAAAACTGTACCTTTCAATTGTTTGGCAAAAAGTTTAGTGATGAAGCCAAAGCCAAAAAATATAAATTTTTGCATATTGGTTCTGTACAAGTTGTTGTCAAGCCCCTAACAAGACTTAGAATTGATGCTTATGTATTGCTCTGTTTATGAGATGCTAGAGTTTTGCATTTTAAACCCAGTATTCTTGGAATGATTCAATCTTCTGTTTATGCTGGCCCTGTACATTTTGATGTTTTCCCTAACATGTCTGTTTCTTTGGATGACATCAATTTTCTTAAAACTCTGACTTTGAATATTCAGACCAAAGGATATGATATGGAAGAAGGTAGCAGACCCCTTGCTATCATCTATCGTATATATTACAGATTGATGAAAACTAGCTTAAATCCCCAAGCCATTTTCAAAGATCCTAAAGGATCTACTTTATTGATTGAAAGCTCCACTCAAAATGCTGCTATAAGTGCACCAAAAATGATTCGATGGGATAAACTGAATTTACCCAATGAATGGATTTTGGAAAGTGTTTCAAAACCATCTACCGTTGTGTCTAGATCTTCGATGTGGACATAATAGAGCGATTTGAATGGAGATGTTAAGATCAATTTTGCAGATCTCAATGTTTCGGTCATATTCAAAGACCTCTTCCTCTTGACAAGGAGTATTCCTTTGGTTCTTCTACCGAAGGAATTAGAAGCAGAGATAAAGAAATTGATGCTTTTGTGCTGCTAGAATGAAAGGGAAAACTGTGAAAGGAATTGGGGATGACGCAAATTCCCAAATTTCTCAAGCATTTTATTCAACTAGATCTCATCCTCCTAAAGGAGATGATGATGACAAGTGGATCTCTTTCCCTTTCTGCTTCAGATGTAAATGGTCCTCTTCCTCCTCATGCTCCTCCTCCTCCTCCTCAGCAAATCCCCAATGAGTTGTTGGTTTTAAATGCTGAAACCCCTACTTGGAATTTCTTTGACCAAATTGATTGGACGGCTTTGCATAAGGATTTTTCTTCAAAAGAAAATCAAATTTTTAGACATGCTTACCGTTCCAAATTTTTTGAAAAAGAAAGAGATCAAATTAAAGTCCAATGGACTGAAAAAATGATTTCTTCTCGAAAACATATTTTGTTTTTTGATTTTTTGCAAAAATATTTTCCTCTTGATGATAACACCTTGAATGTTGTCAAAAAGAAATTTATAAAAGAAGACAAAACTGTTGTCAATGCTTCTCATCCTCCTCTTGAGAAAATTCTGATAGATGTTAAAGGAGTTACTGTTAAAGCCTCTCCTTTCAAAATGCCAAAAGAAGATTATCCTGATCATTCTAAGGCAATTATTGAACAAAATAATTTTGTCAACCAATCTCTTCATACTATTGGGCAACAGCTTGATCGTATTGAAGAAAAATTTTCCTCTGCTTCTCCAAAAGAAGATCCTTTGATTTCTCTTCATGATAATAGGAAATCTCTTGGTTTGAAACCAAAGTCTGCAAAGACTATGGAAAAAATTGAAGAAATGCTTTCTGATTTAAAAATTTCCCAAGCTAGTTCTTCAGGGAAAATGATTTCTCCCCTTTCCTATCCCTTAAATGATTCTGACTCTTCTACCTCAGACAGCTCCACTGATGCTGATATCAAGATGCTTGAAGAAACTTTTGGAAAAGTTGATCTGGAACCAAAAGTTCAAAGAATTTATAACAATCCCAAATCTGTTGGTTTTACAAAAAATTGGTATTCCAGACCAACTCCTCCAGATTTGCAGTTTGAAGAAAGATTCCTTCAGACACAATTTTCTGTTTCTTCTGATAAAATATATGAATGGAATATTGATGGTTTGTCTGAACAAGAATTGTTGAATAAGATGAATCATATGTCCATGGTTGCAATTGCTTATGATACAAACCAAAATTTGTCTCAACCTGAAATTGTTGATCTTCTTGCCACTGGTTTTTCTGGTACCCTTCGCTCTTGGTGGGATAAACATCTCACTGAAGAAACTAGAGAAGGAAGTAAAAAAGGGTGACGATGGTTTCCTATTTTCAATGAACGGGTTGGCATGGCAACTGATGTCGTGAATACTTTGATATATACAATTATTAAGCATTTCATTGGTACTCCTTCTAATATCACAAGGATTTCGATGTTTTGAATAACCTTAGATGTCCTACTATGTCCGATTATAGATGGTATCAAGATGTTTTTCATTCTCGTTATGCTTAAAGTTGATAGTAATAAACCTTATTGGAAGGAAAAATTTATTGATGGATTACCTTCATTATTTGCTCATAAGGTTAAAGAAGAATTACTAAACTCTACTACGGGATGATTGACTATGAAAACCTCACTTATGGTGTCAAGAAACTTCGATATTAGGATGTGTATTGATCAAAAGTTGCTTAGACAACAATTAAAAACTCTAAAAAGATGAAGTATGAAATGGGTAACTTCGTGAGAACAGTTTGGATTAGTTCCTATTGCCCCTCAAAGGTGATGTGGTAAATTTGTTGACCAAATTTATCAATAAAAAATAAACCACTGCAATAGAACGAATCTAGGATAGGGCTATATTGAGGGTGTCAACCTCAAGGACTGTAAGGGTTTTGTTGCTAAATTTAAAAGACTAAATTTAACCTAATTAATTAAAAGAGATTTGATTTGTTTTGTTTTCTAAAACTAAATGCATAAAATAAAAGATAATAAAATAAAAGAATCTATTCAATCTCCAATTCAATCGATTAATTCTTCATTATAATTAAACAAGAAACTACTTGATTAAAGAGTAAGATAATCTATCTTGGTTGTACGGATCGTCCACCTAACCACTAAGATGCGTACACGTCTTCCCTAGGCATAAACTATAAAACCCTTTAATAAGTTTCATACAAGTAATGGAATAGCATAACCCATCTTACACGGATCGTCTACCAAATTACACTAAACTAGGTGTAGTACGACCGTCTTCCTAGGCATGGCCTATCTTAATCCTATTAATCATATGCCTATTAAACCCATTATATAACCATCATCCCCATAATCACAGAAAATAAGAATGATTTGAGTTCAATAAAAGTAAAATACTTTCTAAGACAAGATAAGAATTTCACAAATATTGATTTTGGAATTTAAGAACAATTGCATTTAATAATTAAGAACATAATTCAATTGTAGCAATTCTCACAGTTATATAATCAACATACATAAATTGAAAGTCTGGAAATTAAATACAATCAAACCATTGTGCTTGGATAGGGTTACATCAACACGCTCATGACTCCGCTAAACCTCCAAGAATATTTTCTGCCTAAAACTAAGTCTAAAACTGAATATAAAACTAAGTACATCTTCTCTTGAAGCATAGAGGCTTATTTATAGGAGCAACAAGTCCTAGAAGCCTTAGTAAACCTAGGAAATTCGAATTCATTCTCCTAGTTGAATTAGGAGTCAATCCATGTACAAGTGGGAAAAGGATTCGTCCAGATTTGCCTCGATTTTGGCGTAGCGGGAGTCCGATTTAGGAAAATCATATTTCAACATGATTTGTAGAAAATTGAATTATCTTTCCAATGCCGCTGGAATCACCTCAATCCGATATTTGAGCTGAAAGTTATGGCCAAAATACTGAGACGTGTTCAAAATCTGAAATTCTATCCGATCCGATTTTGACTCAAAGTGGAGAAATTCCGATTTTATCCTTTTCTTGTTATGATTAAACTTAACCACATCATATCTATCCTCTATTGTGATTGATTGCTTAATCATATCTTCTAGGTCCACTCAAATTGTGCTTTAAACCCAAATTTAATGGTTTTTCTTGCATCTTTATTAAATACACGAAAACACAAAAACAACACAAAATCAAACAAATAACAATGCTAAGGAATTAACAAATGTGAGTTAAGGGCTTGAATGTGTAACATTGCGCTTATCACACCCCAAACTTACATATTGCTAGTCCCTTAGCAATACAAAACAGATATGCAACAAGCCTTTTAAACCCTAGAATTTCCTAGAGGACGAGTGGAGTCTCGTGAGGGTTTTCAGTAAATGATACCCACAAACATTATGCAATTCATGTTATCTAAAATTAAAGCATCACTCAAAACCATGATTTTCATTCATTAACAAGCTTAAAAGATTAAACTCCATCTTCACAATGAATTGGAAATTAAAGTCTAATTACTTACAACAAGCAAACGAGGCATCACAAGTTCAAAAGCGATTGTAAAGTGAACTACCACAAGACTATGAAGCTTCCAAACAAATTCAATGTGCAAAGTCTCAATATTTCAAGATTCAAAGTCCTATCTAATGAACGACAATGGCATACTTTTCTTATTTTATTTATTTATTTATTTTATTAGGCTCGCAATGCTTAGTTCCTTAAGCTTTCTAATTGACCTATGTAGCAGTGTTGAGCCAATGACTCCCAAACCAGATGGTTTTAGGGCATTAGGTGTAGAGACACCCCTAAGGACTTATTAACTCAAGTCAAAAGGCTACTGAAACTAAACTAGCCATAATTTTAACCACATCAAAACTCCTCACCTTTTGACGTGAACGCTCAATGCTTAATGAGGCAAGAGGTCCAGTTACTTAGTGAACAATTCATCAATGATTATCATCATTTCATTTTTTTTTATATAAATTTAACCACATCAAAGCTCCTCATCTTTTGACGTGAGCACTCAGCTTTAAGGCAAGAGGCGATTACTCAATGAAGAGTTTATCAATGGTCAAATTTTATTTATGCCAATGTATCCAACCAATAAGTCACCCAGTGTCACCCAAAACATAGAAACATACACATTAAACCTACATGTTATACCCCACCAATCATGTGCTAATGGCATCAAACATGTGAATTCTCAATTGCCTAAAGCAAGTAACAAACTAAAAAATCCAACATCGATCATGTGTTCAAACTTTTAAGTTCTTGATGAAATCAAATCACAAATTTTAGGTCAACCAAAATTTAAGGACAACATGCAAAAATTTTTTTGTTTCTCAAAAACAAGACAAGTGTGTGTAAATGTGTCTCTCATACAAACTTGAATCATACATTGTCCCCAATGTATGTACTGAAAAAATGAGGTGAAGGGTTGGCAGATATGGGTATATCATACCCCCAAACTTGTATCCAAAACACATGTCGAAAAAATTGATACTCCAACCAAGAACAATCAAGTGCAACATTCGATCGCCTAGGAACTTCCTCTGCCATTCCCACTTGAGTGAACCACGAAATTAACAAAGAATGGACAACAATGGATAAAATACCGGATGCGATCATGTACTGGTGAAGTGAGGGTCAGTTTATGTGGTTTACGCTGATCCTAGAAGCTGACTCATGTAGTCGAAATATATGGAATCCAAATCAACGGAATCCACATCCTGATGCGGTGTTCTCGAACTATAAGTTTAAATTTGAAACACCAATCTTTTCTTCTCTTGGACCACAAAGAATGGATTTTACCTATAGAGTAATTTTGAATTTTGTATATTGATTTTTTTCTCGATGGTTTCTTTTTCTTCTCTTACTTCTACTCTACTTTTGGCCTATTGGTAAGTCATAAAAACTAATGGAGAGTGTCACCTATATCTAAAATGAAATTTTTAGATTACCAGAATAAGGGCTTGGAGCTCATATGGCACCTCGGGAATAAGAATTGATGGTGAATAAGCCTGGCGCTCCTTCCTTGCATTTTCCGAAGTAGATCTTGGGGCCTCAATTTGCCGCCTCCTTCCTCTCTTCCACGTGGTTTTCGACCACTTCTTCACTCCTTAGTGTGGTGATAGCTTGCTCAGATAAGTACTCTCATATACCATGTAGTGTTCATTAGGATTGACTTTGAAGCTCTTCTTCTTCTCTATCCGGGATATCAGCTATTAGTTTTGCCTGAGCCTCTAGACTGGCAATGGATTGAGATTGAGAATTTATTGTCTGAGTCATCTTGCCAAACTTGTCGTTCAACTCATCCAACTGTCGTTCATCTCACCCAACAAGTTTAGAATTAGTTCATCAAAATTGAATCATCTTGAGGAGGTGATGTGGCCTCATATTGCTGCTGTGGAGTTTCTTGATATTGAGAGTAATAGGATTGCGAATATGGTGATGGTGCAGTTCATGATCTTGTGGACATACATTCCATGATCTTGAGCTTGCCACGAAGTTAGACTGGTTGCTCCATGCAAGTTATAAGAATCAAAATAAAAGTCATTCCCGGTCTAGAGAACGGCCTGTTCATATGCTCAAAGAATAATTAGAAAATTGTCCCTTGATAGGGACAATTTCTAACATGATGGTAAGGACTATTGCAATATGAACATGGTCCATGGGGTGTTGGAATGTTTCCCACATGAACTAAACCAAATAAAATAATAAAAGAAAAATAAAATAAAATAAAAATAAAAACTACAACTAAAAAGAGAACAAGCTGAGGCTGAGAATGCGATCACACACGAGATCGACGATCGATCGCGATTCTGAGATGAACATTAATGGACTGAACGTGACTTGAAAAGAAAATTAAAATCCACAAATTGAAAATAAAGAAAAGAAAAACAACTAAAATAAAATTAAGCTAAACTTAATCTCTAAAATTTACTAACAAAACCATTAAACAGTCCCCGGCAACGGCGCCAAAAATTGATGTGGTAAATTTGTTGACCAAATTTATCAATAATAAAATAAACCACCGAATCTCAGAGATAGGGCTATATTGAGGGTGTCGAACCTCAAGGACTGTAAGGGTTTTGTTGCTAAATTTAAAAGACTAAATTTAACCTAATTAATTAAAAGAGATTTGATTTGTTTTTGTTTTCTAAAACTAAATGCATAAAATAAAAGATAATTAAAATAAAATAGGGAGTGTAGGGTATTGACTTCACCTCTATCCGCACAACAATGGTCAATCAGATTCAATTCCAGAAATTCATTCTATGCATATTATAATTAAACAAGAAACTACTTGATTAAAGAGTAAGGATAATCTATCTTGGTTGTACGGATCGTCCACCTAACCACTAAGATGTACGACCCGTCTTCCCTAGGCATAAACTATAAAACCCTTTAATAAGTTTCATACAATTAATGGAATAGCATACGTCTACCTAAATTACACTAAACTAGGTGTAGTTGACCAATCTTCCCTAGGCATGGCCTATCTTAATCCTATTAATCATATGCCTATTAAACCCATTATATAACCATCATCCCCATAATCACAGAAAATAGGAATGATTTGAGTTCAATAAAAGTAAAATACTTTCTAAGACAAGATAAGAATTTCACAAATATTGATTTTGGAATTTAAGAACAATTGCATTTAATAATTAAGAACATAATTCAATTGTAGCAATTCTCACAGTTATATAATCAATATACATAAATTGAAAGTCTGGAAATTAAATACAATCAAACCATTGTGCTTGGATAGGGTTACATCAACACCCCCACAAAGGGGTTAGCCGCTCATGACTTCGCTAAGCCTCCAAGAATATTTTCTGCCTAAAACTAAGTCTAAAACTGTCTATAAAACTAAGTACCTCTTCTCTTGAAGCATAGAGGATTTATTTATAGGGAGTAACAAGCCCTAGAAGCCCTAGTAAACCTATAAAATTCGGAATTCGTTCTCCTAGTTGAATTAGGAGTCAATCCATGTACAAGTAGGAAAAGGATTCGTCCAGATTTGCCTCCTTCACTTGCGGGGCGATTTTGGCGTAGCGGAGTCCGATTTAGGAAAATCCTATTTCAGCATGATTTGTAGAAAATTGAATTATCTTTCCAATGCCGCTGGAATCACCTCAATCCGATATTTGAGCTGAAAGTTATGGCCAAAATACTGAGACGTGTTCAAAATCTGAAATTCTATCCGATCCGATTTTGACTCAAAGTGGAGAAATTCCGATTTTATCCTTTTCTTGTTATGATTAAACTTAACCACATCATATCTATCCTCTATTGTGATTGATTGCTTAATCATATCTTCTAGGTCCACTCAAATTGTGCTTTAAACCCAAATTTAATGGTTTTCTTGCATCTTTATTAAATACGAAAACACAAAACAACACAAAATCAAACAAATAACAATGCTAAGGAATTAACAAATGAGTTAGGGGCTTGAATGTGTAACATTGGTAGCTTATCAAAAGGCAAAAGGAAAAATCTAAAATTTTTTCCGAAGAGAACCTACTCCATATTACAATAATTATAAGAAAAGAAAATTTAATAAACCTTCTACTTCAAAGAATTTTCTAAAAATTCAAGAAAGATAAAGAAAAAAAACGAATCTAAATTTGAAAAATATTTTTCAAAAGGAAAATGTTTTAAGCGTGGAGAAAGCAGGACATTTTCTCCTAAACCTCCCAAAAGATTAAACAAGAAATTAATGCTTTAAATATTTCGAAGATGAAAAACATAACATTTTCAAATTCTTCAAAATAATACTTTTTCTGATTATACTTGATGAAGACATATTAACCCGATGATTACGATTATCATTCAAGTTCCTATTCTTCGATGAAGATAGTAAAATTAGTTGTTTTGATTCTTGCTTTGCAACAAGAAAGTTTTGTTTTAACTAAAACCGAAGAACATGAAGATATGTTATTAAAACTTATATCTCAAATTGAGAATCCGAGTTAAAGAAGAATATCTTCAAAACTCAAGAAACTCATGACTAAAAAGAAAAAACTCCTTCCACGTCAAAATATCTCTTGAAGAAACTTTGGAAAGGTTTTCTAAACCCAAAACCAAAGTTGTTACTATCTCGATTTGCAGCATGAAGTTAGTAATATCAGAATGATATTATTGAGTTAAGAAGAAATAAATATTTTGAAAACTAATAATAAAGCTTTAGAACAAGAAATTGTTCTTACAAAACTGAAATCAAGTTTTCCGAATGCAATTCGATAATGAAGATGAAAAAATGCAAATTCTGAATCTTCGAGCATACTAATGAAGTACAATCGACAATATGTTTCCTAATGACTTTCAGGCTATTAGCTTGTTGAACAAAGTATTTCCTCCTAAATGGTATACTAAAGTTCATATTATTGTTGCAAAAGATTATTCTTTTGATGCAATTGCTTTGGTTGATCTGCTTTGAATTGTATTCAAGAAGGATTAGTCCCAGTAGATACTTTGAAAAATCTATGGAAACTCTTTCTTCGCATGAAATAGAATGCAAATTAATTTTGAATTGAACAATGCTCATGTTTGTCAAAATAAAACTTGTTTCCACACTCTTACATTCTTATAAAAATATACGAGCAGGTTATTCTTGGTATGCCTTTTATTGCTATGATATATCCTTTCAATGCTGATATGCATGGTATAAAAAACAATGTAATGGAGGTTCCCATAAATTTTCAATTTGCTTCTAAGTTTGAGGTTGATATTTGTCATCGATCTATGAATTTGATTTCTGCAAAAACAAAACATCTTAATTTTCTCAAACAAGATGTTATGTATAAGAGAATTTCTGAACAGATTTCTGACAAGTTGCTTCAATAAAAAATTGTTGCTTTTCAGAATAAAATTGTTGATTCTGTTTGTTCTGATTTGCCTAATGCATTTTGGCATAGAAAGAAACACATAGTTTCTCTTCCTTATGTTAAAGATTTCTCTGAAAAGAAAATCCCCACTAAGGCTCGTCCCATTCAAATGAATGCTGAGCTCTTAGACTTTTGTCAGAAAGAAATTTCTGATTTGCTTGCTAAGGGAATAATTCGTAAGAGTAAATCCCCTTGGTCTTGTGCTGCTTTTTATGTTAGAAAAAATGCTGAGATTGAAAGAGGTGTCCCCAGGTTGGTCATCAATTACAAACCCCTTAATGATGTGCTTGAATGGATTAGGTATCCTATCCCAAATAGGAAAGACCTTGTTAGCCGTTTGAGTGATGTTTTAGTTTTTTCCAAGTTTGACATGAAATCTGGATTTTGGCAAATTCAGATATGTAATGAAGATAGGTATAAGACTGCCTTCACTACTCCTTTTGGTCATTATGAGTGGAATGTTATGCCCTTTGGTTTGAAGAATGCACCCAGTGAATTCCAAAATATCATGAATGACATCTTCAATCCTTTCTTCCATTTTATTATTGTTTATATTGATGATGTTTTGATCTTCTCCAAAAGTATTGAAGAACATTGGAAACATCTGAATGCCTTCCTTGAAACTATAAAACACAATGGTCTTGTTGTGTCTGCTTCAAAAATCAAATTATTCCAAACCAATATCAGATTCCTTGGTTTTGATATTTTTGAAGGGAAAATACGACCCATTGATAGAGCCATTCAATTTGCTAATAAATTTTCTGATGTCATCACAGAAAAAACTCAGCTCCAAAGATTCCTTGGTTCTCTCAATTATATTGTTGATTTCTACAAAGATTTGCGAAAATATTGCAAGCCTTTGTTTGACAGATTGAAGGGCAATCCTTCTCCCTGGACTGATGCTCACACTGCCATTGTTAAACAGATCAAGATCCATGTCAAGAATCTTCCTTGTCTTGGTATTCCATCTAATCATGCTTTTAAAATTGTTGAAACCGATGCTTCTGAAATTGGTTTCGGAGGTATTCTGAAACAGCGTATTTCACCAGGATCTCTCGAACAAATTGTTCGTTTCCATTCTGGATCCTGGAATACTGCGCAATCTAATTACAGTACTATTAAGAAAGAAATTCTTTCTATTGTACTATGTATTACCAAATTTCAATCTGATTTACTTAATCAAAAATTCCTTTTAAGAATTGATTGTAAATCAGCAAAATATATTTTGAAAAATGATGTTGAAAATATTGCATCTAAACAGATTTTTGCAAGATGGCAAGCTATTTTGAGTGCATTTGATTTTGACATTGAATATATTAAAGGATCTGAAAATTCTATTCCTGATTTCCTTACTTGTGAATTTTTGCAGTCTCATGATGGGTCCTAAAAAAGATAAAGGAAAATCTCAAGCTTTGGTAATTTCATCAGAACCTAAAGCCCTTACTCCTCCTATATCTGCCACTGAATTGGCAAATAGATTTGCTCCCTTGGGGAATGAAATTTCTACTGCATCTTACTCCAGCACTTTGGTCTCCCCTTTTGACCCTTTTGCTGATGTTTCTTTGAAGCCTTCGGGCTATGTTCCCAATCCAAGTTTTCAGAAAACTTCTGGCTATGTAATCCTTCCCTTTTGCCAATATCTTTTCTCCATAGAACTTGAACGTTCTAATGTAAAATTTGCCAGTAATCTTGCTCTCTCATATTTTCCCAGAGGATTTCATTGGATCTATGAACATCCTTTAAAATCCCTTTCTTTTTATTCCAATATACTAATCCAAACCCGGTCAGTTCAAATTGGTCCTATCTATGACAAAAATGATCCTTCAAAGGTCATTTTCCATCGAATTAAAATTTTTAAAGTTATTTCTGAAAAAGAATGGGGAAATCACCCATCCATTGAAAAATAACTTCATGGATTTGGCATTAAATATAATTATTATGATTATATTGAAGCCTGGTCAAAAGTTTTCCTTTACCAGACTGCCCTAATGGATCATTCCTGGTTCATCGCTTTTGATAAAAACTTTACCAGAGTTCTTCCTATCTGGTTTGCCCATTGGTGGTCTCATTATGGATTAATCCCTGATGTTCTACCACTAAATTTTGTTGGAACTTTTGATTTATTCAAATCATGCTACAAGGTTGATACCTATGGATCCAATTTCCCTATAATTTTTCATTTTGCCAAAATGTTCAAAATTTCCTGGATTCTTAAATGGCAATATGTTATTGTGGGAAATCGTGTTGAAAGACACTGGTTTTGTAAATGGTGGGATAAATTCCCCCATATGGATTCCATTATTGAAGAAGTCAGGCGTATGGCTCAGGCTCCCAAAGCCCAAAATGTTCCATTGCCTTCTACAATTTCTCCAAAGCCTATTGGTAATACTCCCACTAAGGCTTTGACTGCTACCTCCCCTGCATCTTCCTCTACTTCTTTGTCAAAGAAAGAAAGGAAGAAAGCTTTGTTACAACAAATGATTGCTCTTGAAAAAGAAGAAGATAGTGATGAAGAAGACTCTGCTTCCTCGGCTCCTGTCTATGATCCTCAGAGGGATTTCTTTGGAAATTCTGGTTTTGGTGATGATGTACCAGGACTAGAAGACTTGTAAAGACTTAATGTCCCATGCATCATGATAACAAGGACCATTGTCCTATGCAGATTTGTTGCTTCCTCACAAGCTCCTGTAAAGATAGCTCCAAAACACCAAGGTCTAAAGATGCAATGATGGTTCATTATGACTTTTTGACTCATTCAAAGACTTATGATGCCCCCCATGCCTTTAAGACCTATGCTTTGCTAGAAAAGGATTTCTATCTTATGAGTTCTCCACCGAAAGAAGTTTTGTCTGTTATGCCGTGAATCGCGCTTTTTGCTTTACTGCTGTTTCTTTATGATGAATTGCTCTGCCCGACACTACAGTGATGAATCTTTTACTGTTTACTTTTACTCTTGTAATAATGTAATCTTGTTTTCTTGTTGTAAACGAAGGAATGCCTTCGTCTATAAATGTAACCCCTCTTCTCCATTTGAGGCAGAAGCTTACAACCATCTAAGCCTTCACCTCGACAATCTGCCTTTGTACTCTGTAACCATTTTGCTCTCTGTATCTTGTCTTCCATTTCAAAGCTTCAAAGCTTATGTTTGATTGTAAGTTTTTATATATATAAAACTTCAATCTTATCTTTCAATTATCTTGTTATTTATTATACTGCTTTTATAATACTGCTACCGTCTTCTTGGCTGGTTCTACTGCTTCTTCCATATTATCTTCATCATATGCATTATTTTATCTGCATTTTATTATAAATTGCGCTTCCGACCACTTGGTATCAGAGCCATAAGAGTTGATGATATATTTATTTATTTATAGTAGGGCTTGAACCGCCAAGAGAAAAAACACAGAGGAGGTTTCCCTCCCCCCCTTTCCTATCCCTATCCCTCTTCATTCCCCTAGTAGTAGTATTCAGTATCTTTTCTACAATCTCTTCCGATCTCCGTTTTGTGGTTTTGTTTTAGAAATAGATCTAGATCTAGTTCTTCATGATCAAATCTACTTGTCCCAGCCGGCTTTCCTGCTTTCCATTGCTCCTGCGTCGATCAACCACGAAGTTTCATGTGCCTTAGCGTGTTTCTCACATGCCGACATGTGGATCTCACGAGCCAATAAGTTGTGTCTTTTCGGGGATATTTACGATATCATGCTCCTCCACTGCTGCTTTTGGTGGAATTTTGTTGTTTTTAGTTTTTTGTTCTTGTTGTCTTGGCTTTTGGGTTGAAGACGTGAATTGACTCTTAACATTTGAACCGAGGAGGATTAGATCGGTATGTGGATTCTCTCTCACAACTGGAAAATAAGTATTTAGTTATGCTTTATCAGAGTTTTATATTATGTAATATAAAAACTTCTATGCACTTAATTTTTTATCAATGGATTCTAAAAAATATTTCCTTTAATAAAAAAGAAAGAAGTACAAGACTGTGTATATATATATATATACTCAGTCTCTGGCAGATATATATATATATATATATATATATATATATATATATATATATATGCCAGAGAACGATGATTGTTACTGCTTTGGATGCGAGAGAAAGATGATTGTGACTGGTTTGGAGGGAAAAAAAAAAAGAAAGGAAGAAATTTGACGTTAACGTTCGGAATAATGTCATTAACTTATTTTTTAGATGAGTGACGTATTTTAATTATAGCCTTTGGATCTCTCTTTTTATAATGCATGACATTCAGGAGACTTTTCAATTAGAGGACAGATGCACCCCTTTTAACCCCACAATGAGTTGGAAAAAAAAACACTTTCATTTTCTTAATAATGGACCACAATAGATATTAATATTACTTTGCGTCATTTTTTCAAAAATAAAAATAAAAATAAAAATAAAAATCTTTTGCATCATAATGCCATATCTTTTCATTGTTCATGAAAATTTCACTTTACACTAATGAATTTTCATCACATTCGAAATGTTCTTTTTAAAATTTAATTTCTTTTAATTTAGTGTATCAATTTTTCAATTGTTTACAGTCTCATCTCTTTATTAACTTTTTTTTTCCAAAATACTTCTATTTGTTTTAGAAGAAAAGGAAATTCATCACATTCGAAATGTTCTTTTTAAAATTTAATTTCTTTTAATTTAGTGTATCAAATTTTCAATTGTTTACAGTCTCATCTCTTTATTAACTTTTTTTTTTCCAAAATACTTCTATTTGTTTTAGAAGAAAAAGAAATTGCAAAGTTAAGGCGTTACTCCGAATTTAATTGTATTTGTAAAAATACTCATGCCTCAATTTTACAAAAAAATTAAAATATATATATTTTCTTTTCTAAAAAATGAGTATTTTGAGAATTTTGTTGGATTTCACGATTCAAGTTGCCTATTTGATTTATTCTATTATCATTAACACATTTTTTAAAAATAAATTCTCCTTTGATTTCATTAATGAAATAAGATAACTAGAGCCCCAAAGCTCTAAATTGAAAGAGCAAACTGTTTTAGAGTAACAATATCAAAAATACACGTGGGGATCTCTTCCATCCATATTCTATCATTGACAAATTTTCCAGCTGCCTTAACTAATTCATGAGCCGCAGAGTTTGCATCTCTCTTCACATGTTTAATAATCCAGCTACGCAAAGTTATTAGGGGGGCATATGCCTCCTTCAACTTCAATCCCTAAAAAATCTCTTTACCCAAGTACAATTTTTTCTAATGACTCCTATCAACAATTGATATGCCACTCTCATCAATTCTTAAAGGCAAATGCCCCCTTATTAAAGGTTGAAGTCTAAAGATAATGCAGTTGCAGATAAGGATTAGCAAAAACAAATGTTGAAGATGACAAAAAACACATTGTTTTAAGTACCTTAAACGCATGGTTCCACTTAAGCTCAGGAAAAAAAAAAAAAAAAAAAGAAGAAAAGAAAGAGACCCTCTAACATGCCGTCACCCAAAAAGGAATTGAACAAGTCTCTCTCACACACACACACACACATATATATATATATATTTCTTTTAAAACCCTAGCTCACTTTAAGCCTTTAAATAGGTATAGATATATTATATTGAATTTTGATATATTAATGATTTTTTAAAAGTCATATCACATTTGTAATAACTTTAGGAAGACTTATAGCATTACTCTATATTCAAAAGAATCAAAACTCTTATTTGCAATTGCAATTAGCCGTACAATAAATTACAATTTAATTTAATTTTTTTTAATTCAAAGCCTTTAACAATTCAAATCAATTTTCTAGCTATTTTGTTTTGGAGACCGAGAGGTTTATAATTAAATTTTTACATTGATTGAGTTTCTATATTTAGATTGATGTTTAAATGAATTGCTTATGAATATATATATATATATATATATATATATTTACGTATTTTAATGTTATATAATATATAATTGTAATTACCTGAGATTGTGGAGAACAACAATAATTTTTTTTTTTTGAACTATTTATTTATTGCGTTAGTTATTTTTTACAACATTTTTAATTAATTTTTATTCAACTTCAATTCTTTTTTTTTTTTTTATATATATATATATATTCATAAAAAATATATATATATTGAAACCCCTGAAGCCAAAATCCTGGCTCCTCCACTGGCTCATACCACCAAAAGTGAGTCTCTTTCAAGTTCGATGTCTTATAATCTCAAATTCCTACTAAATTCAACAGCAATTAAAGTACCTATTGCTTCGGCCACCACTAGTTTCTGCAAGGAATAGGATCCTCTCTAATCCAAAATGGACTGGAGAATATTCAGTTCATGGCTAGGATTTGTTTTAAGAAATTCTAAAGCTACAAGTAAGACACTTGTCCCGCTAACAAAAAACAATAAAAATATATTATTTCATATTAAAAAAAATAAGGGGTGGTTGGCCACCCTAGTGGGGGCTAGGGTGGACCACCCCTAATGGCCAAATCTTAAAAAATAAAATAAAATAAAAAATCGTTTGGCCTTTGGAGCCGCCCCAGACCGGCCGGTCTAGGGTGGCTGGGGTGGTCGAAGCCACCCCAAGCCCAACATGGGTGGTTCCGCCACCCCCAAGGGCCAATTGACTTTTTTTTTTAAAAAAAAAAAAAAATTTATTTAAATTTGGCCATTAGGGGTGGCCGGACCACCCCCAAGTGGTCGAAGCCACCCCCCAGGCCCAGTTGGGGTGGGCGGCCACCCCCAAGGGCCAAATGAATTTTTGTTTTGTTTTATTTTTTTTAGATTTGGCCATTAGGGGCGGCCGGACCACCCCCTAGCCCCCAACTGTGATGGACCGGCCACCCTCAATGGGATGGCCAACCACCAATTATTATTATTATTTTTTATTTTTTTAATATAAAATAATATTTTATTAATATTTTTTGTTATTGGGACAGGTGTTTTACTTGTGGCTTTAGGATTTCTTAGAACATATCCTAGCCATGAACTAGATATTATTCAATCCATTTTGAACTGGAAATGATCATATTCCTTTCTGTAAGGTCTGGACAGTTCTGCTAAGAGCTGCATGGACTTCACCCAAATGGTCCCTAACAAGAACCCCAACCCTAGTTGTTTTTAGGGTATTTGGAAATGTGAAGAGAGATGCAAACTCAATTAGTCATTAACACATGAGAAAATGATATTTTGTGATTCTCATATCATACTCAATTCACTTCTAATTTTTTTTTCTTCTTTTCCGTTAAGATTATTATTATTATTATTATTATTTTGCATGTCCGCACAAGAGGGGGGAGGGAGACTCCATCTAGTAACCTCCGTTTCATTAGGCGTGATCCCAGCCAATTGAGCTACCTCTTGGGAACCCGTTAAGATTAATTTATGGATTAATTAAACATGTTATTTTAGCTGAGCATGAGAAAGAATACAAAATAATGTTTCTTTAACTCAATTTCTTTTGTGAGCATTATAGTATTGACACATGGGTTGCCAATTTTTTCCACTTAGCCAAAAGTTGGGGTGATAATTTGCATTTGCATGTTAGGTTTAGGTCGTGTGGAGACATGTGTATTCTATATAAGTTAACCATAATCTAATTCATTTAATTAAATGAGTCAAACCTTTGAATCCTAACATTTTTAATTTTGTATTGGGTTTTTATCGAGTTTGCGGATCATGCCAAAAATTTCCAACCACAATAATATTTTGGTATGAAAAAGGACACAAATTTTCTCCAAACCAATTTGGAAGAAATTTCTTTCAACCTATTTCAATAAGTGACAATTGTCATTTAATATCTTTGAGTTTCTCAAGAATTAATGTTTAGGTTCTTAAGGTAGTAGAATGACAATAAATGACTCTTAAAAATATTAAAAGTATATATATAAGAGATGACAACTAGTCTCTTATTGAAGTATGTTGAAGAAAATTTCTTCCAAACTCAAAATTTTTTGTAAAATGTAATTTTACAAAAGAATATCTTAATACATAAATACAATTCATTAAGTATCTTATATTAATGGAATTTTATCCTAAATTACTATTTGTTATTCAAATCATAAATTTTTTCATACTTATATCTTAGATAAGCCTCACATATAAACCAAACCCTATTACCAGTTTTAAATTATAGGGGAAATTATCCTTTCTCCCATGAACTATCACTCGATTTATCATATATCCTAATTAACTACCAACTTTACATTACGACCCCCATAAACTACTATTTTATTATCAAAATCCCATTTTGTCAGTTAAGGTCGTTAAGTTGATTAATACCTATGAACAGTGTCATGAACATTGCCTATGTTGTGAACAATACGGTTGATTGTCCGACTTAATGGCCTTGACTGATGGAAAGAGGTTTTGATAATGAAACGGTAGTTCATGAGGGTCATAATGTAAAGTTGATAGTTGATGGGTGGGAAATAGTCATAGCGTGGTAGTTCATAAGGGGAAAGGATCATTTCCCCTGAATTATAAATTACTATTAAAATAATTAAACTTTATAGTTTAATTTAAAATCATGATCACAATTTAAGATTTTTTTCTCTTTTTTTTGAACAATTTTTTTCTTCATTGATATAAAAAATCAAATTGGGCAGATTGCTTTGTTAGTACAAATGCCAAAGATACAATTTAGAATCTCATGAACCTAAACCCTATCTATGACACACAAAATATATATATTTTTTTGTACATTTATATCTAAAATAGCTAATCAAAATCTTTTTTTTTTTTAATTTTTATTTAGCTAATTGCTTTTCAAATGTACCTTATATTTGATTATATATTCTTTCCCTATACTATTTAAATATTATTTTATTTTTTCTTTATTAATGGTCATATTTTTCAATGGTCGTATTTGCCAATGACCATGTCCACAAGTTGACGATATACTTTACAAAATACATTAAAAACCTGTAAAAATATTTAGTCCATAACAAACAAAATTTCAATTTTGGACCATGTCCACAAATTGATTATTTAGTCCAAAAAATACATTAAAAACCTGTAAAAACATTTAGGGTCTGTTTGGAATTGCATTTGAGGGGCCTAAAAGTGCATTTAACACTCAAAAAGCCGATTTGAAGAAAAAAAAAAATACTGATTTGATAAAATGATTAAAAGAGCTTTCAAGGATCCAAAAATCCTAAAAATTGTCATAGCGCATTTTTGGCAAAAGTTTCATTTTTAAGCTTTTGCCAAAAACGTTTTTTGACTTAAAATCTCTATTTCTCAAACACAATCCCAAATAGGCTTTTAGTCAATCACAAACTACATTCCAATTTTGAAACATGCCAACAAACTAAACTGACTATTTAGTCCATAAAATAATAAAAAACGTGTAGAAATATTTAGTCCATCTCAAATAGTGATGAGTACTATTAATCTTACATTTCTCAAAACAAAAGAACACAACAAGTGTCATTTAGGCAAACAAGTGATAAAATTAAGATAAAATTGTCCTTTAACTTTAAAATTTTGGACAATTTAATCCTACCATTTTGCCTAAATGGTTCATCTTCATTTCAAATGAAATGGAGAGGATCCTTTCCAATTGTGCCCATTGAAGCTTATTTTGTTAACCCAACTATAGCACGCGCTTTCTCTGTGTGAAAAGCTATAAAATTTTATAGATATTTGGGAATACATAATATTTTAATATTATAGGATAATGAACGAGAAATAGTACACATGCGTTGAAAGGACGGCCAATTTTAGAGCCAATAGGAAAATTTGATTGACGATTCAAGAATAATGTTGCATAGTCTACCTACATAGTTTATAAAGATAGGCATAAGGAAGCAAATATGCAGTCCATCATTTGGCGGAAGCAGCGTTCCAACAATCTTTAAAGTAAATATAAATGGAAAAATACCCTATCGGCAGAGTCTCAAAGAGTACTATTCACTATATATATAGGATTTATCCTCAACGACATACTTAATTTCTTTTAATATTTAATTCCCAGCATATACCCTAAAGTTGCTTCCCTTCTCTGCACATAGGGAAAATCTTAGAAAAAATTACAAAAACTCATCTATAACAGCTTCCCTATATATTCCCTATACATTAGGATTGCTACCATTGAACCCAACCTAATGTATTGGGTTCATTCAATTGTAGCAATCCACATGATTTATTATAATCATAAAAGGACATTCTCTCTCCTCTCACACTTTCTTATGCAAAATAAATGAATATAAAAAAAAGTAAAAGAATTAATATTTTAATATTATAGGAAAATATAAAGGGAAGTTATTGTGGAATGTATTTAAATAGTGAAGCAAAAAGTAGTTTTGTTCCTTAAATTTAAGGAAAATAAGAGTAAAATTGCTATGAATGCTCTTTAAAAACAATTTCCACACGCAATTACAACTTTGCCCTACAATGTATTTCGCACGAAAGGCTAGTGAAATTTTAATTAATAAATTGGGTGATATTTTCCCATCCAAAACCACATGGGAATGATTGAAAAAACTCGGAAATGGTTTAGTATCCCTAGCTAGTTTTTATTTATTTTTTACTCAAAAGAGTAGGCTATGAAGACTAATTGTGACTATCCTACTTGAGCGTAACCATAGTAGTACATACTCATTGGGAGTTGCACAAGAAGAGCGTAGACGGTGGGAATCGTAGGCGCTCTCTCAAGTTTGACTGAGCCATAGCCTAGCCTAGCCCCACCAGGGCATCAATGAAAATCCAAGGTAACTAATACTAATTAGGTATATGTGTAGATTCTACATTGTGGAAATTCAAATCCACACCTTAGTACATGTCTTGACCACTTGAAAATTTTCTTGGGCCATTGAACCACCACCACCCTTGGTGGTTCAATGGCCCTAGCTAGTTAACTACCATTATAACTTGATATCTAATTAATTAATACACAAACTTGAACATTTGATGTCAAATTTGCATTTTGTAGCAACTATTTGCATTTACTAAAGATGATGATGATGATGATTATTATTATTATTATTATTAATCTTTTGACTTGATTGATGTGTTCATTAGATAAAAATTAAAAAAAGCAAAGGAATGGCCGTTGATGGTTAACAATAGGAGTGTAAACCCAGTTCGATTAATTGTTACTAGCTAAAATCACTAACCGGAATCGGGATAGTCGGTTGGCCAATTTTTAAAATTGAAACTAGTAACTAGCTACTTGTTACCCGATTATTGGTTTGTAGCTGGTTATCAGACCAGAAACCAAGTCTTTAAAAAATTAGGTATTTTGGACTTATTTTGAGTATTTGGCCTACTTTTTGGGCTTAATTTGGCCCTTTTTTCCCTATTTAAAAAACAATTAGAACTTTTTTGGCATAATAAGTTAGGCTTTGTTGTGGTTATTCAAAAAAATAAAAAATGTAAAGAAAACGACGTCGTTTTACATTTTTTAAATATATGTATACAATCTCGGTTACTAGTTATAACCGGGTGTATATAAATTAAAGGGGTAACTTCTTTTAGATCCCTGAATTACCACGCGATTTGGCAAGTTATCATAAACTTCAAAATCTGTCAATTTAAACCATTGAACTTTCAATTGTAATTAATTTGAACCCTTTCATTAGATTTAACTATTAATTTCTAATAGCAATACCTAAAAAGACCAAAATACGAAGAGATTCAAATTGACTACAATTAAAATTTTAAAAATTAAAATGGAGAGGTTTTGAAGTTTGATGGGTTTGTAAAATCGCATGGTAATTTAGGGGTATAAAATGAAGTTACTCCCAAGTGAAAAAAAAAAACCGATAACCAAACCAATAAGGCAGGCTACTAGTTATTTTCGACCACTTTTAAAAGTGGTTGGCCGATTAGCCAGTTACCCAGTTACCTGTTTGTAGCCGGTTATAATCAGCCGAATTTACACTCATAGTTAACAAGGATAAAAGGGGCCCAACCAATCCACTAGGACCAATGTTAAGGAGATGTAGTTGAGTATGAATGAGATATACGGAAACTCTCCCTTTTTCCCAATAAATAAATAGATAGATAAATATGCAGAAACTCTTTCCTTATTAATTAAAAAAATAAAAAAGAAAGAGATATGCAGAAACCAATGTGTGAGTAGTCCGTAGTTGTGTATGAATGAGATATGCGGAAACTCTCCCTTTTTTCCAGTAAATAAATAAATACTTAAATATGCAGAAACTCTTTCCTGATTAATTAGAAAAAAAAAAAAAAAGAAAGAGATATGCAGAAACCAATGTGTGAGAGCACCCACTGCAGGCTCTTCAAACCCAATTTTTGGTTAGTTTGAAGAGCCAATTTAACAAAAAGACTCAAAAACCCCACTTTTCAGACTCTCTATTTTAACCAAAAACTTAACAAGATGAACAGTATTATTTCATATTTAACATTTACTATTCCCTCTTCATTACTAAACAACTATATTTTCTCTCTTTCTTTTTCCTTTTCCTTTCTCTATCCTTTCTCTTTCCCGCAGCCCTCTGTTTCGGTGGTATCCTTTTCTTTCCCGCAGCCCTCTGTTTCTGGTGGCTGATGGTGCAGAAACCATTGACGTGGCTGATGGTTTGACCATCAAGTTAATTTTGATAATAATTCCATCAAGCTCAATGACAGTACAATCGGCCGGAGGGTGTTGTTGATGCCTAGTTCATCGACGTGTTCGACGCAGTTTGGCAAGAGATGTCGCCGACGCTATCCGTTCACAATCCGAGCTTCAACTCCTGAGCTCGAACTGACGAGAGCCTGCACTCTGGCTTTCTTTTTGGACTTGGAGAGACTGAACTCGTGAACATGGGGAAGGAGGGGGAAGAAGGGTATTTTATTTTTTAGGTTTCAGCAAAACGACCACGTTTTGTTAGGTTTTTTATATTTTATATTTTATTATAATATGGGCATTTCAGTAACTTTAACACTCAAAAATTAGAGAAATAATAAATAAATCTTTAAAAATAATATTTTAACGAAATAGTGAAAGTGAATTGTTAAAGTAGAGAAATTTGAAAAGTGTCTTTCTAAAAAGGTGTATTAAAATAACCAAAAGTGTGTTTTTGGTTATTTTGAAGAGCCAAATTTGAAGAGGCTGCAGTGGATGCTCTGAGTAGCGTGTAGCCATTCATCCACCTAACATTCAATTCAGCTGTCCTAACTGACATTCAAAAGACGTGTACGAATGTGTTGATTTTACAACCTAATTTGTCTTGCTCTCTATGCTTTATATATATTTGAATAATATTAAAATATACGGTCACTGTCTTTATCAACCTTCGATCGAGCCCCCTGGGGCCCTCCTTTGCAGCAGAAACCAGCTTCTTGCTTAGCCACTCAAAATCAATTTTTTTTTTTAGTTTAATTATTATTTTCTCATAATAAATTTTAGCAAACTATTTATTTTGTGATCTATTTTATTTAAATATTATTTTTTAATATAAGTAAAGGGAGAGAGAGAGGGAGAGAGATGAGAGAAGAGAAAAAAAAAATTTAGAATGTACTATAGGAACTTTCAAACATGAAAGTTCATTGTAACAAATTTTATGAAAACTGCTATTCTAGAAGATTTGCTGAAACACTAAAATTGCTAAATTTTTTTTTGACATATTTACATAAGAGAGGAAAAGGGAATTCGAATTAAAAATTGCTAAATTTAATGCTAAAGTCTTTTTGACTACGGTACAATGCTCTATTTATAAAGCTTTATATATTTTGAATAATTTTCAATACAAACTATATATCTTAATTTACGATAATTGATTTAAGATAATAAAATCATCAAAAAGTCTCTATTCTTAGCATCTCTAGCAGGGCTTTTTTTTGAGGAAAAGCTTGAATAAGATTCCAAATTTTCCTATAAAAAAAAAAAAGCCCTGCTGGAGAGGTTAAGAATATAAACTTTTGATGATTTTGTTACCTTAAATCAATTACCGTAAATTAAGATATATAGTTTATATTGAAAATTATTCAAATATATATAAAGCTTTATAAATAGAGCATTGTACCATAGTAAAAAAGACTTTAGCGTGTAGACGTAGGTCCTAAGCTAAACCACCATTATTTAATGTGTCTGTTATCTCTTTCCATTTATCTCTTTATATTATTAGGAGCTTCTAAACTCTCCATTAATCTTTCAACTGTCTAATAACTTACTCATCAAATGGCATCAATCAAGAAAAGCACCTTGCTGAAGTAGATTTTTGAACGGCTAGATCAGTCGACAGGCTCGTGCAAAACAAGTGAAAAAGTCAATTAAAAATCATCGGTTTCTAACAAACAAAAAATACTCCAATGGTTAAGGAAGTAAATATGTTTTGAGAGAAAATTTTGAATGGAAAATTTAGGGAGATCGATAATGATAACGGAACCTGATTTAGAGTGGGGTCTGTTTTGAAAGTGAAGAACTCCTTAAAAATGGCTGATTGGATACTTGTCATGTGAAGGACAATATCAAAACTATTCGGTTTTCTTGGAAGCCAGACTAATTCTAAGATGTCATCTCCTAGTCAGTTCATCTTCTTTGTAAGTGGGATTTGATCTATGTTTATAGTGTTCTTTTATTCTTAATAGTTTTATCCATCAAATTGGGCCATGGCTGTCAAAAACTGTATTTCCAAGTGACTTTTGCCTTCTTGGATCTTCTTTGAGACTTTGAAGTGCTTGTAGTCTCTTCTGGTTGGGTTTTAAGTTTTTTTATTACTTGTAATTTGTTTTATGTGCTTATAGCTCATTTTGTTGTTGTTGTTTTTTTTTTTTTTTGGAACAATATCCTGAATACATGCCGGTGTTACCCCTTCCCAGACTTTCTCCTCCCCTAACTGAAGTGCGTATTGAGCCAAAACCCGTTTTGTTGTTGGATGAAGATGTACTTACAAAAATAAATAAATAAATAGTAAAGCTTTAAACAATCAAACTATGTCGTAGGATTCCAACTTATTATTGACAACCAGTGTTTTCCACAAAAAAAAAAAAAAAAAAAACAGTACATGTACATATTCAAAATCCAACAGTAACCTGCACGACTGTATTCAATAAAATAACATGAAAACTAATTAACACAAACTATTATGAAACTTCGATGGAAAAAATCAACATTTGAGGGAAAACATATCTATATATCAATTTTTTTAATTTGAGATGTATATATATATATACACATTAAAGTCTAAATATCATAGAACAATAAATATAAAATAAAATTTTTGTTTATTCCCAATTTCTTTATATGACATTAACTGTAGTTGGCTGATATGCTTTAATAACCCCTTTAAAATATTTCTCTTCCATCTCTTGTATAGACATGTAAAAAAAAACTTTTTTTTTTTAACATGTCTATACAAAGGAAGGGAGATAGGGGATTCGAGCTTGTAACCTTTGTTTCATTAGGTATGGTTCACAGCTGATTGAACTACCATTTGGAGACAACATGTCTTTATTTCTGAATTCACTAGCTAACACCATTGTTCCCACGCACCATGCATGCACCCAGCAGCTTGAAACCGCAAATATAAGACAAGAGAATCGTAGGTTAGGATATCTACACATGTTGTGATTTTCCTCACAAGAACAGTACCCTATCAAACATTTGGATCGACTATATATCCACTATCCACAGGATTTTTCCTTGTTAAAGCCAACATCTTCTCACACTTGTCAAGCAGAGATAGCAGCAATAGAGGTTACTTGGTGTTAACAGAAAAGTAAGGGAGCATATAAAGCAATCAATCTTTGGTGTGCTTTTATATATTTGGGCATGGTCTCCATAAATATGTGAGAAGCCGAATTTGTGCAGTTAACGTATCTCCTAAATGTGTATATATATATATATATATGTTGCGTCAATCTTTGTCACTCCACCTCACATCCATCATTCGTGTACGACACTATTTCTTATTTGGGGTGACATGGTGAGTCGGAAATTACAAGGATCATCCAATTATGTGTTTGACCTTTTAACAATTCGAAAAAAAAATTGTTATAAATTTTAATCCAATAAGTCTGGCCAGGTTCGAATGCAAAACAATTAAGCATAACAGAGTTTTTTTTTTTGCTATATTTTTTTTAAGTGTCAAAGACCGAAGGGTTTGAGCCTAATAACGTGCAAGCTCGTTTGTTAACATTCTTTAAGATTGTTTTCTAGCCAAAAAACAGACAAGTATCATCAAATAATTCAACACATAAAACACTTAAAACTACCTTCATATTTATGTTGTATTACAACCAATAAGTAAAAAAAAAAATCATTAAAAAAGTGTTACCAAATTAGCACGGAAGCTTGCTGGCCGAGTTCTTTTCTAAAGTTGGCTGGAGAATTTGATACGTTTATACTTAACAAACTCTTAATTGAGTTGATAACATTTTTTTTTTTACCATCATAACAAAAATTTGAAACCAAATCTTATTTTAACTTGGATTGGATACTTCATACTTGGATGGTATACCGTATATATATGGGTGACGAGAGGCCTAAAATAAATAAAATAAAATAATAAAAGAAGAAAAAGAAAAGAAGAACTGTTTCTCATCGTTATTATGTTGGTAATACATGTATTAAAAAAATGATAAAAGAATTAGCTCTCATTTCACTCGGTTTTTAGAAATAATATTTATGTAGGACTATTGTTTTTTTTTGTTTTTTGTTTTTTGTTTTTTTTTTGCCTTGTCCACACAAGAGAGGGGAGAGAAATTCGAACTAGTGACTTCTGCTTTAATTAAGCGTGGTTCCAGTCGATTAATCTACCTCTTGGGACTACGTAGGACTATTGTTAACATATATATGTTAACTATTTTTTTCTCTAGTACTTAATTGTTGTATTAATATTAATTTGTATGGCTATGACGCCGATCATATTATATTATCTTATGCTTAATTTATTTAATAGTTTATATATGTAAAACTCTTCAAATATAATGATTGATTTTTACTTGTTTTTTAAGTAAAAACCAGTTCACTTTTAAAAAATCGGTTAAAAAATTATGCTTTCAAAAATCGGTTTTAGATTTTATAATTAAAATGTATTTTAGTAACTGCTAATTGGTGACGTGCCACTGTGGTAGGTCACCAATAGGTGATGTGGTTGTGTGGCAGGTTTATTGGTGGCGTGCCACTGTGGCAGGTTACCCACTGCCAAGTTGCCTTATTGGTGACTTGCCACAGTGGCACGTCACCTATTGGTGATGTGCTATGAATAACACGTCCCATATAATTTTAATTTCTTTTTTTTTTTTTGGTTTTATTTTTCTCTTGTTCGAACATATCTTTAAATTTTTTTTCAAGTTGGTGACGTGTCAGAGTTGACAGGTCACTAATTAGTGATGTGTCAACTTTAATGAAAAACTCCATTACTATAGATACGTCACTAAATGCTGGTTGTTTTCTTTTTTTTTTTTAGTGACATCAGTTTGATTTCACACCATTTGTGCAAACAATTGAATTGAGCCAAAGTCTTAAATTGGATGCTGACAAAACAAGCAATTTAGATCTTACTTTAATGATATTGGCAAATAGGGTAGGATTCACATCATTGAAGAGGATGGGAGGACCATTCATGTGCATGTAGCATGCCCCATTACCCAACAGCTTAGTTGCAAGGATTATGAAGGCAAAGTATTATTCGGATTGATCAGTTCTTGAAGCTCCTTTAGGGAATCGACCATCCTTCGCTTGGAGGAGTATCCAAGGGTCTAGCAAGCTAGTTAAAAATGGACTCGTATGGAGAGTGGGCAATGGTAAAAAATTCCGGATTTGGAAAGATAAGTGGCAAAACACTTGCCCAATACACATTGACTTAACTGAAGACCTTGGTAGTGAAAGTAAAAGTATTGCAAGAAGAGGGCCTAGGATTAGGGGTGGTGCTGCCACTGATGGGGCAGCAAGGGGTGGTGTAGCCATTAGAGGTGGCGGACTAGCAACTAGAGGTGGTGGAATAGCAGCTAGAGGTGGTGGAACAGCAGATAGAGGTGGTGGAACAGCAGATAGAGGTGGTGGAACAGTAAGAAGTGAGGCAGCTAGAGGTGGTGGGGTAGCAAGAGGTGGGGCAGCTAGAGGTGGTGGAACAGTAGTAGGTGGTGGGGTAGCAACGGGTGGGGTAGCTCAAGGTGGTGGAACAACAGTTGTGAAGGACAGAGGTGGTGCAAATGTTTCTTCGTCAAACCAAGTCAAAGGCAAACGAATTGTCACAAGCATCCAAAAAGAAATAGAAATTATGGAATCAAAGAGGAAAAGAAAAGAACGAGATTGGAAGCCATAAACTTTGTTGTTTAAAACTTTTTTAGTTGATTACAATGTTGATTTTGATATCATACCAATGCCAGATTCGATGTTGTTAGGTGATAAAAACAAGTCCACATGTAAATTTGTTGTTTAGGTAAATATTAATGGTTGTATGATTGTTTAGGGTATGTACATTTGTTTATATGTTTTGTGCTATGTAATTATAAGTGGTATGTTGTTTTGCTATGAGGATGTAAACAAGTGATGAAATGAACAACTTTATGGAAATTTGGTTTATATATGAGTGATGAAGATTATAGCTGTGTGTGTAGCTTTGATATTATGGTATTAATCCAACTTTGGTTATTTGTGTGTTGTGTTGGCATTAGGAAGGCCAAACCCTATGAAATGTATAGAAATGAAAATTTTAGATATTATGCTTTGGAAGGTGATTTGGTATGAAGATCAATACCATAGTTGTGTGTGCAGTTTTGATATTTTGGTATTTTGGTTATTTGTGTGTTGTGTTGGTAGGAAGGTTAAACCTTATGAAATGTTTTGGTATTATGTTTTGGAAGGTGTTTTGGCATGAATATCAATACCATAGTTGTGTGTGCAGCTTCTATATTTTGGTCATACTTTGGTGTCAATTATTGCATGCTTTATTTTTAGTTCAATTATTGCATGCTTTATTACCACCTGATTAACAAGACAAAGACCACCCAAGAATAATTGTTTTAGATTACCTATTCTCTAACAACTATTCTATAAGTCAAGTCACCTCACTTGTGTACATTTTTTATATGCACCCATATATGGTTGAAAAAAACCCCAAGCATGTACATTTTATTTTATTTTTTTTAATAATGCATTCAATGTGTAACCCCATATATCAATCCAAATAAGCAAAAAATTGGTATATGCATTTGAAGTGATAGTTGTTGATTCGCTTCTAATAATATATAACAAATTCAACACGGGACTAATAATATATAACAAATCCCACACGGGACTAATAATATATAACAAATCCCACACGGGACTAATGTTTTAATGCAAAATAAATTCCACATGGGAGTGACACCAAACCAACCCACAAAAACCCTAAAATTAAACCCACACGGGACTAATGTCTTGATATTAAACAAATCTCACATGGGAGTGAAACCATAAATACACACAAAAAACTACAATACCATCCACCGGCTCCACCATGAGGAACAACCTCATGACAGCATTCCATGGCCTAAGTTGCAGCCAGCTTTTCTATTGGGAGAGCCTCCAAAGAGGCATATGCACAGTGCAAGCACTAGTACGATCCACAAACACACAATGATAGTATGGTAATTCTTCTTCATTGCATGCATCTTTATATCCCCAATCTCGAATTGTTTACGATAATTTGATATCTCATTCATAAGTTGTTCAATCTCTGCCTTTAGCAGCACAATTTTTTCCTCATCTTCTGCTCTCACCTTCCCAACCTCAACTTGAACCAATGTTTGACATTATTTCGCTTTAGCCTCCAATTGTTTATGTCTTTGATGCAAACAATGTATCACCCTCTTACCAAATGAGCACATTTTAGGATCAAGGTATTGAAAGAAACCATAGTTTTGATTAATCTACAAAACACATTACAACTAACAATTACCAGCCTAAATTAATTGAATAGATAAACTAAACAAAATTATGAAGTTATGCCCTAGGATTGCTACATAAAATATGAAGAACTTGCCTTCCAATTTTCATAACTGACGAACTTCCTTCAAAAGTTTTTCTCAGTGTTTACGGTTTTGACAAGAGTGGAACGTTTGCAGAAGCAAACGTGCTGCACCGCACTTGAAGCACTGCTACTGCTTGAATCATAATAAAAGCTTGTACCTTCATGATAAAAACTTGCACCTTCATTCGAGCTATCCATTCTACATGATACAGTAATACGTAATTAGTTTGCTTGCACATTTAAAAACTGTTTATCACATTTCAAAGCTTGCACCAAACTATCATCTCGAAATGACCAAAGGGCCCTAATTCATGCATGCATGCGACCAAAGTTTTCTGAAACCTAACTAACTCTATTGGTTTTTTTTTTTTATATACAATTTTTTTTTTTGGCAAAATAATTAGACAAAGAGTGGAGTGGAGGAAGCTTATTTAAAGCTGAATTTCAGGCTAAGCTTCGGGCTTATGCTGATGAGCTTCATCTGATCCTATCATCCTTTAATTTATTTACATAAACAGAAAATAAAGTGGACATAACAATTGCTTATAACAGTTCAGTAGAAAGTCAACAGTTCAGTAGACTACTAAATTCATCCATTAATCGTTGCAGGATGAAAAATTCATGTTAATTGAAGAC
The DNA here is from genome assembly GCA_013348765.1 of Carpinus viminea. NCBI lineage: Eukaryota > Viridiplantae > Streptophyta > Magnoliopsida > Fagales > Betulaceae > Carpinus > Carpinus viminea. The sequence continues at coordinate 37,686,349 of CP054667.1, read as the reverse complement.
TAAACCATAATATTCCCATAAACAACAAGAAACCTAAGAAATATTCCCACAAAAACCAAATTTTACACAGAAACAAGCTGAAATTTGGGCATACCTCTTCTGTGTTTGAAAGAGGGGAAATGCCGAAATTGTTTGTGTGTCGAAGAGGAGAAATGCAGAAAAAACCTTGTGGACTTCAAAGCTATCACTGGAGTGGGAGCACGAATGAGAGTTCCAGATTTGGCAGGGGTCGTCGTCGAAGAGGAGAAATGCCGAAATCATCTGTGTGTTGAAGAGGGGAAATGCCAAAAAAACCTTGTGGACTTTAAACCTATCGCTGGAGTGGGAGCACGAATGAGAGTTCCAGAAGGAGGGGTCGTTGTCGTGTAACTGTGCATGCTTGTGTGTTTGGTGTGTGGGTGGGTGTTTGACTTATACGAGGATAAGGTCAGCAACACGTGTAGGTGGTGGGCAAAAGAGGAGGGGTAAACATGTAAATTCAATAGCTTGAACTGAGGGTAAAACAGGAAGGCCAAACCTTAAACAGTCACGTAAGGCGCACGTGGGACGAAATCCATCCAATTTGACGGCCAAATTGACCTTGGGGTTAACATTGCAAGTTTTTGAAACTTCATGGGGGTGGATTGCAAATTTTTAAACTTTGGAGTTAACATTGCAAAAGCATTGAAACTTCATGGATTAAAAGTGAATTTTCCCCTTAAAAAAGCCTTCTGCGCGCGAATGGGAAAAAAACCTACTTGGGGAAGAAGCTGGCTCGATCTCATTAATTAAGGGGTATGGTGCTCCTGCTCGAGGATGGGTCGTATGCTAGTGCAATCCTCGAGAACGTTCAGGAAACTTGTATATATTTTTTTCAAAAAAATAAAATAAATCAAAATATTTTCTTCTTATTATTATTATTGAAAATATACTAATCTCATTAAGGTAAAAGTCAAAAGCACGAAGCTTATATAATGCGAGCAACAAAATTCTGACAAATCTTAACCATAACCAAGACAAAACCATAGCCAAAATTGCGACTTTATCAACCGGCTAACCTATATATGACTTCCGATACTAGAACAAATCTGCAACAAGCAGATACCAACAATATATAGGTGTAACCCCTAACGGAACCCCCATAACCCAAGGCCAGGAAACTAAACCATCCACAACCCAAAAGGCCAAGATGCCTTATTACAAGAAAAACAACTAAACCTAACTCATGTACCAGATCTGCATCAAATAGCCAAGATCTAGAACATGAGTAGCTTAAACACAACAACAAAAAAATTAAACTTAAAAAACTAAAAAACTCCACAAGCAGCAGCGGAGGAGCTCGGCATCGAAGAGATCCCCAGGAAGACGCACCAATGTTGATAAAGAAAAGCAGATCTAAGAAAGAGAAAACTAGATTTGGGGCAAGATCTAAAAATACAACTTAGATCTGAAACAAACACTTACTCGAAATGGAGACTGGAGGAAACACCGACCACTACTACCGTAGAGGAGGGAGGAGGAAAAATCTATATTTTCCCTCCTCAAGACTTTTTACTAGTTTTGTTGCCTGGAGGAAGAGGGAAGAAATGATTTCTAGAGAGAAGGTAGAGCTTCTCTCTCTAGAAAACCCTAAAGCCATGTTGCTATTAATTGATAATCGAAATATTTTCTGACGTGCTAGTACCACACCTCAGAAAATTGTCTATTTTAAAAAAAAATTAAATATTTTTTGACCTACATGTGTTAGCATCTCAAAATTTTCTAACGTGTTATTTAACATGTCAGAAAATTCTGACATGCTAATTTTATTCATCAGAAAATTGTCTATTTCAAAAAATAAATAAATAAACATTTTTTGACCTTATCATGTTAAGAATTTTTTGACGTGCCAACGTCAGAAAATTCTTACATGCTATATTCACCGTTAGGAAATTGTCTATTTTAAAAAAAGTAATAAATTAAAATATTTTTTGACATGTTAAAATTGCTATATCTGAAAATTTTGACGTAAAATTTTTTTTTACATGTTACTTTGACATATCAGAATTTTCTGGCATGACAAAAATGACACATCAAAAAATATCTGAGAAATATTTTGCCCTTTCAAGACTTGAAAGGTCAGAAAATGTGGGGTTTTTTGGTATATCCCCTTCCCCCAATTCCACGTTAAAACCATCCCTCTCACTCTTACAATAACTCACACCACGATGGACGAAACCACCACCACCACCCCTCTCCTCCCAACCCCATGGCACCACCGCCTCCGCCTGAAGACCACCCTCTCTTCGGAGCTCTCCGGCGCCGTGGGAGACCTTGGCACCTTCATCCCCATTGTGCTCACCCTCACCCTCGTCTCCCACCTTGACCTCGGCACCACCCTTGTCTTCACCGCCCTCTACAACGTCGCCACCGGCCTCCTCTTCGACATCCCCATGCCCGTCCAGCCCATGAAGTCCATCGCCGCAGTCGCCGTCGCCGAGTCCCCCCACCTCTCCGTCCCCCAAATCGCCGCCGCAGGCCTCTCCACCGCCGCCGTCCTCCTCTTCCTCGGCTGTACCGGTCTCATGTCCTTCCTCTACCGCTTTCTCCCCCTCCCCGTCGTTCGCGGCGTCCAGCTCTCTCAGGGCCTTTCCTTCGCCTTCTCCGCCATCAAATACATCCGCTACGACCAAGACTTGGCCACTTCCAAGTCCGGAGCCCCTCGCCCCTGGCTCGGCCTCGACGGTCTCCTTGTCGCTCTCGTCTCTCTCTTGTTCCTCGTGCTAACTACCGGCGCCGGTGACAAACATTACGAACATCACGATTCCGAACGCGAGTCCTCTCGGCGTCATCGCGTGTCCAGGAGATTACAGCTTCTCTCTGCTATTCCTTCAGCGCTCATCGTGTTCCTGATTGGGTTAGTTCTGTGCATTCTTCGCGACCCTTCGGCTTTCAAGGGACTTGAGTTTGGTCCATCTAAATTAAGTTTTGTAAAAATTACGTGGGAGGATTGGAAGATCGGGTTTCTTCGCGCAGCGATTCCACAAATCCCATTGTCTATACTGAATTCCGTGATCGCGGTGTGCAAGTTGTCCGGTGACTTGTTCCCCGACCGCGAGGCCTCGGCGATGATGGTTTCTGTCAGCGTCGGGATTATGAACTTCGTCGGATGCTGGTTTGGGGCAATGCCGGTGTGCCATGGCGCCGGCGGGCTTGCAGGGCAGTACAGATTTGGGGGCAGGAGCGGTATGTCAGTGATTTTTTTGGGAATAGGGAAGTTGGTTCTTGGATTGGTGTTTGGGAATTCGTTTGCGAGGATTTTGGGTCAATATCCGATTGGGATTCTTGGGGTGCTTTTGCTTTTCGCTGGGATTGAGTTGGCTATGGCTTGCAGGGATATGAACACCAAGGAAGAGTCTTTCGTGATGTTGGTCTCTGCGGCGATTTCTTTGACAGGGTCTAGCGCTGCTCTGGGCTTCGGCTGCGGGATTTTGCTCTTCTTGCTGCTGAAATTGAGGCAAATGGAGTGTTCCACTCTTGGCTTTCTCAAATCTGAGTCTAAATCATCGATCGATAATGAAACTGCTAGCATCATCCCCTAGTATTATCAGTGTTTGATTCATAAAAATAGCAGCTTTAGTGTGTGATTTCTCAGCATTATTCGAGCTATTTTGATGATTACATAATGTAAATTAGTTTATGTCGGACCTTATTAGTCATCTTGTAGCATCTTTCAGATTACAGCACTATGTATTTCTTAGTATTTTCGATTTAAATAGCAGTCTGGATTTTTATGTCATGACCAGTTCCTTAAACTGTGGTTCAGAGCAATCATGCAAAGATACCAGCTTGTTAATATATATATATATATATATATATATATATCAGTGTTATATATGGCTCCATTAACAAGCTGAACTGGTCATGACACAAACCCAGACTGCTATTTGAATCGAAAATACTAAGAAATACATATATATATATTTCAGTATCTAAGGGAGGTGGACCTTGTCAAAGAGAAAAAAAAAGGGGGGGCAGCACCAAAAGAGCAAGACATAAATCTGTTGGTACTTTCTATGTGTCGCAGCAGTGGATGCAAGAATCTGGATGTAGTCAAAGAGGAAAAACATAGCATTTGTACACGTGTTGTACCATTAATGAGGTTTTAATCCAAGTATATGGCTCACTCTTCAAAGCACTGGCTACCTCTGCCTGGTTAAGGATTCCATTTTATATTCCAAACGAATTGATGTAAAGATCCTGCTAAATGCTTCAAATTTTGATCCCTAAAAAAATGGTAGTCGAGTGCTAACACCTTTACATCATGGCTGAACCAAGGGAAGGAGTCTTAACTTTTCATCATGGGTGAATGTTGCATATAAAGCTTTGACTTCACCACTTTGATTTTGTTGGAGCGTTTTCAAGTCCAAGAATTTGTTACCTCAGCGATTTTTTTTCATGGCTAAGCTCTGAAGGGACTCAATGCAGTAGTGATATTCCTGCAATACAAAAGCATTGTCAGTGGGTCTCCGATGATTGGGCCGAAAACTCTTTAATACTTAAGTTAACATATTTATTTTTATTTAAAAAGATAATGAGAATTTGCCTCTAATTATCCATGCATCAGTGTCTGTATGTGTCGAGAGAGGTATGTGAAAAATGAGAGGGAAAAATGGTCGTTAGACACACAGAGAGGGAGATGAGGATCTCTGGGGGTCCCCCTGGGAGAGTGAGATGTGTGTTTGGGGAGGAAGAAGAATCAAAAGAGCACCCATTCTCCTTCTCTTTCCTTTTTTAATCTAAAGATGGAAAAAAAAATGTGGACACGTGTCATTAGGTGAGTGGATATTGGCATATTATAAATAAGTGTAAAATGAAATGGGGCACACCAGGGATATTGTCTCCCCAACAAATTTGGATATTGTATTAAATTATTATTATTTGAACAAATTAAGCAAATGGAAAGAAAGAAATTTAATTATTTAATTAATATTTTAACATTAACTACTAAAGCTAGTTTTAAAACTTGCCTGTATTGAGCTTAGGCTGCTGGGAATGAAGTAAAGAGTTTTAGGCCCAAGTTCGAGTTCAGGATGTGAATTGAATTGTGATAAGCTTAGCTCAATTGCAAATTTTCCCAAATTAAACAAGCATATTTGCACATATTTACTGTAATGCCCCCAAATCTAGCTTTAACTAGTATTAGAGCATTCACAATGGAGGAGCTAAATGACACTTTTATCTAAAATAACTCCTTAAATTGATAAAATAACATTTACATTAGATAAGCGAAAAAAAATGTAGAATAGATATTTTATTAAATGAGCTAAAAAAAAGTTACATGTAGCGGTATTATTCAAAGAGCTATTTTCCTAAATTTTCTTCCCACGTCTTTTTTTTTCTCTCACTATCTCTCCCAAAATTTTATTCCCACATTTTTTTTATTGTTTCTTTCGTCTGTTTTCTCTTTTTTCAAAATTTTCTCCCACTATTTCTTTTTCACATCTCATTTTTTTCAAAATTTTCTCCTATTATTTCTCTCTCCACATCACTTTTTTGTCAAAAATTGAAAAATAAGATATTTAAGAAAAATACAATCATTATAAAAAAAAAATGATATAGATAAAAATATAACTAATCGGATGTAGGAGGTCATTAAAAAGTAATTAGTTAAACTAGATAAATTAAGTTTTGAGGAGCTATTTTACATAAAAAAAAATTAGCTCTTCCATTGTAAATGCCCTTATAGGGCTACTCGCGATTACCCCAATTTAGCTAACTAGTAGTTAAATGGGGAAATGCCCCTCTAAACATATTAGAGTTTTTTTTTTTTTTTTTGACATGTCTACACAAGAAGGAGGGAGGGGATTCGAACTAGTGACCTTCGCTTCATTAAGCGTGGTTCTAACTGATTGATCTACCTCTTGACATATCAGAGTTAATGCATAAGAAGGTAAAATAATCTAAGAAATCTATTAATCATTAAAGGAACAAGTATAATCTTCATTATGTGGAATAGATGCAACTAATGGAAATAATAATTTAAGCAAACCTGATAATAATGTAAATATATTTTCTTAAGCAAAGTTCATAGTGGCAATCGTGCCACTCTCAGGTTCTAGGAACAAGTTTCCTACAAGATGTAATAACTGCATAAGTCTAACGACTTAGTAAATAAACCTCACAGTTGAGTATGACATGAGCCAGTTATCGTTAAGCAAAAATAAACGTTTAGCGTTGGTAAATATTTGAAAGGAGTGTTGTCTTTGTTAATACACCATAAAATATCGTTTTGTTGAGAGAAACATGTGTACTTCCAACGATAATCGCCTAAGTATTTTTAATGTAGAAAACTAATATTTTATAAGTCATAACTATTATATATGGTTTACTCAAGATATTATCTATTCTTAATAAGGTTAGCTTTGTCCTGAGGGACCTCTAATACAATGTCAGTGTCCCGACCATTGTACGCTACCGTCCATAACACTAGTAGCCCGAACGAGTTCGACTTCGGGTAGCCCATACTACTAATTATGTACGTTTTGTAGTGACCCGCTCGTTATGACTGCGTCAGTCACGAAATAATCATTGGATACAAGGTCTATATTGTAACACCTCACCCCAATGACACATAATATTGTCCGCTTTTGGCTCCCTCAAACCAGACTTCCTAAGAATATATATATATATATATATATATAGTGACCCTAGCCCTAGCATTAATTAATATAATCAACTAGGGTATTTAAATTTATAGGGTTAATTAATTATATATTAAGTATAAATTAACTTAGTTAATTATAATAAATTAATATATTACTTAAATGTTACCATTTGGTTCAATAAAAATAATAAAAATAAAAACGTAAATAATATAATATATAATATAATATAAAACATATAATAAGGTAACGTTTGAAAGTTCAAACGTTACCATAAAAAATAATTAAAAATTAAAAATAAATTATATAATTAAAAATCGTTTTGTTTAATTTTTAAAAATTTCCATTGGTAACGTGTCATGAATGACACGTTACCAATGGATTTTTTTTTAAAAAAAATAAAATAAATTTTCCATTAGTAACGTGTCATTAATGACATGTTACTAAATTTAGTAATGTGTCATTAATGAAACATTACTAATCCTACTTTTTTTTGTAGTGCTAGCTAAATAAATTTTAGTTCATTGCATATCAATTAATTAAGGAGTAACTTCACTTAATTAAATCTCTGAATTATCGTGCGATTTGACATACAAACTTTGAAATATCTAAATTTGAATCCTAAACTTTCAATTGCAATTAATTTGAACTTTTTAGTCAATTTTTTTTCCGTTAAAACCCCAAAAAGACAAAATTACCCTTCAATTTTCTTTTTATTAAAAAAATTGAAAAAAATGGATTATATATATATAATTTTTAATTTGAAATTAAGGGTAAATTTGAAATTTTATAAAAAAAAAAAAAATCAGGGGTTTAAACATTATTATATCACTTTTAACATTTAAAATTTGATGGAGATGTTCAAATTGATTGCAATTGAAAGTTTAGGGTCCAAATTGAGAAGTTTCAAAGTTTAGAGGTATATCAAATCGTGTGGTAATTCAAGGGCTTAAAATGAAGTTATCCCATTAAATATTAATCTCTCAAACGTATATCGTTTGACTCCAAATTCCAATTGTCTGAACTAGAAGGAAAGGCATAATTATCTTTTGATCTTTTTCAAGAAAAGATGAACTCAACAAATTGAAAGTGTATGGAACCATTAACCATAGCACACATTTTTTCAAAAGTATATATGCTTGATACTTGGCTTCACAAAGAGATAAAATCATAAACTTTTTTTTTTGACATGTCCACACAAGGGTAGGGGGAGGGGGGATTCGATCTTGTGACCTACGCTTCATAAGGCGTGGTTCACAGCCGATTGAGCTACCTCTTGGGGACGATAAAATCATAAACTAAGTATAGTTTTATCGAACAAAAGAAGGTAAAAAATATAAAAAGGCGAAAAATAGTTTCTCCTGCTCATCGATCGCACGGCTTCATCAAACTTGAGTCAGAAAACAAGTTGATTATACACTTCACAGAAGTGTGTACATAAAACATCTGATTCCTGACATGACAATTGGTATATGAATATAGTTCAAACATCCTAAATTCCTCGAGCAACAGTTTCCATGTCTCTGCATATATATATAGAGTTTACTACTTGAACAATAATTAATGTTTTCATACCAATACTAACCTGTTTGTTTGTGGTGCACACTCGCCATGGCTGGAATGGAGCATGTTATATCTGTGGAAACTGATGAAACAAGCAGAGGCAACGACCAACCAATTATTGTTGCTGACGAGACCCAATGGTCGAGTATTGAAGTCCCAGTCGGTCGACTCAGTCCCTGCAGGGAGCATTGGTTGGAGCAATTAGAGAAGGCAGGAGAAGACACAGCGCCTAATGAAGCAGAAAAAACTAGACCAAAGATACAAATGGCTCCGTTTTTGCTGCGAGAGCACCTAAATGTGGCCAAGTATTTGAGCCAAGGGTGATGTCGCTCGGTCCTATCCATTATCACGGTAAGCCAAAGTACAAGAGAGCAGAGAAGTACAAGCTTGGATTGGCAAACAAGTTCGTCAAGGAGAGCCGTAAGACAGCTGAAAGTTTGTACAAAAAAATTGAGGAGAAAATCAAGCAACTGAGGGAGTACTTCGATGAGGAGGTGAGCAAGAAGTATGAGGACGAGTACCTCGCCAGGATGCTATTCGTGGACGGGTGTGCTGTATTACAATTCATATACTACGGAATTGAGGACAAATTAAAAGATGTGAAAATGAAAAACGATCAATCACGCTTTTGGATAGATGACTTGTTCTTGTTAGAGAATCAACTTCCTTATCAACTCCTCGAGGATTTGATGGAGTTGAGCGACAAGAAAGAGAATTTGCACAAGCCCATCGAGATTTTAACTGGAGTGCTTGCAGGTTACGATGATCCTGAAAAGACCAGCGCAGATAAAATGCCGGCCCATCTTCTCGATCGCCTGCGAACAAAACTCCTTGTCATGCCCAAAAGTCCTGCTCAAACAGGGTGGGCTTGGAACTTCTCTCTCAAGGTGTGGGACCTTAGAGCAGCATGAATCCAATTGAAGCGTAGTAAAACTAGTTGCTTGACAGACGTATCTTTTGATGACCAATTCCCTGGATACCTTTATCTTCCTCCAATAGTGGTGGATGAGTCAACGAGGCCCATTTTCATGAACTTGACAGCCTATGAGATGTGTCCAGATTTCGATAATGACGTCGGCGTCACCTCTTACGTATGCTTCTTGTTGATGCACAGTTTCCAGCTGGTGATGTGGCACGCTTGTTGGACTCTGGATTGACTGCTCCGGGTATGAATACTGCACAAAGAAAAAGACAATAGGGTCGAAGAGAGACAGGGGGTGAGCCGGCAGGGTCACTCCAATGCCTAAGTTAGTGTTTGTTATAAAAAGAATGGGAAACAACAAAAGCGTGAAGTGTGCTAGAGTTGCCTTACCAGAATGTGTAGTATGACTTGCATTATATAGGCATGGCGTGGTGGCCTCCTAACCGATTAATGATTCTTCCCTGATTTTCTGCCAGGGAGCTTGTTATTGAGGGATTTGATTAATTACCCGTCTCAAGATCTGATGAGATCGAGGAGGGATCTAGTGGTTGATGTTTGCATTTTGAATTCTTGTTTACCGGATCTTCAATCATGAGTTTCCAAGTGTCGTCGAAGACTGTTGATATGACTGCAACATATGATGATGAGGTGGAACCAGCCTCGGATCCGAGAAGGCCTTGGACATGCGGTTTTAGAGGTCTCGGATACCAGAGGTCTAGGAGGCCTCGGAGATGAGTCTCGACAGTCAAGCACACGGGTATTCGGTAACAGTCGGTCGAGCTCCGAGAATATCTCGGAGTATGTGATTCGGCCCTGTAATTCATTGGGTTCGGTCTACGAGGTTGATCTATGACCCAACAGTTACCCCCCAATTTCCTTGTCTGGAGGACCAAGGGAATCCTCATGGTCGAGGAGGAAAGTCTCGACGAGGTCGAGAGGCAAGCTCACGGCGTGGTCGAGAAGGTAAGTCTCCTCGAGGGTCGAGAAGGCAAGCCTCGGTGGTCGAGAAGGCAAGCTCGACGAGGTCAAGAAGGCAAGCCTCGACGTGTCGAGAAGGTAAGTCTCGACGTTTTTCAAAAATACTTTGGGCGGGAAAAAATTCAAAATTCCCGCCAAAAATCGTCCGAGACGTTAGGTTTGCGGAGGTGGTGAAGAGCATTTATTGTGCCGATTCACTTTTTCAAATGGTGCCGCGTGTCGGTCTCTCGGATTCGCTGCTTAGACGGCTATTAATTGTTGATCATTATGAGAGGCCAGCTGTCGAGAAGTCGAAGCGTTTTGCAGGTGGATTCGAGGCACGTCTCTTCGTTCTTCCTTCAAGCGCCGACGCTTCGCCTTCTCTGTTGTCCTATAAATCCTGACTCCGCCCCTCACCGCTTATCTTCTTTTCTTGCACCCTGTATTGGACTTCTCATCTACTCTCCTTTTCTTTTGCCAATATCTTACTTGACTTTCTTGACGATGCCTAGGGGCGGCGGTGAAGATTCTGACGGCCTTGGCGATGCCCACCCCGCAATGTGGGAGAGCAAACTATCAAAGGCCGACGAATGTAGGATTAGAAAGGAATGTTTCATTCCTCCGTTTGTCAAAATACGATTCGTCGAGAGGGGGTCAGGAGCCATTGTACGCTCAGACCGCCATGAGGTCTGTGTTTACGAGACCATGTTCAGAGCAGGTTTTCGTCTCCCCTTTCTTCCTATGGTCCGAGAACTTCTCAACTACTTGGACTTGTCCCCCCACCAAGTGGCTCCCAACGCATGGAGGTACCTCTTCAGCTACATGGTACTGTGGCCTCTTGCTCTGGGTAAGGAGCATCAACTGACCTCGAGGGAGTTCTTGCACCTGCACCGGGTTCACAAGAATCCTGGGGGCTCTGGAGTCTACAACATCCAGAAGAGGCGGGGTCGTCTAATAACCTTGGAGCCAAGGTAGTCCAGCAATCACGGCTGGAAGGGTAAATTTTTCTTTGCCTCGGGGCAGTGGGAGTTTGCCCCTATGGAGAAGGCCACGGATATTAGGGTTCCTCAGGAAGTGAATGTGCTTTCCGAGAAGGGCGGTCGAGAACCCTGTCTTACACCCGATGAGCTTCTCCGGGTTAGTGAAGTGCAGAAATGGGCTCGGAAGCACGAGTCATGTTTGACCTTCGAAATGCTGGGCTCGGTTCCGAGACTCATGGAGATGGTCTGTGCTCCCGCCGGCCACGGCGGTTGAGTTGGTTAAGGAACTTATCAGGGTTCCCTCGATCCCAGCCCTCCGTCTGCGAATACAAGGGGCTACCCCTCAGAAGGACAAGGCCCCGCGGTCAGCGACAAGTCCAAAAAAGTAGACAAGGGCAAGGGCAAAATGGTCGAGCCAGAGAAGCCCAAGAAGACTACTTACCCCGTTCAAACTGGCGGGACTTTCAAGATCTGAAAGTCGAGACCGCCTTCCCCACCAGCCCTCCCAATTGCGCCACCTATAAAGAAAAGTCCCTTAGTCGAGGGGATGAGGACTGAAGCCTACCCGAAGGTAGCAAAGGCGTTAAAGCTGGCCGACGAGGAGGAGTCAGAAGTCGAGAAGCCCTTCGAGGGCACCCCAGAACAGACCCCCCGTGCTGAAGCTCCGCTAAGGAGCAGGGCGCGAAGGAGCCTCATAAGGGCACTCCTAAGAAGACCGCCCAAGATAAAGTTCCTGCTGAGGAGTCAGACGTCCAAGTGGTCGAAGCTCCTTTGATAAAAAAGAAGAATCCGAAAAGGGCGTCGGAGCCTACAGCCCAGGAGGTCGAGCCTGCAGCGCCTGCTGTCGAGACCGTTGCCCCGGCTGTCAAGGTGCCAAATGTGGTGGGTTTCCTGGCAGCTAGAAGGAGCCAGGCGCCTCCCTCATCGGTGCCACGAGTCGAAGAGGTTGCTGCCTTCTGGCTAATGAGCGATTCCAGGTCCCGGTGAACGCCCATGGAGCTAGTTGAAGAGCCTTGGTGGCCGGAGGCCAATTCCTTTGTCTTGAATCAGCTAGGGTTCCAATATCCAAGACATCTTAGAGGACTGAGATATAGTATCGAAGACTTTGTTGGAATGGCGGACGAGAACTTGGGATCGTCATGAATCGCTACAGTGCCCCTGTGACCCTTGTCCACCATACCAGAAATGGGGGCTTCATCTCGAGCTCCGACACCAAAAAGGTCATGGAGCCTGAGTCTTGTCGAGAAGGCCTCTTCATCGAAGAGGCCTCGAGTGTCCGAGGAGTCCGAGAGCACCGTCGAAATACAGCCTGAAGGGGCTAACTGGACCTTCGGAGGGAGGCTGGCCAGGTTCGGAGGGGATTTAAAGGGAAATCCAAGGCGGTGTTCGACCTGTTTGACCACCAGAATCTTCAGCTGAAGGATCGTGACCTCTCGGCTCGAGGGATGGCTGAAGAGATGCTGGCCTTGCATTTTTTGTTAACTTTCCTTTTTATTTTTTTTTTTTTTTTATGTGTTCTTCCTTTGCATCTTTCCTTTTTCAGTCGGCCCTCTCTCATGTTACTTTTTAGGAAGGCCTCACGATGATCGTGGAGAAGAGGACCAAAAAGAAGTCAGAAGCGAGGAGGAGAACGCCAGCTCAAAGTCAGAGTCACCAAGCATGAAGATGATCTGAGTTCTTGGGGCTCAACTTGCATTCGAGGATATCAGATGCCAAACATGATGCCCTCCAAGAAAGCTTTCTTTCGTGAGCTCCAAGAGACCACTCGATTCTCAAGGAGGCTTGAAGAGAAGACCCTCGAGAAGGAGAGCCAAGCCATCGAGAAGGTCTCGAGGATAAGCTCGCCAAGGAAAGATACAAGTATTTCCGGCACATGAAATTGACTGAAGAAAGCTGAATCGAGAGCGGCGAACTATCTCCATCATATCCTTCTCATCAAGGATCCGATGGGATTAATCTTGGTTCGAGACATTTGGACTGGTGGAGGGACCCATTTCGAGAGATCAACTCGGTGAACATTGAGACATCCCTGCACTAGTGAGGCTATTTGCGTACGCTTTCCTTAGGAGGCGGAAGAGATGCCAAGCAGGTTGGGATCTTGAGTTAGATTATCGACCTCCTATGCTCTAGACTACGGTGATTTTGGAGAAGCTAGGGAGGCGTCCGGATGCCGAGGCTTCTCTTGTTTTGCAAGATTCCTGATGATAGGGGCCAAAGTGAATTGTGTATATAGGTTATATTGTCAATTGTAAATCATTTCCATGTAAAGCCGTTTTAACCTTCAATAAAATAGCGGATTTTATTCATGACTTTTCCTTGCTATCTTCTTGCCTTCCATTCTTTATATGTGTTTGTGTACATATTTTTTTTTTATCTTTACTTAGCCTCGGACATTGCGGTTCGAGTTCGGACAAGTGAAAGTCTCGATGTCGAGAGCCGGTGAGACCGGTCTCGGATCGATGGGACCTTAGTTCCACTCTAAGTGTCGGTCTCGGATGCGAGCCGGTGAAGACAGTCTCGAATCGATGGCCCGACCTTAGTTCACTCTAAGTGTCGGTCTCGATGCGGGTAGTGAAGACTAGGTCTCGGATCGATGGTGACCTTAGTTCCACTCTAAGTGTCGTCTCGGATGCGAGCCTGGTGAAGAGTCTCGGATCGATGGTGACCTTAGTTCCACTCTAAGTGTCGGTCTCGGATGCGAGCCGGTGAAGACCAGTCTCGGATCGATGGTGACCTTAGTTCCACTCTAAGTGTCGGTCTGGATGCCAAGGGTGAAGACGGTCTCGGATCGATGGTGACCTTAGTTCCACTCTAAGTGTCGGTCTCGGATGCGAGCCCGTGAAGACCAGTCTCGGATCGATGGGACCTTAGTTCCACTCTAAGTGTCGGTCTCGGATCGAGCCGGTGAAGACCAGTCTCGGATCGATGTGACCTAGTTCTTGAAGACTTGATTGATCCATCCAGTTGGTTAAATCTTGGTTTGGTCAAGTTCAAAAGTATATGAAGATAAACTCCGAGAATTTCTTTTATTGAATTAACTCCTGCTGAAGTCAGATCCCAAAAAGTAAATAGGAATTACATCGTTTAAAAGAAATATCTTTTAAGATGCTTCGCATTCCATGGCCTCGGCAGGACCTTCCCTGTAGAGTCTTCTAAGTAGTATGCTCCAGGCCTTTGACAGCTAATCACCTTGTATGGGCCTTTCCAGCTCGGGGCTAGCTTCCCTTTTTTGGGTCTCTGGTGGCGAGGTAACTGCATAAAACCCGGATCTCAATTTTGAAGTTCCGTGGCCTCACCTTCCTGTCGAAGTACTTCGCCATCCTTTCCTGGTAAGCTGATTGTGTGACCTGAGCCTGATCGCGCCTTTCCTGCAGTAGGTCCAAGTGGAGCTTTAGCCCTTCATTGTTGGTTCCCTCCTTGTACGCTTCTACCCTTAGGCTTCCGGACCCCAATTCTGCTGGAATGATTGCTTCGGTTTCGAATGCCAGAGCGTAAGGGGTTTCTTCAGTGGGAGTTCTCTTCGTAGTTCGATATGCCCAAAGGACTTCCGGGAGATTGTCCGCCCAATCTCCTTTTTTGTCGCCTAACTTCTTTTTTAAAATTTTGAAAATGGTTTTGTTGGTGGCTTCTACTTGCCCATTTGCCTGAGGATGTCCGGGAGATGAGAAGTAGTTCCTGATATGAAGCTCGGACACCACTTTGAATGGTTGGATCAAACTGTTTACCATTGTCGTTGTGAATGCATGTGGGGCAGTGCCGTGGCGACATTCTTCCATAGGAAACGCTCGATGGTCTTGGCCGTTATGTTTACTAAGGGTTCGACTTCAACCCACTTAGTGAAATAATCTACAACGACCACTGCAAATCGAACACCCCCATTTCCTCGGGGCAACGATCCTACTATATCTACCCCCATTGTGAGAAGGGCCAAGGGGAGGAAATTGCACTTAGCTCCACGGGGGGTTTCTTAGTGATGTTTGCGAATCGTTGGCATTTGTCACAGTTCCTGACAATAGCTGTTGATTCTTTGCTCATGTTAGGCCAAAAAAATCCTGCTCTTACGGCCTGATGTGCCAGCACCCTAGCTCCGGAGTGGCTTCCACAAATACCCTCATGAATTTCCCTGAGGATGTAGTTCCCTTCTTCTGGAGAGACGCATTTGAGGAGAGGCAATGTAAATCCCCTCTTATATAGCATCCCGTTCACCATCGTGAACCTCTCGGCCTTCATTCTCAGTTGTATGGCAGATTTCTTCTCGGGTGGTAAGGATCCAGTTTGTAGATATTTGATGATCTTTTTCTCCTCGAGACTTCCTCGACCGATGATACAAGTGGAATGTCGAGGCGTCGGAAATCGAGGAGTGCCTCAAGCTTGGGATGTCATTTTTGTCTTCCTCGTTTCCCATCTCCTCGGCAGAGGCCGTGCGGGCCAAGTAATCGGCCTTCTCATTGTCTTTCCTGGGAATTTTTGTAATGCTGAACTTCTGAAAAGAGGTTTGCATACCTTGTACCTTTGCGAGGTACCTTTTCATTTTATCTCCCTTTGCTTCAAACTCCCCTCGGATATGACCCACTATGACCTGAGAGTCGCTTCGTACTTCAACAGATTTAGCTCCCATTTTGAGGGCCAAGCCGAGTCCTGCTATGACAGCTTCGTATTCTGCTTCATTGTTGGTGGTTTTGAATTCCAGTCTTAGGGAACCATTCAACTCCTCTCCTTCTGGAATGATGATCACTATCCCGGCACCTCCGCTCCTTTTTGTTGACGAGCCGTCTACATAGACAACCCATTTTCGTTCTTCTTCTTCTGTTCCTGGCAAGTTTGTGAACTCAGCTAGAAAATCTGCGAGGGCTTGGCCTTTGATTGCATTTCTGGGAATGAATTCGAGGTCGAACTTCCCCAGTTCGATAGCCCAGTTTGCCAATCGTCCAGATAGATTCAGTTTCTGCATCACTTTTCGGAATGGGTATTCAGTGAGGACCCGAATGGAGTGAGCCTGAAAATAGGGTTAGAGTTTTCTTGAAGCCATTATGAGGGTGAACGCCAGCTTCTCGATTTGGGGATACCTTTCCTCTGCACCGTGCAATGCTTTGCTGACAAAGTATATTGGCTTCTGTATCCCATCTTCTTCTTGGATCAAAGGACCGACCTGTGGGGAAAGCGCCAAGTATAGGTATAGCACTTCTCCTGCAATAGTTCGGCTCAACAAAGGAGGGCTTGTCAAGTATATCTTCAACTGGGAGAATGCATCCTCACATTTGGTGGTCCACTCGAAGGCTTTTCTCAAAATCTTGAAAAAAGGGAGGCATTTGTCAGTGGACCGAGAAATGAAGCGGTTTAAAGCGGCTAGCCTCCTAGTCAGTTGTTGGAGCTGTTTTGTGGATTTTGGGGATTGCATCTCCAATACTGCCTGGATCTTCTCGGGATTTGCCTCGATCCCTCTGCTTGAAACCATGTAGCCTAGGAACTTTCTGGAAGATACACCGAATGCACACTTTGCGGGATTCAGCTTCATCCTGTACTGCTTTAGTATCCCAAATGCCTCGTGAAGGTCGTCAATGTGGGTAATTGATTCTGCGCTCTTTACCAGCATGTCGTCCACATACACCTCCATGTTTTTTCCTATCTGGGCTTGGAACATTTTGTTCATAAGCTGGTACGTAGCTCCTGCATTCTTCAAGCCGAAAGGCATGACCTTGTAACAGTAAAGGCCTCGATCGGTGATGAATGCTATCTTTTCTCGATCTTCTGGGTGCATGAGGATCTGGTTATATCCAAAAAAGGCATCCATGAAGCTGAGTAACTCGTAACCTGAGGTAGAGTCAACTAATGCATCGATGCGTGGGAGAGAAAAGCTGTCTTTGGGACAGGCTTTATTAAGGTCAGTGAAGTCGACGCACATTCTCCACTTGCCGTTGGATTTCTTCATCAGGACTACATTGGCTAACTAGTCGGGGTAATAAACCTCCTCAATAAACTATGCCTTCAAGAGCTTATCGACTTCCACGGTTATCGCCTCGACCCGTTCCGGTGCGAACTTCCTTCTCTTCTGTTTTACTGGCTTCATTCCAGGGTCAACGTTTAAAGCATGAACAATCTTTTCGGGGCTGATTCCTGGCATGTCTTTATGCGACCAAGGGAAAACCTCCATGTTTTTTTGGAGAAAATTTATGAGGTTGTTTCGGACTTCTTCATTGAAACAGGTTCCTATCTGCAGGACCCTTCCTTCCCCAACCGAGACCTCCTCGATCGGCTCTGCTGGCTCTCCTCTCACCTCGGATACCGAGGCCACTGTGTGCGTGGTTGTGTTCGAGGCCTTCATGGAGAGGTTGTAACACTTTCTTGCTGTAAGTTGATCGCCCCACACTTCCCCGACTCCTTCCTCCGTTGGGAATTTCATCGTGAGATGGTAGGTCGAGGTTGCTGCTCTCAGCTTGTTTAACGCCAGTCGACCCATAATCGTGTTGTAAGCGGAGGGCCAGTCGATCACCAAGAAGTCTACCATTACCGTGGATACCCTAGGTGCTGTTCCCGCCGTTACTGGCAAAGGAATGATGCCTAGGGGGTATACCACTTCCCCGCCAAATCCAACTAACGGAGACCCGAACGGTTTGATCCTTTCGCGATCAATTCCCATCTGTTGGAAGGCCAGCCAATAGAGGATATCAGCGGAGCTTCCATTGTCCACCAGAATTCGATGGATCCCATGATTGGCAATGGTTAAGGTCACTACCAGAGCGTCGTCATGCGGCATCATAACCCCCTCGTGCGTCTTCCTCCGAGAATGACAGCACCACAGGTTCTGATTTTGCTGCTTTCGAGGGTCTGGATAAGGAATACACCTCCTGGCCCTGCATGCTTCTAGCATACGCTTTTCTAGCCGAGCTTGACTCCCCCCCACCGGCAATTCCTCCGAAAATGGTGTGGATCTCCCTTACTACCTCTTGATTCGGGTGAGGTTGTTGTTCTTCCGAACATTTCTCTGCCCCTCTCTCTCTGGTCACGCCGACCCATTCTCGGAGCCTCCCCTTGATACCTCGGTTCAGCGCGACCGAGGCCTTCTCAACGGCCCTGTTGATTTGCTTCCCGAGTCCTCTCATGTGCGAGGAATCTGACTAGTTTCCCATTCTATATGAAAACCTCGATCTCTCGACGGAGAGATATGCAATCTTCCATCAAATGTCCATGATCAGCATGGTATTCACAGAACTTGCTCCGATCTCGCTTGAATGGGTCGGCCTTCATCTTTTGTGGCCACCTGAATGCTGGATCTCCCTTAATAGCCGAGAACGCCTCGATGAGGCTAGTGTTTAGAGGTGTGAAAATTTCCTTCTGGAATCTCGGTGGCTTTGTCCTTCGAGGCTCATTTTTTAATGGTGGGCCCGGCTTCTTGTCCCCTCTTCGAGGGTTCTTCTCCTCCTTTGACTTGGGAGCAGTCGAGGCCTTCTTGCTCTCCTATTTTGCTTGCTCTTCCAATGTCTGTGCTTTAAGAAGTGTCCCGACTAACTCTTCCTGGTGGATGAACTCCTCGGTCAGCTTCATGAACTGAGGGAGAGTAACCTTCTTTACATTCTTTCTTCCCACTTCGCCATCAACATGCACTTGCATTAAGGCGCATAGCAGCGTCTTGTCGTCAGGGGCGTCGACTTCAAGCTTCTCTCTGTTAAAGCGAAGCATGAAGTCCTTCAGACTCTCCTCTTTATCCTGACATAGGGTCAACAGACAAATGGCGTTCTTCTTCCTTTTTCTGGTTGCAAGGAACTGGGTTAAGAACAGGCGCCCTAGCTCCTTGAAAGTGCCTACTGACCTCGGGGAAAGCCCAGTAAACCAATCTTTCGCCACCCCTTTCAGGGTCAGTGGGAAAGCCCTACATGCAATCTCATCTAGAGTTCCGTGCAAGATGATGTGCTCTCTAAAGGCCTCCAAATGGTCCTGCGGATCCCGCTTCCATTATACTTTTCAATCCATGGCATCTTAAACTTATCGGGCATAGGGTATGCCTTCACCTGTTCGGTGAAGGGGAGACTCTTATCTTCTAACATGTCCCACGCCATCAATTCGGGTCCTCACCATCCATCCGGCGAAGCATCCGAGTATACTTGTCTTCGAGATCTTTCATCTTTGCCTCTTGGTGCCTGTGCCGAGACTCCTCATTATCTCGGTGTCACCCTGATCGGTGAGACCTTTCTCCTTCCTATTTTTCATGAGACTTTTCACCTTCGCGCCTATATCCGCGAGATTTTCACCTTCAGATTCTCCTCTATTCGCGTGGGACCGGTCCCTCCGAGATTCTCCCTCTATTCGACGTGACTTATCCCGGTCCTCCTCATTCTCTCCTTGGACGGCACTTTCATTGTCCTCTTAGGGGTTGGCATGCCGCTTTTCACGGCGGATCCTATCTCGCTTATCCTTCTTGCGGCGTTCAGCACGTTCTCTTTCTTTCTCGCTGCTTCGGGCTTCGGCCGTGAGGCCGAGCATTTAGTTCCTCATTCGCTACGAGAATTCCATTGACTCGCCATGGACTTGAGAAAGTCCCTCAAATCTGGTCATTGACGCCCGAGCGCTAGGGTGGCTGCGACGGGGGAGGCCTCGTGTGAGGAGCGTGTTCACCATGTCGGATGTTTAGAGGAATGAGAATCGATCTGTTGATGCACGCTGATGGTGACGTGGCACACTTGTTGGACTCCTGGATTGATTGCTCCGAGTATGAATACTACACAAAGAAAAAGACAATAGGGTCGAAGAGAGACCGGGGGTGAGCCGGCAGGGTCACTCCGATGCCTAAGTCAGTGTTTGTTATAAAAAGAATGGGAAACAACAAAAGCGTGAAGTGTGCTAGAGTTGCCTTACCAGAATGTGTAGTATGACTTGCATTATATAGGCATGGCGTGGTGACCTCCTAACCGATTAATGATTCTTCCCTGATTTTCTGCCAGGGAGTTTGTTATTGAGGAATTGATTAATTACCCATCTCAAGATCTGATGAGATCGAGGAGGGATCTGGTGGTTGATGTTTGAATTTTGAATTCTTGTTTACCGGATCTTCAATCACGAGTTTCGTGTCGTTGAAGACTGTTGATATGACTACAACGTATGATGATGAGGTGGAAGCAGCCTTGGATCCGAGAAGGCATCGGACATGCGGTTTTAGAGGTCTTGGATACCAGAGGTCTAGGAGGCCTCGGAGATGAGTCTCGACAATCAAGCACACGGGTATTTGGTAACAGCCGAGCTCTCGAGAATATCTCGGAGTATGTGATTCGGCCCAGTAATTCATTGGGTTCGGTCTACGAGGTTGATCCATGACCCAACACTTCCTTTGTTCACTCATTAACCATCCCGACGACGTGAAGGAGCTAACCAAAGCACACATACTTGACAACTTCCTTGATAACGAAAAGTGGCTAAACTCTTCAATGACATAGCCACTGACTTGGTGCCTAATCCCGAAATATATGGCTATGTCAAAATGAACATTCAGAAGTACTACAACAATAATATATATCATATTCTTATTAAGTTGAAGACCTGGATAGCTGAGGTCATTTACGACCATTTCAGCAGCCCCTGGGCAATAGTGGGTTTGCTTGCCGCATCATCAACACTTGTTCTTACCGCCATCCAGACTTGGTATACAGTCTACCCTCCCCCTTCCCCCTGAGATGTACTTGGATCTCAAGTACATCCATCTCCATGTGGTTCCATCTATTTCCTTTTGCTTTAGTGCTTGCATGTAAAATAAGTCTGAGTGATCGAATGTATCTTATACCTTATTTATTGATGCAATGTGTTCGATTTTTTATTTTTTGAAATAGTAATGTGTATGAATTGAGATAAATTAACTTGAATATCTTTATCTGTCGTCCATGCATAGCTTTGTTTAAATATTAGGATATTTCATTCAATATGTATTCCCCCTTTTTTTCGATGTAAAATAAAAATAATTTCCATATTTTACGGTGTTTAGTGCGATGTAAAACAATAGTTAACAAAAAACATTTTCCCTTTGATCGAAAATTCTTCTTTAATTTTCGGAAAATGGTTTATGGCCAATTTTGAGCATCTCATTTTCAAATTGACGTACCTTGTCAAGATTCACCTAGGACCCTGTCAAGACTTGACTCGGACCCGCCTAGGACTTGTCTTCGACTTGAACGAGACGCGTCCGAGACTTGCCTAGGACTTGACCGGGAAATGTCCTGGACTTGACTAAGACCTACCCAGGACTTGACCAAGACTTGCTCAAGACTTGATCAAGACATGTTTGAGACTCGCCCGGGACCTGCCCGGGACTTCACAAGGACCCGCCCCAGAATTTATTGGGACCCGTCCGAGACCTGCCCAAGACCCAACCAGGACTTAACCAAGGGCTGCCCGGGACCCATCTAGGACTTGACTAAGCCTGCCCAGGACTCGCTCGGGACCTAATCGGGACCCGCCAAGACTTTATTGGGACCTGTCCGAGACCTGTCTAGGACTTGACTGGGACCATGTCCAGGATTTGATTGGGACCTGTCTGGGTCTCGGACAGGTCCCAAGCGGATCCTAGTCAAGTCTTGGGCGGGCCCTGGTAAAGTCCCGGGTAGATTCTAGTAAAGTCCTGGGCAGATCTCGGGCGAGTCCCGATCAAGTCTTAGGAGGGTCCCGGGTAGCTCCCGGGCTGGTCACGAGCAAGTCTCGAACGGTTTCGGTAAAGTCCAGAGCAGGTCTTGGGTGGGTCCCATAAAAGTTCTAGGCAGGTCCCGGTCAAGTTATGAGCGGGTCCCATTAAAGTTCTAGGTTGTTTCCAATCAAGTTCTGATCTAGGTTGGGTAGGTCTCGTGTCCTAGTAAAGTCTCGGGTGTCTGGTCAAGTCCCCGCGGGGTCCCAGGACCTACGCGTAATTGAGAATTTAATATGATTTAATGAATATATATTGTGATTTTTTGTACGAGCTAACACTGTAAAATGTTTTCCAGAAAATAATTTTTAGGAAAGTATTTTATGTTGAAAATATTTTACGACAGAAACCATTTTATCGAAAGAAATAGGGCCTAATTTTGCAATTTAAGCAAATCATGAAAGACATCTGCAAATGGTTGAAATATATTTTTTTATGAGAAATGCTAAGTGTATTAACTTTTTTATTAACAAATGCTTACTAAACTGAAGTATAACTTATTCATTGAAGAAAAACAAAACAATTAATTAAGAGAAATGTAACGAGTACTAATAAATGAGCTATACATCAGTTTAGTAAGCATTTGTTAGCTAGCAAAGAGTTAGTACCCCTAACATTTTTCATTATTTATTGAGCTATCATGACTAAAGGTGAAAATGTGTAGGGCCAGCAACTTTTACACGACCCGCGAAAACGACACGAACACGATACGAAAAAATAGGTAATAGGTTTGGGCTTATCAGGTTCGGGTCTTAATCGGTTCTACCCGTTTAAGACACGAAAATTTTCGTGTCTAGGGGTCTACCTGCCGGGTCTGGCGAGTCACCCGCCAGACCCGGTTATTTTCAAATCTGTCGGGTTGATCCGTCAGACCTAGTTAATATTCGATTCTGGCGGATCGACCCGCCAGACCCGGTAAAAAAAAAAAACTTAAAACACAGAAAATGCTTGGAGAGAGAGATCATTCCAGAATCCTCTAATTGGAGCCATAGGTACTAGAGAGAAAGTGCTCCGATCACACATGCCCACACCCTTAGATCGGAGCAATAGAACTTGTAGTACCTATCGAGACAACCGTCGAACACTTTGACCAGCTAGGCCGCCAGTGGGTAACTGTTGGCAAACCCACCACCATCGAATGCCATATCGTACACGTGCAGCGCGTCTTGCTCAACGCTTTCAGAGTTTCTGCGGCGGAGGTCGACAGTGGCCAGAGTGAGAGAGAGGGTGAGCGAGGGAGGGAGAATGGGAGAGGGAAGGGTCTTGTGGTTTTTGATTTTGAGAAGGAGAGGGAGAAAGCTTCTGAGAGAGGCCACTGGACAGACTCGGCCAGAGGGAGAAAGAGAGAGTGAGTGAGAGAGGGTGGGGAAGAGGCTACTAGGCTAGTCGACTGAGGAGAAAGAAGACTTTTTTTTTTTTTTGAAATTGGAGTTTTTTTTTTTTTTTTTTGATATTAGAGTGGGGAAAAAGACAGAAGAAAAAAAAATGGATTACCCAAAAAAAAAATGGTCGGGTCGGGCCATGTCGGGTCGCGTGTACCCAATATGACCCGGTTATATAAACGGGTCATGTCGGTTTATCCGGTTATTTTCATGTTGTAATCATGGACCGTTTACCCATTTATCTAAACGGATCGTGTTTGTGTATGGGTTAATCATGTAATGGTACCCGCAGGTCGTAATCGGGTCGTGTTAGGTACTTGTTTTGCCAGCTCTAAAAATGTGGATGCAGTTATTAGTAATTAATTTTCGCATCCGCAAAATGCAGACAATCATTTTTCATATTCACATCCACGCGGTTATTGTAGTTAATAAATATAGTTATTATCCACAGTCGACATCATATAATTACTATCCACATTCGCGCGGTTATATATTGCGATTAATAAATGCAGTTATTATCCGCATATGAAGTAATGAGCGTTTTGGACCTTGAAGTTATAATTCTCACTTCTAGTAAATACAAAAAAGGCATTTTCTATAGTTAACAACTTAACACTATTATTCATATTACATTTGCTAATCATTTTGCCATGAACTTTTCATCTCATACATTATTTAGCTTACTATATCATATGTCTATAGTTGGTGATAGGAAAAAAATTTGAAAGAATAATAATAATAAAGGAAGAACATATATAAAGCAATTAAATCATAACAAAGAAAAAAGGTTTTCCAGTAGTGAAATTTAACAACATTATAAATCTAGCAAATATAGAAAACATAAATTACAAATTTGACGAGCATTAAAAAAGAAAAAAAAAACCAACTTAAAAGTCATAAAATTATCAAATCCAAAAGGACCACGTTAGTGAATTTAATTATATATATATTTTTTAAATTTATAATTATATATTATATATAAAGAGTGTTAACCATTTATTATGCATATGGATCTTGTTTTATCTTGCTTTGTTGCTTCTCAATGAAATTACAGGTGCGTCTATAGCTTTGTTTGGGGGATTTGGTAACTACGCATCTGCATTGTACCTAGCGGTAGTAAAAGTAAATGCTCTGGAAAAGGTCGAGTCTGAACTTCTTGACCCTGTAGAGGCTTCCAAGAAAAGTCTCACCTTTGCTCAGTTCGCAAAGGACCTCTCAGTCCCAGCAGAAACAAGAGTGAAGGCCCTCCAGGGAATCTCTGCTGAAGCTGAATTTTCTGATCTGACAAAGAATTTCTTGGGTACGATCGAAGGGTTGGACTTTGTGGTTGAACTCAAGATTATACTGATCGATTCTATGCATTAGGATGATTCGTAATTTAAATGCATATACTTGCAAGAATGTGACCTAGACATACTACAATGTACCATGTATGCTCTGTCTCTGACCATTGTAGGGGTTTATCATATTCAAATATCTGTGTGTGTGATTATGTAATGATTGATTCATTTCTGCTCCTGCGCAGGTTTATTTTTTCTTTTAGTTTATTTCATTTAGTTGTAAGTTCATTGCACGATTGATTCACGGATGCTCAGGTTTATTATCTTTTAATTTATTTAAGTGCAATAAATCCTCGACCCCCTATCCCTATGGGAGGGAGAGGGTCTAACTTTTCTAGAATAATACTGTTATTTCCAAAGTGACAGACAATAGGATTCTCAATAGGCCAAACCAAATGCCTCCAATCAACTACTCCTCGCTTAGTTCTAATGGCATCCCACGTTTCTTCAGCAAAATAAACTCTATTCTTGGTCACTTCGATCCACAAATTCAAGTTTACTTTGAATTCGAACCAGGTCGATCTTCTGATATAGCAGGAGGCCAGACCCAATCTCCATTTCTGCAACAACTGCTCTAGCTTTGCATTAATGAAACCACCCGCATCATAAATTTCCATAAAAACCATATTTATCAAATAAAAATCCATCATGATTGATGCCACAAATTCATTCAAATTGGTGAATGCATGCATGTCTCTCCCATCTCCAATACTTAAACTTTTTAAAATCACGAGCTGATTCTCGAAACTTAAGCAGTTTTCTCCATTCCCAAGTACTATTTTTAGGAACTTTTAAGTCATAAGAAATTTTGAAGAAATTTTTGTATCCTTGGATCAGTTGGATGTGCCAAAGATCAATGAACTAAAGACATTTCTGTGACGTAATTAATGTCAAAGTGGCAATAGCTAGCTATACTAACTTGATCAGAACTAGTCGGCATAAGTAGCATAGGTCAGAGAAGTGCTGGAGTATCTATCCCGTCATTCTTCTATTTTTTTCATACCTTTTTTAAAAAAAAATAAAAGAAAATTAACTATTAAATTTGTAGGACACACCTAAGGTGATCGAAGATGGATCCAATTAGTGACGGAAGTACTCACAGACAAGGTGCGCCATGGCCCACCCGCGGTTTTATAATATTTTATTAAATTTATTTTTTTAGACAAAATTTAGTATTAAAGAGAGAGAGAGAGAGAGAGAGAGCAATCCAATAATATTTTGTCAGACCTTCACCCATAAAATTGAAGATGCGTTTTTGATTGATTCTTTGATGTTGTACATCGAAAGAGAAATCGTTGTGAAATTTTGCATATTCTTTAATGTTGTACATAGGAGAACGTCGCGTTCCATTTTAATAGGTGGCTAGTTGAAAATTGAAATATTTTAAGAAACAATTATTATGTATCTTTTATTTTGCTTATGTTTTCTTAATATTGAATGGATACTTATTTTATTTTTTATATGTTGATTTAATATTTAACATTAATATATTTGTAGGACTCTCCGTTCTCTCTCCTCTCTCTAGTAGAGTTTTTCTCTGGCTCTTCTTCTAGTTCCATATCCTGTTCCTTCTCCCCCCCTTGTTTCCTGCTATGGAAAATCTTAATGCTGAGATAAAGGTTTTAACCAACCAGACTTCAGCTCTTGGTTGGTCTGATACGTCTCCTATTTTAACTCTCCCCTCTACTACCATTGACACACCCCCTTCCTTCATGCTTGTTGGGAAAATTCTCTCGTCCCAACCTCTCTCCAAATCCACTATCCAAAACAACATTGCCCATGCCTGAAAATTTCTGAAATTCTTAGTGTTTGAGGATAGGGTAGATAATATGATGGTTTTTACTTTTGAAAGTTTGGAGGATCTTCATCGAGTTTTGGATTATTCCCCTTGGAATATAAAAGGCTTGCCTCTTTTTCTTAAGAAATGGTCTGCTGAGGAAGCTATTGAAGATTTGGACTTCACTAGAGCGGCTTATTGGGTGCAAGTACACAATCTTCCTTTGGAGCTGATAACTGTTGCTAATGCTAAAAACATTGGTGCAAGTCTGGGTGTTTTGCTGGAGGTTGACAATGCAAATTGTTCAAAACCTGTTATGAAAGGTTTTCTCCGTTTTAGGGTTCTCCTAAACCTCTTGAATCCTCTCATTTTGGGATTCACTCATCACATGCCTCCTATGGACCCTCTCTGGGTGCAATATAAGTATGAGAGGCTTTCAGATTATTGCTATACTTGTGGGAGAATAGGCATCTTTCTTTTGCTTGTCCTGTGGATCCAAGACCACCTGATCATGGGAGATATGGTGATATATTGAAGGCTAGCTCTCCTAAAACCAGTAGGGTGGTTCAAATTATCCAACCAAAGAGTCATTTTTTGGAGGCTTTCTCCATGGTTTCGGTTTCTAACAGGTTGGGCACTGAGTCCACTCTCAACTCTCGATCGAGTCAACCCCACCAGTCCATTTTGCTACAGCAGAGTACATCCAGGTGTATCTCCAAGTACCATAGCACTAGTCCCATCCCTTTGAGCCCCACATCCTCAATGTCAAAATTAATGATAAAGGCCCCTTTTGTCAATCTTCAACCCCAACACACTACCCCTCCTTTATTACTTACCAACATTGAAAAATTCAACTCACTCAACCTTCACTTTCCTCAACCCACGTGGCCAGCTCTTGTGTCAACTACTACTTTGGAATTAGGTTCTAATAGTTCCTGTTTGGTCAGCTTAAAGACCAAGTTGGTTGCTGAAGAAACCAGTTCTAGTTCCCCCGGTTCAGCTGTTACTTCTGTGGCCCAAGTCACGTGTGGTACTTCCCCAGCTTGTGTGGCCACTTCTACATGTCCCCCACCACAAAATCCAAATATCTCTTTTTCCACTTAAGCCATCTCTTCATGCCTCTCTCCACAAAATCTAGTCAACACAAATTCCCCACATGACCTGTTATCGTCTTCCCTGTCCACAAGTGCTGCCCCTGTTACTTATGCAGCCACTTCTTCTTGCATCGTCCCCATTTCTCCTTCTGTCTCTGAAGCCTTGCCATCTTCAAAACCACAAACGCTGCCCATTTCCAAACCTCCACGACACCCTAATAAAAAACGATTTCACCCTTACTCCATTTCCCCTTCTTCCAAAAAATCAAAATTGGGTTGTCTCCTTCCAAACAAGTTTCTTGCTACAAATGATCCTTAGTTGGAGGATGGTTAGTCTACTGTTGGTCACTGTGTGGATGGGTAGAATGGGTCCGAAATTACAAGGGTCGAAGGTTTTAACCTCCCCAGCTCAATGAAGATTCTCGCATGGAATTGTAGGGGTTTGGCTCGGGGCCCTACAATTCGAGCTCTCCGTGCCTTGATCAAGAACCATCATCCTGATATTTTGTTCTTGTCTGAAACCAAAGTTTTGTCTTCTCGTTTTCAGCCTTCCCTCTTCGGTTTGGGCTTCTCAGCTTGGTTAGAGGTGCCTCCTTCTGGCTTTCAAGGTGGACTCTACTTGGCTTGAAGCAAGGTGTGGATATTGAACCTATTCATCTTGAACAAAAATTTTATTGCTTGTTTGGTGTATTCTGAGCCCTCTTACTGTCCGTGGCTGCTCTCGGGGATTTATGCTCCTCACACTAGCCAAAGAAGGGAGATTTTTTGGTCTGTTTTATCTAGCTTGGGAAACTCTTTTGGTGGTGCTTGGTTGTTGAAGGGGAACTTTAATTTCATCATGTCTGCTGCTGAGAAGAGTGGTGGCCATGAGTTTGGGTCTTTATCTCATGGTAGTTTTGTTGATTTTGTGCATTCAAATGCTTTAGTGGATCTTGGTTTTGTGGGGAATAAATTCACTTGGAGCAATTGTAGAATTGGTAGGGAAAATATTAGGGAAAGGCTTGACAAGGGTTTGGCTAACCAAAATTGGGTTCATCTCTTTCCCAATGCTTTGGTGAACCATCTTCCTGCTTTCCAATCGGACCACTGTCCCATTTTGATTTCCACGGCTAGTTCTTATAGGAACCTTCCAAAGCCTTTTGGTTATCTGAAGTTTAGGGCTCTCCGGCCTTCTCTTTGAGTAGGAAGTGGAAATATACGAAGAATGCTTTGAAAGTTTGGAATCAGCATCACTTTGGTCATATTCAGCAAAAGATCAAAGTTTTGATGTCTGATATAGGGGCAATTCAATCTAGTCCCATTCTCCTATTAATGCGAAAGGGAAAAATTTTGCAAGATGAGCTGCAGGAGCAATTGCTGAGGGAAGAAGTTCTTTGGAAGCAAAAATCCAGAGAGTTATGGCTTACATGCACAGACCTTAATACCAAGTTCTTCCATGCTTTTACAATTTGTAGGCGCAGGTATAACTCTATCTCCTCCTTAAAGACTGATGATGGTACTATTTTGGGTAGTAGGGATAATATTGGCAACTATTTAGTGCAGCATTTCAATTCCTTGTTTACCTCCATTCAGCTTTTTATAAAGGAAGTGCTGCCATATGGATGTGGCAGAAAACATAAGTTTTTTGCCTTCCATTAAAAGGTTGACACCTCACCTAGTATATCTTCATAAAATAAAACTAAAACACCATATAATAACCAAATCCTCTAAAATTATTCACCAGGAGAGATTAAGAGAGTGGAGAGATTACTTGCCCGACCTGACCGTGCTAGGTCATGGCAAGACCAATTTGGGGTTTTGTCTCTTGACCAGGGTCATGCGACTCCACGACGGCACCTAACCGCTGCAACCGTCCATTTTCTGTTCCTATGACGATGATTGGAAGACATTTGTTTGTTTGCTTTTCAAACTTTTGCATAATTGCTTCTTATTTTTGGAGATCTGGACAATTTTGATGTTTTGACTGCCTCTGGCTCATGGGTCTTCATGTTTTATCATGCTCTTATCATGATGACGTGATTTTGAAGACTTTATGGCGTTTGCTGTTGTGAAGTCTTGATCTACTTTGCTACGGTGATTCTCTCTGGTGATTTTGAGAGAGACAGAGAGAGAGAAAGAGAGAGATAGACGGGGAGAGAGAACCAGAGAAAGAGAGATAAACTGAGAGAGAACCTACCGGCATGGGTGGGCGGCGGCAGCGGTGGAGATCGAATTTGGTAGGTGGTATCAGCCTGGACGGTGCGGTGGGTCTTTGCCTGGGCGGTAGTGGCGTGTTCAGCTCATGGCTAGGGGCCATGGTTTTCAGCTTGAGGTTGAATGGGATATAGTGTTTTTATTGTAGGCAAATTTTGTGCACTTTTTATGTTTTAGCTGACGTGGCTTTCTTCTATTGGTGGGCAAAACCCATGTTTTCTGCCACAACCGAATGGAAGATATTCTCTTTTGATAATTGTCTTACTAGCTTGGTTGATAAGGTTGTCACTAATGAGGAAAATGCTTCCCTTTGTTTAATTCCTGATGAGAATGAAATTTTTTTGGCTATCTTTGATTTGGGTTTGAATAAGGCCCTGGCCCTGATGGTATGACTGGGTTGTTTTATAAGCCTTATTGGTCCATTTAACGGGAGCGTGGTAAAGTCTGTCCAATCTTTTTTCAGGGGTGGTTTTCTGTTGAAGGAGTTTAATCACACAAATATAGCCCTCATTCCCAAAATTGATAATCCCTTCTTGGTACATCATTTTAGGCCCATTAGTCTTACCAACTTCAATTACAAGATTATCTCTAAAATTCTCTCAAATAGGTTTAAGCCTATTTTGAACAAGATCATTTCCCCTACTCAGTCAGCCTTTCTTAAAGGACGGTCTATCCATGACAACACCATTCTTGCTCATGAGATTTTTCATTCCATGAAGCAAAAGAAGGGAAACAGAGGTCTTATGGCTTTGAAGTTAGATATGGAAAAGGCTTTTAACTCTATGGAATGGGAGTTTCTACTCAAAATCCTAGAGCTGTTAGGTTTCAACTCTATTTGGATCCATTGGATAAGGTAATGTATTACCACTTCTTCATTTTCCATCCTTCTTGATGGTGCCCCCTTTGGTAAATTCTTTCCCTCTAGAGGTTTGAGGCAAGGGGACCCTCTCTCTCCTTTTTTGTTTATTTTGGGAGCTGAAATTTTGTCCAGACTTATTGAGAGAGAAGAAAGTTTGGGGCTCCTTCATGGTATTAAAATGGCAAGGATGTGCCCTCCTATTTCTCACCTTTTGTTTGCTGATGATGTTATTATTTTTTCCAAGGCCAATGCTAGTGAAGCAGGGGTGATTTTAAAGTGCCTTAGAACTTATTTCTCCTGGTCTCGTCAGCACATTAATATGTCTAAATCTGCTATTTTCTTTATTAGAAATTGTAAACCTTCTGTTAAAGAAGCTGTCAATGGTATACTTCACTTGGCATTGCTTCCCTCTTGGGCTAAATATTTGGGGATTCCTCTCTTTATGAATAGAAGTAAGAAAGAGTCTTTTATTGACCTCAAAGAAAAAATTCTTGCTAGAATTTCAATGGAAAGCTAGGCTTCTTTCTTAGGTTGCGAGAACTACTTTGGTTAAGTCCGTGGTTAATGCTATTCCCACCTATCTCATGTCTTCATTTATGCTTCCAAGAACCTTATATGCTTCTATTAATTCCTGTATTAGGAAATTTTGGTGGGGGTATCCACAAGACAAAAGCCATTGTCTTTCTCTTTTGTCTTGGGAAAATATTTGCAAACCCAAGTCTTTGGGAGGTTTGGGTACCCGGTCTATGGAAGCTTTGAATGATTCTCTCCTGGCTAGACTTGGTTGGAAGATGGTCTCAAATCAGCCCCTTCTTTGGGTGGATTCTCTTAGAGGTAAATATCTCAAGAATGGTATCTCTTTTTTAAATGCCCCTTACAATGCCCTTTCTTCTTGGTTTGTGGAAAGGTATTCAAAAGAATAGGAAGGTGGTGGAGAAGGGTGCATGTATCTCAATTTCTAGTGGTCAAAATGTTGATATATGGAATAATCCTTGGATCCCTTTGATGCCACATTTTAAGCCTATTCCAAATGAGAACTTGGTGGGGCTTCCCACTTATTCTGTTGCTGATCTTATATCTCCTTTTGGCCACGGTTGGAACTATTCTTTATTGCAAGATCTCTTTGATCCAACTACAGTGCAACACATTCTCAATATTCACCTGCCTGCCTCTCCTTCTTTTGATAAGTGGTGCTGGGTCCCCTCTCCTTCAGGGAAATTTTCGATGTCTTCTGCTCATGAGCTCTTTATTTCCTTGGGGGGCAGAATTTCTCCTTTATCTACTGATGCTTGGACTTCCTTTGGGGATTAAAAATTCAAGCTAGGTTGAAGCATTTGTTATGGAAGGTTGTTTGGGACATTCTTCCTTCAAGGGCAAAGATTAGTAGGTTTGTTGCTAATATGGAACCCGTAGCTGACTGTGCCCTTTTTGCAGTGGTCCCTTGGAAACTCTTGTTCATATTTTTTTGGAATGCAATATGGCTAATTTTTTGTGGAGGTCTTCTCCTTGGTCTATTTCTACTACTGATTTCTATTCTAGGCCTATTGCTGGTTGGATTTTGGCTATTTTATTTCTTGTGGCAAATTTGGGCATTCCAAAGGTTGATGTGTGGAAGTTTCAACTTTATGCTGCTCTTATTTTGGACTCTATTTGGAGATGCAGGAACATTCTTATTCATGATGGGGTGCTGCCTTCTCCCTCTAAAGTGTTCTATGAGCTTTCCTGCACTTTCAATAAGCACCTTAAGGCTTGGAGAGATGCTGCTCTTCCCTCCTTGTGGATTGCCCCAACTACTGGCCGGATCAAAGGCAACTTTGATGTTGCTGTGAGGGATTCCTTTGCTGTGGCTGTAGTTGTGTTAAGTGATGAAAATGGTGTCATTGTGGCTGCTACTACCCAGAAATTACACTGCACTAAAGCCCTCCAAGGAGAGGCTCTTGCTGCCTTGCTTACTTCCAGGTTGGCTGCTTCTTTTGGTTGTAACCTTTTCTCCTTGGAAGGAGATGCTCTCCTTGTGGTCTTAGCCATCAACAACCCCCTCTCTCATCTCTTCTTGGACTTTTGCTAATTGTATTTCAGATATTAATCTAGTTTTAGCTTCCTTTCAAAGCTGGTCTGCTTTGAAAGTGTCCTTAGTGCCAACTTTAGGACACATGCTTTAACTAAATGAGCTGCTTCCCATCTTGTTTTGGAAGCATTCCTACAGGATCTCACATTCTCTCTTCTATTCGGATCAGAAATGGGAAAGATCCTCCCCTGTAGTCCTTTTCCTCATTTGCTTAGAAAAAAAAAACATTAATATATTTGTTATTCATTCTTTGGTCCTATATTTTAATATATTTTTCATTTATAGTTTAGCTACAGTCAATAAATTTTTTTAGTTCCGATCATTAATTCAATGATTGATTTTAATAAAAGAAAGATGAAAAATAAAGAGAAAATGACCACCTCATCCAATATCTTATAATCAAGCAGTACCCTTAAAAAAATTATATGAGTATAGTTAAATGGGTACTTTTTAGAGAGTATAGTACACTTATCGTTATGGAATTTCAGTCCAATTATTACAGTTATCATTATTCCTAAATTTTTAAGATTTTGTGATCAGTACAAAGATTCTCATTTTTTGATCCGAATGCTTTAGTTTAAGTAACAGTTAAGATTGAATCTCTCACTTTTAGAAGCTTTTAATATGATAAAGAAAATAAAGAGATTCAATATTGACCATTGATTAAACTACAACATACATGCTGTTAGGGGCATTCAAACAGTTATAATCAGCGGTTATTGGCTATAACCGTTAATCACAACCATCTTGGACTGTTATCAATTTTTAATAACCGCAAACACCTAGGTGGTTAGCGGCTATTTTATAACCAATGGTTAACGATTATTTAATAATCTAATAACCGGGATTATAACCGCTTTTTTAAATGGGCTTTTGGGCTTTTTAAGTGTTTTGGTCTTTTAATTTGCCTATTTTTTGGGCATATTTTAAGGGTTTAAGGCTAAAATGGTCCAAAAAAGAAAACACATGTTATTTTTTGGGCTAGCCAATGTTTTTGAGTAAGACTTGGCCCAAAACATCACATACCACATTATATGTTTTACATATATAGTTTTAAACAGCCCAAAAAATTAATCCAAATGGGCGTCATTTTGGATGTTTTATTTAATATTTTATATATATATATAAAGGCAATTAGCGGTTATAACCGCCTTATCCTACCCCCTAAAACCGCTAACCGTAACCGTCTTAGGTGGTTAGGTAGTTAGTGATTTTTAATAACCAACTGCTAAAGCAGTTAATGGTTAGTGGTTATCGGTTAGCGGTTATAAGCGGTTAGCGATTGGCAGGGCGGTTATAACCGATCCGCTTGAACACACCTACATGCTGTTATTAAAATAACAGCATGTAAGCCAGATTCTCTCATCTCTATTTTAGAAACAACACTTCCTCATTGCTATGGTTATCAATTATGAGAGGTAATTTGTGTTCACGTGTTAGCTCTATTTATCAATAGTGAAATATATAAATTGAAATCATAAATCATAATTTGTAATTTCTATTTTAAGGTATTTTTGTCACTGGGGGAACGTTGACAATTTATAGTATTTTGGAGAGATATTGTCACAATTAAAAGTTTGAAGGAAATATTATTAATTAGATGATAGTTTGAGAGAAATACATGAAATTTTCCTAGAATTTTTCTTTCTACATTGCCTTTATGCATTTGTTTTCATAAGGATAACAACTGTAAATCTATATGCATGTGTTTCCGCAATCAAAAATTCACATTCTTAATGAATCGCATGTATGCTATTGGCATGCAATTTAATCAAAGAAAAAAGTTAGAAATTATATTTTTATCTCATAACTATTTTCTAGTGCCGACATAGCAGTCTTAACAAACTCTTAATTTTTAATAAAAATTTATCCAAATATTAGTTGGTACTATCACCGTAGTATTGTAAGATAATAAATAAAAATGTAATTTATATCATTACCCTTTATATATATAAAGTATGTTTAACATTGTGATTTCACAAATCAAAAGTATGATTCTAAATCAAATCGTAGAAAATGTATTGATTGAGATTGCGTTTTTAAAAAATTATGATTTAAAAACATAGAAAATGTGTATTTTTAAATTCCAAGCAAGGGGCTTATATTTAAAAATGCATTATTTTAAAGGTGAAACTGTAATTTTAAAAGGCCAAATTATAATTTTCTCAAATGCTTAACAACACTTTTCAAATTAGCTAATTTTAAATCGTAATTTTTGAAATTATAAACTCAAACGAACCTTAAGCATAAAAGGCTCAAATGCTTTGAAAATACTACTTGTGACATGGCTTCCCTTGACCCTAAAAAAAGGCAAATTACCTTTAGCATCACAAACTCTAAGCCCTAATTTGTTTTTGATCATTATTGCATCAAATGTATTAAAATTGAAACATCAATACACTAATGTTATGATCATGAGTATTCCAAATTCATATGACTAATGAGATTTATTCTTTTCTTTCTTTCTTTCTTCTCACTCTCTCCCTCTTTAGGTGAAATCAAGCTCATGTTGTTAACTAAATTCTTGGTAATTTTTATTTACCAACATATCAATAGACTTGTGATTGAGGTGGAGTGAAAATCTACAGCCCACATGAGATTTATATATAAATTAAGCATTGTTATTTAAAGAGATTGTAATTGTGGTGTCCTTTTCACGACAATTATCTTTAGGTTGTCTGTCCTTACCAACTTTTTCTACCCAAATTCTCCCCATGTTTTCACAAAAAAACATATCCAACAAATGGCCAAATGCCACCTTTAGTGAAATACTGAAAAAAAACATAACTTAAAATGACCAAATTGGCCTCCAATATTCATATTTAAGTAAGCAAAAGAAAACAAAAGCAAAAATATTTATTAATAACATATTCCTCACGCGCTACAAATTCTGTGTCGACCACGAACGACATCCCTTCAAGAACATTGCAAGGCACTCATTCCATATATGATGAGAAATCTCAATGGTATTAACTTTTTTTGAATAAAATAAAATCAAGAAATGGGTATTAAATTGACGTGTGGAGTTTATTTATTAGTGTTTGTAGCTTTCTTCTTTTGATTAATTGTTTTGATCTTTTCTGATAAATGGGTTGTACGTTGATTTAGTACCTTTCTTTCCATGAATGAAACTAGAAAGTTTAATGGGGTAAGGAAGCAATTGTAGAACAACAGAACAAAACAGTATTTACTCAATCTCAGCTCTCTCTCTCTCAATCTCTCTTGTGTGATGAAGGGGGAATTGGAAAAGAGAGATGAGGAGAAGGAAAAGTAGAGCAAGAGTGGGCCAAAAAAAAAAATTGGGCATGGACAATGGGCTTAAAATTTTTTTTTTGGTTACTTTCTAATATTTTGTTCTATGAACGGGGGGCGGGGGGGCATCCCCCTCCAATTACGTCACTGCTTCTCTCAATAAAAAAATAAATTTGGTAATCATAGCATCTCTTACAAGTATTGCAGGTTTTCTTTTTTTTTTTTACAAAAAAAGGAGAAATTATTGTAATCCATAACTTATAGCATCATCATTTTCTAAGTGTTAGTAAATATGAGTTTTGCCTTAACCTAAAACTAACATATTTACTAAGTTGGTTCATTAAAGTAATGTTTAGAATAAAGTAAATTTGATTTTGTGCAAACTAAGTTTCACATAAAAGAAATTATATGCAGTTCACCACAAAATTTATCATTCTTGAAACTAAAAATATCTTATAGCAGACAGAGATGAAATCTACTTGTTGCTTGGAAAAAATTTAACAACAACTAGCAGCAAAAATGATTTTTAAATAAAAAAAATATAAACTAAAGTTTATATTAATATTAATATTATTTTAAATTTAAAAATAATTCACTTAAATTTATCATCTGCATAAAAATCTGCTTTGCCGGCCCAACAATGACAAGTTGAGGGCGTCCATGGGTCCGTCCTATCAGAAAAGTAGAATTTTTTTTTAGATTTATTTTTCTTATAAAATTTTAACACTCATTTTCGCATATCAATGGTTGCTGTATCATGTAAAAAACAAAAATGGTTGCTGTATCATTTTCCTTTTCAATTTCTCATACACTTGATTGCTTTTCACGCGCTTGGCGATGTTGTGGGATAAAATCCCGAACATCTCCAGAAGACAGTGGACTGTTACACCAGAAGCTCTTCATCTTCACTCTTCCTTTTGTTGTCTCCTCAAGATCCAACTCCAAAGTCAAGCTCTTTCACAAACCCAAGATCCATAGTTCGGAAAGTGGGCTTCAGCTTCACAGATATGATCAAGAATATATAAACAAGAATCCCCATTTCAGGTTAGTCTTCCTCACATCAGATTTGTCGTAGAATTGACATGATAAACATCTCTTATGTGCTTGGTGCTCCAGTCTTCTTCATTGTCTTCTGGGATGATTCATGTCCTTAATTTCATGTTTATGTCTTGTGGGTTAGTACAAAAACTGCAGTAATCTAATACAAATCTCTGACAGAGCAATTGGAATCATGAAGATTGCATCTTTAGCTGTTATTTTGTGGACAGTGTATGGGTTGTTGGTATTTGGGTATGCAAATCTGTATGTCCAGGAAGCAGATACTGTAACTTACAAGTATGATAGAATAGATGAAGTGAAAAAAGAATGTGCCTCTGTTCTGTCTTCTGCCTCTGAATGGAGACCTGACGACAAAAGAGTTTATAGTATCAAAGATGACCTCTCTTTTGTTAATGGGGATTGGAGGCAGGAGGCAGGTAAGGCTCCTTTAATGCCATTTGATGATAGGGAGCTTCGGAAGAATCCATCTGATGGTTGGAAGGATCCTTTAAAGTTGGTTTCCTTTTGGGTGATGGATGTTGATCATACCCATCGATCTAGGAAGTCAGTGAGTGTCAGTGGGTTCTTGAATATGGGCATAACTGTAGGTGGTTCGTTTATGAGTAGTATGTATGTTGAAACTCCTCAGTTTCAGATGCTTCCCAGCCATTCCCAACTCCCGATTGCATTTGAAGGAATTTATACTGTATCAAAGAAAAATGGTGGGGAAAGAGTGTTGTGTTTATTGGGGAGCACAATGTTGCCATCCAGGGAGCCCAAATCCATGGATCCATGGGAATGGGTGAATGTTTCTATTCCGATATATGACCAGCCTCCTCTTTCACAGGATGATCGAATTCTGCTTGTTCTTCGCTTTCCGAGTAGGTTCACGTTAACAAACCGGGTGATCCGAGGGGAAATGAGAAGTTTAAACCCGAAGTCAAACCCTAAGTACTTTGATGAGGTTCAGATTTTGTCCCAGTTGGGCAAGTCAATGGACTATGAGTTTGGTTCCGAAAAGATTGTGTCCAATGCTTGTGATCCATATCCATTCCAGGATACCTTGATGAATGGTGGCATTCGTATCTATAGAGGTTATCGTTTTTGTGAAATACTTGAAGAAGTTACTCGGGATCAAGCTTTCACAGTTGTGCCGAACTGGAGATGCAACAGCACAGATGAATTTTGCAGTAAACTGGGTCCTTACATGTCTGATAAGGAGATTAAAGCAACAGATGGGGGTTTTAAAGATGTTAAACTTTATATGCAGAATGTTATATGTGATCAAAAAACTACTCGGGGAAACATCAGTTCTGTAAGGGTTTCAGCTGTTTTTAGAGCTGTTCCTCCAATGGAGAACCAGTATACAGCATCAACGAGATCTGGGCTTAATAACATGACTGTTGTTGCTGAGGGAGTTTGGAAGTCTTCCAGTGGGCAGCTTTGCATGGTTGGTTGCCTTGGACTTGTTGATGGTGAAGGGAGTCACTGTAATTCCCGGATCTGTTTGTATATACCAATCTCATTTTCCATAAAGCAGCGGAGCATTACTTTTGGGAGTTTTTCCAGCATTAATAAGGATAATGCATCATACTTCCCTTTATCATTTGAAAAGCTGGTGCAGCCTACAGAGCTGTGGAATTATTTTAAGGCCTCCCATCCATATTACAGCTACTCAAAAATTGATGCAGCTGGCGTAATTCTAGAAAAGAATGAGCCCTTCACTTTTGGAACTGTCATCAAGAAGTCTTTGCTGAAATTCCCCAAACTTGAAGACACTGAGGCGCTCCTAATCAGTCTTTCGCTTCTCTCAGAAGATCTCACCCTTCATGTCTCTGCGGTTCCTGATCCGTTTCCTAGTCCTCGGCTGCTAAAAACTGATGTTCAGCTGGATATTCTCTCTGTTGGTCCCTTGTTTGGACGCTACTGGTCAAATGGTTCCACCACAGAAGAGGAAACTCCTTACCACTCCAAGGCTGCATACACTGAGAAGCAGCTCCTTATCAATGTATCAGCACAACTCACACTCACTGGGAAAGCTTATAACAACTTTTCTGTGGTTTTCTTGGAGGGTCTTTATGATCCACATGTCGGGAAGATGTATCTTGTTGGTTGCAGGGATGTCCGAGCCTCATGGAAGATCTTATTTGCAAGCATGGACCTTGAAGCTGGGATGGACTGTTTAGTCGAGGTGGTGGTCTCGTACCCTCCCACAATAGCTCGGTGGCTTGTCAATCCAACAGCAAAAATTTCCATAACCAGCAAAAGGACTGAAGATGACCCCCTCCACTTTAGTACAATCAAGCTTCAAACATTTTCGATTATGTATAGGAAGCAGCGGGAAGACATTCTGTCTCGTAGGGTTGTTGAGGGGGTCCTCCGAATTTTGACACTGTCAGTAGCAATAGCTTGCATTTCAAGCCAGCTGTTTTACATCAACCATAATTTGGAATCTGTCCCTTATACATCCCTTGTCATGCTAGGTATCCAAGCTCTTGGTTATAGCCTTCCTCTTATCACAGGTGCAGAAGCTCTCTTCAAAAGAATGGCTTCTGAATCTTATGAGACTTCATCTTATGATCTTCAGAACGAGCAGTGGTTCCATATAATTGATTACACAGTGAAGCTTCTTGTAATGGTCTCATTTATACTGACTTTGAGGCTTTGTCAGAAGGTTTGGAAATCTCGCATCAGATTATTAACACGGGCCCCTCTTGAACTGCATCGTGTCCCTAGTGATAAACGGATATTTCTTACTACCCTCACCATCCATGTGATTGGGTATATGATTGTCCTAATCCTTCATAGTATGAAGACTAGCCAGAGACCTCTCAAGGCAAAAACACATTTAATCTCAACGGGAAGTTCCCACATGCTGTGGGAATGGGAAACAGTACTAGAAGAATATGTTGGTCTTGTTCAAGATTTTTTCCTGCTCCCTCAATTTATTGGCAACTTGGTGTGGCAGATTGATTGTAAACCACTCAGGAAGCTCTATTTCATTGGAATCACAGCTGTGAGGCTGTTCCCTCACATTTACGATTACATAAGAGCTCCAGATCTTAATCCATACTTCGCTGAAGATTATGAACTTATCAACCCAAATTTTGACTTTTACTCCAAGCTTGGGGATATTGCAATACCGGTGACAGCAATTATTCTTGCAATTGCAGTCTACGTTCAGCAGAGATGGAATTATGAGAAGCTTAGCCAGACTCTTACTTTGGGGCATATTAAGCTTCTTCCATTGGGATCCAGAATGTATGAACGATTACCTTCCCAATTAGTCGAAGCTGAGCTTGTTTCTGGTGTTAATGGTAATGCTACTCATGAGAAAGAGTGCAATGATGTAGAATGATGCGAAAAACTTCAAATTACTGAGAAGATTATGCCGTTGTAGACGTACATCCAAATCTGGTGTTGGCTGTTCACTGTTACAAATGTTGGTTTCTTATAGTAATAGTTAAAACACAGTTTTTTTTCTTTCTCTCAAGCATATTGATTTATCTATTTTATGTCGGTTTCATATTCCTGAAACTTGGTCAGTGCTGCTTGGATGTCAGGAGCATGAAAGCCATATTCATCCACTTGGGCTTATGCTCTGAGGTTTTATCAAATATTATAAGCACAGGTATCAATAAACATGCTGTAGATTCATTCATAAGAAAGAATGTAATCCTCTCTAGGTTTATATTTGAATTAATAAATTGATCTTTTAATTAATTTTGCCATGGGGAAAATTTTGAATTACATTAAAGCCTCACAATGTTCATTTTTCTAAAAATTGTTAACCAACTTCTTGCTGCCTTTGTAAAGCATGTTGTATGGTCTCTTAAACTTCTTATTTTTTTAGCCTAGTCTGTATATTGTTGGAGAATGAAAGAAAATATAATGCAGAATAAAGAAATAAACACAGAATTACGTGGTTTGATGTATGACCTATCCACATGATATAGCTCAAAGGGCTACATTTTGTCCTTATTTCTTTGGTGGTGTCTACAATATAATAGTTTCATATTTATAGGAGAACTGGGTAGATGAGAAAAATATAAAGGGCTAATAACTTTTTGAGTATTTGAGTCTGCAGTTTTTTATTTTCTCCCACATAGGTTTCTAAAACAGTCACAAATGATAACTGACCTATGGGAAAAGACCAACTTGATACCTCCGATAGGTTCGTTAGCCTCTATTACATGTGTCACCATATAAAAATACCATGTGTCCTAAAAATTAAAAATTAAAAAAAAAAAAAAAAAAAAAAAACTAAACCTAAAAAAAAAAATCGAATAATCTACGGCCACTCCATTTTGGCTAATAGGGTAGTTGGTCACATCCATTTTAGTCATTAGGGATGGTTGAGCCACCCCAAAAGTTGGTCTAAGTGTGGCCGAACCACCCCCAAGGCTTTGGCCACTCTAGGCTAGCCACAGGGGGTGGCTTTGGCTTCTGGGGGTTGGCAAAAGAAAACTAACATATGAAACATGAAAACTGGACAATATGTCACCTAAACCCATTGCTAACATACATTAGAACCAACCATGTTTTACTTTGTTGGCACCTTGTTGAAATCAATAAGGTGGTATTTTAAAACATTTTGGTTTAGTGATCCTTAAATTGTTTAAGATTTTTTTTTTTTAATTAAACAATAATATTTAAGAAAAACAGAGAAAACAAATAATAGCTGAACAAACTCTCATTTTCACTGCATGTTGCTCACAAGAGAAGATTTTGTCGGTCGGGGAATGCTACAATGCATTTTACCCACCATCTACTCACCATCTCTTGTCTTATGTTTTGATTTTTTTCAAAAAAAATAAATAAATAAATAAAAAAGAAAAGAAAGTAAATAGAGAAGAGATGGTAGAGAGAATGCAAAAAAGCATCTCCCATGTCAGTTGTCAGTTGTGAGTTCCATTGGAAGGGTAAGACTTCGTCAACCATATACCCCAACAATTGGTGTACGTATATCATTGAGTGCGAAAAAATCATAAATGCAGGAAGCCTCATGGAATGTGAAGTTACACTTCAAAGATCTACATGTCATTTTCATTGGGTTTAGCTAATTTCAATATTTACTATGTTAAAACGAGTTGAAAATAAAAGATTAGAAAGTTGAATGAAAATAAAGCTAAAAATCCACAAAAAAAAAAAGACTTGATTGTTCTGTTGTGAACGTTAATGAAGACTTAATTCCAAAAAATCAATATATTTTATTTTATTATTCACGCTACTTAAATTATGATTTTATTTAATTGTAATAATTTCCTTTATTATTTTAGAAATTTTCATAATAAGCTTATGTTTACTTTTGCTCCAAGGTTGCTTATTCTTATAAATATAGCATACCTAATATGTAAGATGCAGAGTTTTATATCAATTTATCAATATGAAACACTCCACGAGTGATTTGTATCTCTTGATAGAATTTTGGTTTAAGAAGAGTTGTGATTTACTTATTGTTTGTCTATATTTATCGTGAATACTGAGAATATGCGGAGTAGACAATTATGGTGAGAAATCATAAGATCATATTGTAATAAATCCAACATTAACGTCACCCTGCCCCATCGCTAGTATTTACAGAAAAAAATAAAAAATAAAAAATGCCCCATCACTAACATACATTAGAACCAACCATGTTTTACTTTGTTGGCATCTTGTTGAAATCAATAACGTAATATTTTAAAACATTTTTGTTTAGTGATCTTAATTTAAATTGTTTAAGATTTTTTTTAAAAAAAATTAATAATAATTAAGAAAACAAATAACAGCTAAAAAAAACTCCATTTTGACTTGGGTGTTACTCTCCTTTTCACTGCATGCTGCTCACAATGGAAGACTTTGGTCAGTCCCATTAGAAGACCAAGGGTTTGTTTGGTAAACAATTTCGTTTTCGTTTCGATTTCGCACCGTAGCAAATGTGAAAAAAAGTAAGAATGTTTTTTTTTTTTTAAAAAAAAGTAAGAATGTTTGATATTGAAAAATGAAAAATTTTATTTTGTAGAAGAATGTTTGGTATAGAAAAATGAAAATTTTTGTTTTGTAGTAATTTTTTTATTTGAAGAGTAATAAAAAGTGATGTAATGTAATGTTAAAAGTAAGAAAATATTGAAAAAATGAAATAATTGAATGTGGGACCCCCAAACAGTACAAAACTTGTTTTATTGCTAACAAACACAAGAATTGGTCAGTCCTATCGGAAGGGTAGTTCGTGTAGGAAAAGAAAAAAAAAAAAAAATGTTTTGGCAAGGCTATTCGGCCACCCCCTAAACCCATTGATGGGTGCTCGAATCACCCCAATGTAACTTTTTTCTCTCTCTCACAACACATTCTTTGGCACCTAAGAATGAAGCAACCAATTGAGCAGCAATAGAAGAAGTAGAAGAAGATTCATGCATGGAGACCTCTCGAAGACTACATGCATGGGGAACTGATGCAAGCCAATTTTATCCGTTTTGGCCAAATTCGCACCTAACGAGCTTTACTAAAAATGTTATATATCAAGTTTCAAATATCATATTTGAACAAGCATAGTGGTGTTAGAAAGCTAATTCAAGGATCTACAAGTCATGTTCACGAGGTTTGGCTAATTCCGATGTTTAATAGGTCAAAACGGGTTGAAAGTGAAAGATTGGAAAGCCGAT
Source organism: Carpinus viminea (assembly GCA_013348765.1). Classification (NCBI taxonomy): domain Eukaryota; kingdom Viridiplantae; phylum Streptophyta; class Magnoliopsida; order Fagales; family Betulaceae; genus Carpinus; species Carpinus viminea. The sequence continues at coordinate 37,642,997 of CP054667.1, read as the reverse complement.
TGGAAATAAAGGCAAAAATCCAAAAATGAAAGACTTGATTGTTCTATTATGGACTTTAATGAAGATTTAATTCTAGAAAATCAATATATTTTATTTTATTATTTACGCTATTGTAATAATTTTTTTTATTATTCTAGAAATTTCCATAATAGGCTTAGGTTTACTTTTACTCCAAGTTTGCTTATTCTTATAAATACAGTAGACCTAATATGTAAGATGCAGAGTTTATGTATTTTAATCAGTTTATCAATGTAAAACACTCCATGAGTGATTTATATCTCTTTTGTCTTGATTTCTTGATAGAATCTTGGTTTAAGAAGAGTTATGATTTGCATATTGTTTATCTATATTTTCGTGAATTATGAGAATATTCAAAGCATAAAATTATGGTGAGAAATCATATGATCATGTTGTAATAAATCCAACATTAACGTCACCTAAGCCCCATCACTACACTAGTATTTACAACAAAAAAAAAATCCCCAACACTAACATACATTAGAACCAACCATGTTTTACTTTGTTCGCACCTTGTTTAAATCAATAACGTAGCATTTTAAAACATTTTGGTTTAGTGATCTTAATTAGATTGTTTAAGAGTTTTTTTTAAATTAAATAATAATTAAGAAAACAAATAACAGCTAAAAAAAACTCCATTTTGACTTGGTCGTTTACTCTCCTTTTCACTGCATGCTGCTCACAATGGAAGACTTGGTCAGTCCCATTAGAAGACCAAGACTTGGTCAGTCCCATCGGAAGGGTAGTTCATGTAGGAAGCCTCATGGAATGTGAAGTTGCACTTCAAAAGTCCTATAAATACATGGGCACCTTATAATTAAATATTTCCTCATCTTCATTGTTGAGAGCAGAAATTAAGAGGGCTGAATATACCAGTTTTCATTACTTTTCATGGCTTTACATAATCTTTTTCATATTGTTCATGCTCTTCATCTTGCTCATCTTTGTCATGCGATTGGTCATCTTTTCAAATCAAAAAAAGGTAAGGCCAAAAAAATGAGGACAGCATTCAAAAAGTGAGCACAACTTGATCATTTGCCTATACGTACGTATGATAATATGCATGTCATATTAATGTCATTTATGGATGAAATATCTACTGTATTGGACAGCTCGGCAAATAAAGATAAGTTCATCGCAGATGATTGGTCACTTGTAGTTAGCGAGCTAAAGGAGTTGTTTATCTTTATTATCTTATCTTGCAGTTCATGTGTGATTATCTACTCAACTACCCGCACGTGTTTATCATTTATGTTATATATCCTAGTTCTTGTTATGATCATGCTAGCAGTACGTAGTTAAGTTTATCAAATAAAAGGCTGGCGCTTATATATGTATCAATGTAACCGAGTTTATTATAATGATTAATGAAAGTATTCCAATTTACTATATATTAATTATCTTGAGATGGGATTTTTCCATTTGAGGCGCGCGTGACTCATTTTTTCTTTGGTGGTAACAATACTCTACCAAAGCTAATGACACTCTCGTTCAATCTATTCTTATCGAGAGATTTATCCTTTTTTTTTTACTTCTGTTCTTTACTGTATTGGTCAGTACATATTGCATGTTGATTAAGCAATAACTTATAGAACAATACACAATGTCCATTACGCTACTATTTAACAATAATCTAAACCAAACACCAAATTATGATTGTTTCTAATTGATCACATATTCTGCACATGCCTCCTGATCAATTCTCTTCTTCAACGCGCCTCCTCGTATTGAACAACACCAAAAGCAAGTAGGAACATATATATTAATTTTATTAATGAGATGTATACAAATTTTGATGTGGGTTTGTTCTTAACTCTTAGGATATCAAACTGAAGTTAGCAAGATCAAATCATATATAAATTAAGCGTTGAGAGAACAAAAAAGATGTAATCTTTGAATTAAGGGCATATGGCTGAATGAAAAGATGTAACTTTTGTTTCATGAATGAATTAAGGGCACAGGAGAGCAAACTGATGTGCAAGATTGCAAAATTTGCCAACCAAGAAAACCCAACAGAATTAACCATGGCCTCATTACTTCTGGATTATAAGCACGAGTATCTTAATTTGTAGAATGAGAATCTGCATGTATTAATTAATAAATCAAGTCATGGCCGAAACAACACAAAATTAAATGAGGAAGTTTTTATGGATATGAACAAACCAATTAAGACAAGGGATGCCCTAAAATCAAAGTAGACAGAACTACAATCAACTAAACAATCCGATAAAGAGCTGCTACAAAATTTTAACCGAATTATTAATTTGTTAAACTAATTAATGATTAAGTGAACATAATTCATCTCATAAAACTGATTCAATAAGAGATGCCAGTCTACACCTTATAAACATGCCCAAGATCTTGTCACAAGTAATGTGAGATTATTCCTCAACACCCTCTCTAATGTGCAGGTCAGTATTTTTCCTGGTCCTTGTCATATGGGTAGGTAGTGTGAGTCCCATTTATTGTGTGTTAGGCTCTGATACCTCTTTTTTATCCACCGGTGTCCAAGATGAGTCTTCATAATAACTACTCTTCCTAAGTTTTTTATGACTCTCATCTTGAGGGGGAGTATTGAATATACACATTGCAATAGCCTCCACATCAGCAGCCACATTACATTGCAACAACTACAATGTAGCTTCCATGATTGTAGGAGGAGTTTAGTTATCAAGTTGCAAGTTAGTTAATGAGCTGGCATTCGGTTGTAATTAGTGAATAATTAGTTGCATTTGTTAGAACTAATTCTGTTTAGTTTATATGAAAACAATCTTAGTATATATATACTGTACACGCTACACTAATGAAGTTAACCCTGTTTTTCTCAAAGTTTTGAGCATTTCTTCCATTTCCAATACGCCTAACATAGAACCAACCATGTTATACTTTGTTGGCACCCTGTTTGAATTGTTTAAGAATTTTTAAAACATTTTGGTTTGGTGATCTTTAAATTGTTTAAGATTTTTTTATAAATAAAAAATAGTATTTAAGAAAAACAAATAATAGCTAAAAAAAAAACTCCATTTTGACTTTGGGCGTTTAGTACTCTCATTTTCACTGCATGCTGCTCACAAGGGTAGACTTTGTCAGTCCCTTTGGAACTTTGGAAGGGCAAGACTTTGTCAACCATGTACCCCAACAATTGGGGTAAATCTTTTTTTTTTTTTTTTTTTTTTGGGTAACAAATCAAAACAAATACATAAAAAGGACCTGCATAAGATTAGATGTGGTTGGATTAGTGTTTCTGCTGAACCTGATGGAAGATTTAGAGGCATTGATGGCTTGACCAGACCATCTGCTATATTTATCCAAGCAGGACTTGATGCTTGCTGCTACTGAGACAGAAGCTTCCTCAAAGATGAGCAAATCATCTGCAAGAAGGAGATGGTGTATAGGAGAACAGTTCCTTGCTATCCTTAGGCATTTCAATCTGCCAAAACCCTTCTCTTTGAACATGAGTCTAGTGAAGACCTCAGCACCCAAAATGAAAAGGAAAGGAGATAGTGGATCTCCTTGTCTCAACCCTCTGCCAGGGGAGAAAAGGCCAAAGGGACTCTCATTCAAAAGGATTGAGAAAGATGTGGAAGTGATACATATTCTGATCCATGAGAGCCATGTTTGACTGAAACCAAGTTTTTCCAAAATTGCAAGAAGGAAGCTCCACTCCATTCTATTAAAAGCCTTTTCCATGTCCATTTTCATGAACATAAAACCTTCCTTTCCTCTTTTAGATTTGAAGGCATGTAGGAGCTCATGGGCCAAAATGGTGTTGTCCTGAATATTTCTTTGAGGAACAAAAGCTGATTGCAATGGAGAGATGATCTTTGGGAGGTATCTCTTGAATCTGTTGGCCAAAATCTTTAAGATGATCTTGTAAACTATGTTGCAAAGGCATATAGGCCTAAACTGGTGAGCTGTGTGAGAACCACTGATTTTGGGAATCGAAGCTAAGAAAGTGTGGTTCTGGTTTCTCAACAGGTTGTGATTCTTGAAGAACTACTCAATACAGATCATGACATCTTTTCTCACTATAGACCAGTATCTTTTGTAAAAAAGAGCAATGAAGCCATCCGAGCCAGGGGCTTTTGTGGTGCCTAGGCTATCAAGGGCATCTGTAATTTCCTTTTCAACAGAAGGAGTAAACAGAAAGACATTATCCTCTTCTGAAATGATGGTGAAGAAGAGGTCCAGCATCTCATTCTCAATTGGGGGTTTGAGGAGGTGAAGAGGGTAGTGAAGTGAGCCAAGAAATTCTCACCTATTTCTGCTCTAGAAGACACCCATCTTCCTTCATCCAATTTAAGGAAGTTAACTGCATTTGACCTTCTTCTTATAAGAGTGGAGGTGTGGAAGTATTTAGTGTTGAGATCTTTGCAAGTTAACCAGGTTTCTCTAGATTTGGAGCACCAAAGAGATTCTTCTTTGATCAAAAGATTTTCTAAGTCCAACTTTAAACTGGTTTCCTGCTCATGAGACAAAAGAGAGACAAGAGCTTGTTGCACTGTGTCTAAAATTTTGAGGGTTTCCTTAATCCTCTTGTGGATGTTACCAAAATGCAGTGAGTTCCACTTAAGCAAAGCAAGTTTAGTGTTAGTCAGCTTCTTTGAAAGGCATACAGCAGGATAGTTAGGAAAGTAAATCTGCGATGCATCTTCTACAACATTCTCACAGGTTGGATCTTTTGACCAAAATTCTTCAAACCTGAAAGGTCTAGGGAGAAAATTAGAGGTGGTATTGGTGGTTAAAGAGATGGGATTATGGTTAGAATTGTGAGCTGGGAGATGGATTAGGGAGAAATCAGGATGCAAATGGACCCAAGTAGGAGATGTCAGACCTCTATCCAATCTTTCCTTGATATGCTCCAAACCATGTCTATTATTACTCCAAGTAAAAGGGTTTCGAACAAACCCAACATCAATCATACCAAAGTGCTCAATGAAACTTTTGAAAGGGCAATGATAAGTACTATCAACAGGTCTGCCACCTTGCTTTTCAGTTTGATCCACAACTGAGTTAAAGTCTCCTATACATAACCTGGAAGCTTCAAAGCCTTCTCCAATAGAAGCAAAAGTATCCCAAAAAGCCCTCTCTCATGCCTGTTAGAAGGGCCATAAACACAAGAAAGAATCCAAGGGGAATAAGGAGGGTCAGAAAAACACCAAGTTGAGATATGGTTTTTGTTAAAGGCAAAACATTGAAGTTCCACTCCTGGGTGCCAAGCAAGAGCAAGGCCCCCACTAGAACCAGAAGCTGCCACTTGGGAGATGAGGAAGAAGCCAAGTCTGTTCAGAGTAGCAGAGACTTTGAGGGGGGAGATTTTTGTTTCAGAGATGAAGAGGATATCAGGAGAGAGATCCTTGATAAGCCTCCTCAATGTTCGAACTGCAGCAATCCTAGCCAGCCCCCTGCAATTCCAGGATAAGAGCTTCATTGCTGCTGGGGAGGCTTAAGAAAGCCCCCCTTTCTTTTTGAATCCAAAGCAAAAATAACTTCCATAGAACCAATCTTGTTTTTTCCTTTTCTAGCAGCTTTAAAGGTAGCTCTAGCAGGTGACTTCTCAAAATAACCGGGGTTGTATGCTAGGATAGGTGTTTGGGATGGGTTTGGGGGAACAGGAATCTCATTTGCTGCCCCAGGTCCTTTCTTTTGGGGAGGAGTCAGGTCAGAGGTAGTTGGGCGCTTTCTAGATAGCTGCAGAGATGTGTTGATGGTGGAGATATGTGTGTTGGGTGTAGACAAGTCTTGAGGAGAAGGGGTAGGTTGTTTGGTGATCCTAGGAGATTTCTTGGTTTGATTTTTGAGCAAACTGTTTTTGGCGGGAACAGAGGGAGTAATTTTGGTTTTGGAAGCCGTTATATAAGAGTTTTCAATGGAGGAGGGTTCTGAGTCACAGCTTGGGAAAGTTATGAGGTGTGAGGGGTCCACCTGAGAAGGTGTCAGGGGTTTAGTTTGGTTAGACAAATTAGTAGAAGGGGAGGAGAACAACTGAATTGGTTTTTGGAACAGGGAGAGTGCATTTAAGGTGCACTCAATTGGGGTCTCTGATCTAGTTGCTGCAGTTGTGAGTTGACAGGGGGAGTCTTGAGCAAGTGGTTGTTCTGCTGCTGCAGGTTTTTGGGATGGCAGAGGATTTTGGGAACTTGTGAGGATATTTGCCTGGTTTACTTTGGAAAAAGAGCTGTTTAGGAATGGCTGTGTGGGAAATTTTGCAAGTGAGGATGGAGAATTTTCTGAGTTTGCAGGATGGTTTGAGCTGGATATAGTAGTGATCAAGTTTGAAAAAATATTAACTTTGAGAGAAGTGGTATACCTGGAAGGAAATTTGGCTTCTGGAGGGGCTAGGCACACTGCTTGGTGATGACCAATCAAACCACAGTCTGAGCAGTATATGTCCAGCCTCTCATACCTCAAATTGACACAAGAAGAAGAACCATCCTCCCTTAAAATGGAGAAGCCAGGGTTCAATGGTTTGTTGACATCAAGGGAGACCAGAATCCTAAGAAAGCTTCTGAAAGTAGCTTTAGCTCTACTGTTGTCCTCCACCATGAGCAGATCACCCAATCCTTTCCCAATGGCTATAGCATTTTTTATGGTCATTTTCTGCTGGGGGCCTATGTATCTGGATCTAGAAAGGAACAACCGAAAGAGAGAGGTCTCCTAAGGTTGCTGTGGGGGACCAGACTTGTATGGATAAGAGAAATCCATTGACATTCCAAACTGTTTTCATGATCCTGGAAACATATTCTTTCTTGGAGAATTTGAATAGAAACAGATTTGGCCCTAGCACAGCAAATGAGAAGGGAGAGGCAAAAGACCAGGATTTTGTCAAGGCTGCATTAACGAATTGGTTATTTTGTGTTTTTTGGGATATCACTCTACCAACTAGAGGAAGTATATCAGAACTGCCCTGCTCTAGAGGAATAGATTCCAGTTGAGAGGAGGGGTCCTCCCAGGATAGAGCAGCAGTTTGAGAGATAAGTGAGTCAATATCTTGTGAGGAAGAAACCATGATAGGAGGAGGAAAAAAATGAAAAGGAGTTAGGAGGGAAACGTGTATAGAAACCGGGTGAAGACAAAAAGAGAATACAGCCACTTGAACAGAAGCTTCAAACTAGAATATAACTGTTTTTGGCTGTATAGAGGAAAAAAGAGGAGAAGGCAGTCAAGGAGGAGATTTTTGTGACTAATGGAGGTGGAAAAAAAAAAAAAACAAAACTAATCTTAGAGGAAAGTAAGAACAGAACAGCTGCCAGCCACGTGAACAGTAGCTACAAACTAAGAAGGATAACAATTTTGCAACATAAAAGGTGTATGGAGAAATAGCATAGACAACTAAGGGTGGAAAAGATATTATAAGGAGATGGCAAGAAGCAAAGAAAACTTATCTTAGTGGAAAAGTAAGAACAGAACAGCTGCCAGCCACGTGAACAGTAGCTACAAACTAAGAAGGATAACAGTTTTGCAACATAAAAGATGTATGGAGAATAGCACAGACAACTAAGGGTGGAAAAGATATTATAAGGAGATGGCAAGAAGCATCAAAGAAGCTGAGCTTTGATGAAGAGACGAAAAAACCAGTTCAGTAGTAAGCAAAAAGAGAGCAAGGAAGGAGAAGAAAAACTGAGTTTTTCTTAGGGCAGCTCAAGGAGAGCGAGGCTTGTAATTATTGGGGTAAATCATTGAGTGCGAAAAAATCTTGAATGCAGGAAGGCTCATGGAATGTGAAGTTGTCATATGATTAATTATCATACAAAAAAAAAAAATGATGTATCAACGTTTTTTTTGTTTTTGTTTTTTTAAATTAATTTTTATTTAAAAAAAAAACGTTACTAATTTTAAATTAATTTTTATTTAAAAAAAAACAGTTACTAATTTTAAATTAATTTTTATTTTAAAAAAAAACGGTTACTAAGATTATTAACCGTTAACCACCTATTAACCACATAAGCAATAAGTAGTGAATTTTACTAACCTTCTAAACGGTTAACGGAGGCGGTTAGTGAATTTAACTAACCACCTTTGAAGAGGCAATTATTAAAATCCGCCTGATTCAATCTATTCTTGTCGTGAAATTTATCATTATTTTTTTCTTTTTTTCTTTACTTGTATTGGGCAGTACATATTGCATCTTGTTTAAGCAATAACGTATAGAATAGTCCCTAATGGGTCGCTTAATCGGTTGTGAATCACGTCTAATAAAGCGGAAGTTATTAGTTCGAATCTTCTTTCCTCATTTCCTTGTGTGGACATGTGAAAATATATATAGAGAGAGAGAATAGAATAATACATTATTCCAGGATTTCTTATAAGACTCTCTCTCTAGTTGAAGACTCTCTCTCTCCTCCACATCAATTTCTTTTTTAAAACTTAATATAAAAGTTGGACTTAAGTTATGCCTGTATCATTTTCCTTCTTATAAATACTAGTATACTACAATTGAAACAAATAATGAAATTCACATTATCTCAAATGTTGAACCACAATCATTAAATACATTGAGATAATTGCAATGGATATATATATTCACAGTAAATTATTTTAAATTGTTGACTAAAAACAAAACTCTTATGGATCTTCTCATGAAATTTTTTAACCATTAGCACAATAGGGTGGTAATCCTGGGAGAGTATTTGAAACCTTATCTCTTTGCTGTGCTTCTCTTGTCGCAAATATTGCTGAATCTTTCCATTTAGCTTATATATCTTAGTTAAAATGTATAAGGAAATGTAATTAATTAACAAAAATTTATTATATTTCAAGTGTTATCTACGACTTTAATTTTTCGCTAAATCATGTACAAATACAGTTAAAGAGCATATCTGCTCCAAATACATGGGTCACCAATTCCTAACAAAATTTATTTAAAGCGGCCGTAAAAGATAACATCTCACACCAAAATATCCAAACAGTGGGAAATAACTCCTCACACCTAATTATTTCTCCTCGCTCATGAAGGCAGATTTAGAGAAAAGAAATCTTTTATCCAAAATAAAAAACACAAATAAACAACTAGCAAGAAGTAGCAGCTGAGAAAGAAATAACGGCACAAGATGATAGAAAGTGGACAAACGCATAGAGCAGAGGCCAAAGTTGCTAATCTACTCCATCTAGTCTCCTCTCATATTTGTTTTCTGAGGAGAAGGGCCAAGAGAACACGACTAGGGTTTTGTGGGGCTAGCGTTGGATCCTCTTCATTTCATTTAAAATTGATAATATCTATTTCATACTTAAGATTTAAAGTGTGTATTTAAGGGTGTATATAATGGAGTAATTTTATAAGTCTCTTGTGTCACTCTTGTGTCTCTCCAAAAATGAGGTGACTTTTAAAATTAACATTTGATTAAAATCTAATAATGATCTATCTGCTCAATAGTGATTTTAAAAGCCACATCATTCTTGAAATGATACAAAAATGACACTAGATGGGCTTATAACATTCATCATGCATAATATCATCTAAATATTTTAAAAAACGTGACAACGCTGATATCATGCTATATGCACCAACTTTAAATTATTATCATGAAACAGATTTTTTTTTTTTTTTTCAAATAAAACTGAGAAATCCTTGCCGAGTAAGATTTTACATTGACGGCATTTATTATCACTTATTACTTTAAACCTTGACTGGGCCCAAAGGTGAAGCGATTGGGCTTCACGATTTTCCAAGCCTCGTCTCACTCCGTCAAGCCCAACCCTATATTGCTTCTAGTGCATTATATTTTGAGCTTCAATTTTATACCTATATTTTGTAAGAAAAATGCTGAATACGACAATCTATCTTAATGAGACAAATTGACATTATGTCTTAAATGTGATTTATTGGGAGATTATATTACGGTATTAATCGCCAGATAAATTCCAGCCAAAGATATTCCAGCTAGAAGATACATCAGCCATGCACGTAATTGATAGCTCTGTGCGAGGATCATGTTGACACTTGACAGAGCAACGGCTCCTTGCCTTTCATAGATCAAATCTTCCTTGTGTATATTTTAGTTTAAGAAAAAACTACACTTTATCTCTGAAATTTAGAGCGATTTTTTTTTTTACATGTCCCCAAGAGGTAGCTCAATCGGCTGTGAACCACGCCTTATAAAGCGTAGGTCACAAGATCGAATCCCCCCAACCTTCAATTTTCAATTTTACAATGCACCTCCTAAATTTTCAAATTTTTGCAATTCGACCATTATAACCTTTTTTTTCTTTTTTTTTGTTCAAAATGCCTCCGTTCTAAGTTTTAAAATTAAAAATTAAGGGGTAGCCAATGTGTGGTGGCTAAAGTCACCCCCAAACCCAATTAGAGTGGTCGGCCACCCCTTAATTTTTAATTTAAAAAAAAAATTGGTATGAGGGCATTTTGAGGAAAAAAAGTTAAAATGGACAAATTACAAAAATTTAAAAGTTTGTGGAGTTTATTGAAGAAATTGAAACATTAGAGGTCGAATTGAAAATCGTTCTAAATTTTAGGGTAAAGTATAATTTACCCTTAGTTTAAATATTGATCGTAGACGATCATCTCCTTCCTTTTTCACTGTACAGCTTTTTTTATGTGTTATTCTCTGTAAACAAGTATAAATATAAAGTGACCCAAAATGATTCTTGGGTTATTTTATACTACAATTCTTGTGTCATTATACATCTTATCTTTATTTTATTGAACTGATGTGATAATGCGTAATTAATAATGATTCATAACACATACATCAAAATGCGTCACAATCGGAGAAAGTATCACAATACGTACATGTGGACAAAAAGCAAACTGAAATGAATCATAAAGTTTAATAAATCTACCACCCCACCCAACCACTCCTAAAACAAATTAAAGCCATCGACAACGATGTGTGGATTAGGGGCACCACAAAAGTTAATAAAACTCTCTCTACAGCCGACAACCAATGTGAAACCCAACAAAAAATATCGACATTGTCATGTACACACTAATTTTTTTCATCAAATCCAAAATCTTTTCCAAAAGCAACATATTTATGAATCCTCTTGTTTGGTCATAAAACATTGACCGGTAAAAAAACGTAAGAGTGTTTGATCTAAGCATCAATATAAGGGCTTCTGGCTTCAGCAGAGTTTGATGTCGGCATTTGCAACAATTTTACTTTAGGGTTCCTTTGCACGATCTAGTTTGCCGTAAGGAATACTAGAAACGGCTGAAAGTCTCAATCTTTGTTCGAATAACTACACTCGAACAAGAAATTGTTGGTTCGAAGCGATTTCTTTGGAAGTATATTTCTATTAAAAACATCCCCTCTTTTCTTTTCTTTTCTTTTCTTTTCTTTTTTCTTTTTTCTTTTTTTTTAGAGCCACGCCATGATTTGTTAGGGCCTGTGGGAGGTGTACGTTAAAGGATACGGCTCACCACTTCTCGGTCAAAAGAGAGCCACTTTTTTCTTCATATTCCCGATTGCTTTGGAGAGGGAAGGATTGCTCAATTCTTGTAGCTTGAAGTTGGCGATTTTCCATCACTTTTACATTATAGCTGTTGGGAATAATACGACACAACCGGCCCTTTAGATGAGCCAGAGTCACGGGCTTCAGGCCTAATACCAGCCTACGAAGAGCTACATCAAATTTTTTATTTTTTTTATTTTTTATTTTTTGGATAAGATGAAGTTTCATTAACTGCATATAAGAAAAAAAAAATACAAAAAGGGGTGGGAGAGTTTAGAAATTAACCAAATAAAAATGACCCGGGTCCAATAGCTTTTTGACCCACCCACCATGAGATCAAGAACCACTAAAAAAAAAACCCTATTTCTCTTTTCCCTTTCAAGAGAAAAAAGGAGTCGTCGGTGGCCAACCTCCGATGTCATCTCCGCCACCATCTGTCATCTCCGATCTCACCTCTAGCCTCGCTCGTTGTCTACTGCTCTGGTGCCCTCCTCGAGTTGATTATGGTTCATAGCTATGGGACACAAGAGGCCAATAAGAGGCTTGGGAGGCAGCATTTGATGGCAAAGCTCCATGCCTGGCGGTGCTTCCCAATGGAGCAGCCAGATAATTTCCGGTTTGGCTAAAAACGACGAACTCTTGGGCTCGAGAGGAGTCCAATGCGGTAGTTTGGTATGTGCATGGCATGTGTTTGGGTGATGGCTTTAGGTAGAAACCGGGGACGGAGTTGGGTTGAGGAGGTGGTGGGTTTTTTTTAGGGCCGGTGGAGCATTTTTGTTTATTGGGTTTTTTTTTTTTCATAAGATCCAGATCCAGTGTTTTCATGACTATCAAATTTAGTGTTTTTAAATGATGTGTCAACCTCTTATTAGAAGTTATAAAACCTTACTTTTACAGCATATTCTGATAATAGGAGCTCTCTTGTTAGAAATAACAGAAGACTTATATTTTAAAATATGAGGATTTCATATTTTAAAAAATCAGAGATTCAAAACTAGTGGACTGTGACTATAGATGAAGAACCATACATTTGAGTTTAAAAAACATTTTACTCAATTTTAAATGCGATTTTCTCATTGACCAAAAATAGTTTTTTGGTTTGAAAAAAACTTGTGGCTTAACATAAGTCAAGACCTTGGTGTCTTAATAAGGACTTGACAAATCAGCGTGGAAGGCAAATAGAGCCCCCACACCTTACAATTGAATTTTCTGTATTTGTTTTAAGGAATCAGAGAGGAGAAATATCAGCATGCAATAGGATTATGAGATTCCAATTTATTAGATATTAAATCCGTATTTTGTCCGCAATTGTATGCTGTTAGACCGCTTCAAAAATAATGGGAGATGAAGGTCTTTGGTTGACTGGGCCGGAAGTTTCTTTTTCTTTTCTTTTCTTTTTTCCGGTTCAAATAAGAAAGCCGTAGAAGCTTACATTTTCACATTTTTGTGCTTCCTTACAAATACAACGAAGCTTCCTTTTATTTTTCCCAATTCCTATTTACGTGCTGAATATAAGTTGTATTGAGATATTTGTATAAAATTAGGGATGATAATTTTTGATATGACTCACAAATGTAATACTCACTCAACACGAAATTAAAGAGTTAAGATTGATGAGTCTGACCCATTTAATTAAGAGTTAAATACCTAATACACCCTTGGGGTTTCACAACTTTATTTTTTTCTTCCTTAGGATTTGGTTTTTGTCACAGAATGTCCCTATGATTTTAATAAATGACCAAATTGATCATTCTGTCAGTTGACCATTAGTTAACTTAACAAACTGACACGTGAATGAATAAAAATTTGACACTTGGTACAAGTGGCCACATCATCAATGATGACATGGCCACCTAGATCAGGTTAGGATTGACCTATATATTTTTACACCCCTTACTCGACATGACCTGGACCTCACACACGACATAATGGCTGATAATTTTTTACGTAACGTGTGATGTAAATTCAACACAAAATTAAAGAGTTAGGATTGGAGGGGTTTGATCAATTTAATTAAATGAGTCGGACTATAGTTGATCTATATAGTTTTATACTTATACTTTGACACGACCTGAACCCAAATTTTGAACCATAATTCAATTCATTTAAATAAACAAGACAAATTTCTTAATTCTAACTCACTAATTTTATGTCTAGTTTATGTCAAATTTATAGATTGTATTAAAAATTGTCAATCCAACTAAAAAGATTGCTTTCCTGAATAAGGGAGTGTTTGGCCACCCCCTCCAACTTTTTTTTACTATTCCAAAAAAATCAACATAAAACATTCTCACTTTTTTCACTTTTTATATCACATTATTCACTTTTTATAATTATTTATATTAAAAAAACGAAAAATTCACTTTTTAACAAAAAAAATAAAAACTTTGTACCACATCAATTTATGTCAGTTACAATAACAAGGGAAAAATGGGATGGCAAACGCAGTACCCTAAATTGTTTGAAAATATTTTATGCTATACAAGCATAAAGACAGTCACGCAAATCACGTTTAAAATTGGCTGAGACCACGTCTAATGAAACAAAGGTCATTAATTCGAATTCTCCCCCCTCTTGTGCAAACATGGAAAAAAAAAAAAAATCACATTTAAAATGTGAGCCTTCCCACACTTACTTGGTAGACGACTTTGGCATTCTCTGTCCACATGAAGGGCGAAGTTCCGGCACAAAAATGGTTGAAAATTTTTGATGGTACGAGAAGACTTACACCGTTGGTCTTACACGACTTTGAGCATGTAAATAAACGCATCAATTTGACCTTCTTTGAGCCAGCCCAACAAAATTTTTGTCAGAACTTTTGACATTTTTTTTTGTTACAGAACTCTCAGCCTGCCCAAAAATTTGGCATTTTTTCTTCCATGCAATTTAGTATGCTTACGTTATTGCACTTTTTCTTGGTATATTGGATCTATTATACATATACATATGCCACCTAGGGCCCATAAAACAGGTTAGCAAGTTTGGTTCGTGTTAACTCGCCAACCCGATAAAAGTAAACCAAAACTCGACATGTTTAATTAAACGGGTAAGACTATAGAATCCACGTACAACCCGCAAGAATCCATGAAAGAAATGAATCCCAAGAATGATGCCGTAACAAAGAAGCTCATATTCTTCCCATCACTTTCCATGTAACTATTTTGTGGGAACCGGGAAGCAAAGTCATGGCACGGATGGAGGAAAACAGATGAGAGTTTGTTGGAAAGCAATGAAGCATAAACACATGGACCGGGATGTTTGATTCAATGGTCTTATTTTATCTAGAAGCCCAACCACAACCACAATTCGGAACCTTTCCCTTTTCCCTTTAAATTACGCTAATTTAGGTAGAGTGATGTGACTCCCTTTGATAATGATTAAGTTATCCATTTGGAGAAACTTCTTCTAATTCATTTTATAAAATTAACATATATCAATTAAAGATGTAAAATGCATATAAATTTTTAATATTAAAGACAAAATAGAAAAGCAATGAAGCATAAGTACATGGACCAGGATGTTTGGTTCAATAGTCTTGTTTTATCTAGAAGCCCAACCACAACCGCAATTCGGAACCTTTCCTTTTTCCCTTTAAATTACGCTAATTTAGGTAAAGTGATGTTGATGCCCTTTGATAATGACTAAGTTTTCTTTTAAATTGGGTTGGAGAAATTTCTTCTAACTTAGTTATAAAATTAACATATATCGATTAAACATGTGAAATGTATATGAATTTTTAATATTAAAGACAAAGTTTGAATAAAGAATATTAAAAACTTATTTGCATCTCATATATTATTAAAAAAAATGAACATATGTCATTTTTAGACAGAATTTTCCTTCAAACTGAGTTAAAAAAACTTTCTTTAACCAAATCTATAAAAATGACACGTGACTCTTTTTTTAATAATATATAAGATGTACATAAGTTTTTATATTCCAATTTTGTTCTTATTATTAAAAAAATATGAACATATCACATGTTCAAATAATACATGTCATTTTAGAGGAAATCTCTATCCACCATTTTTATAAATTGAGTTGAAGAAAATTTGAAGGAAACTATATCCCATTAATAATAGTTATCACAAGTCATCTCCACTTTCTTTTCTAAATATATATTTTAGTCAAAATTTGTAACCAAAGCATTCGGCTTTTTCTTAGTGGTGATATCAATCATTTGTCTAGAATTGTTTAGTTTTAGAGCACTATCAGCTTTTCTTTTTTCTTTTTTTTAGTCTCTTTTTCTTTTTTAATTATAGGGGTAATTATCTTTTTCTATGTGATTATAACGTATTTTTCATTTATCTCATGAAATATCAACCATATTGCTTGACCTATAAACTATCATTTTATACCCAAAATCCTTATTCCGTCAGTTAAATGCGTTAACTCAAACGGTCAAAGTGACAATGTATAGTAATTTATAGGAGTAAAGTGATAATAAATTGTAACTCATAAGGGTGAAATAAAAATGCATTGTAATTCATAATGCCAAATAAATTCGATAGCTGGAATTATTTTTTTTTTTCCTTACAAATTTGGGGGGAGGGGGCCTTGGCCTATACCAGCCATCCCTAGCTGGTACCATGTATATGTGTATAATTTAATACGTGTGTGACGACAATAAACACACCATTTGATAGGTATGGCCTCACAAACTATTTGTGCGTGATTTAATACGTGTGGAGGCAGTACAACACATCATTTGATGGATGTGGTCTCACATGCCATTTGCCCTAAATAAAGGTGGTTAGGCCAATAGGGTTTCATAGGGATGCGTTGAACAAATTAGTCATTGTCCAAAGATTATGTGGAAAACAAATACAACCTTGCTCTAAGGGTTAGGTAGAGCTATAAATGAAATGATGATATGCTTTAAGAATTTTATATATATATATATATATATATATATATTTTACATGTCCACACAAGAAGAGGGGAGAGATTTCAACTAGTAATCTCTATTTTATTAGGTGTGGTTCCTAACCGATTGAGCTACCTCTTTGAGACAAGAAAAATATTTCTAAAATATTAATTTTGAAAGAGAACGCTACATTAAAATACTTTTAACTACATAATTAAATGTTCACAATTACACATTAGCACTAACTCTTTTTTTTAGAAGGATTCAAATTAATGACACCTCTTTCATGAGGCGTGGTCACAACCGATTGAGCTACCTCCCGGAGACCTAACTTACTTGTTACTATGTCATGGACTTACGCTTTACTTTTCTTCACCTATAAAGCATCTTGGTTTTTATAGAGAAGCCAACTACAATTGAGTACGAAGGATTTTGAGGCAGACACGGTTATTTGGAGAGAATGATCTTGAGGAGCCATTGCAGAATCTCGAATGTCATTTATGGTAAATAGCACTTTCAGATGGTGTTGCGAACATTGTGTATTTGAGTAAAAAGATTTAGTCTAGAACTATTTTCTAGGGATGATGTGTATATTATAAGGATTCTAGTTAATATAATAATCCTTAGTAAATGTTCTAGTTTTAATTATTAATGTTGGTAGATTATCATATGTTTTCGCTGCTTAGTTATCCCTTTTAAGGAGTAGAGATTCTTTAGGACTTAAATAAGTATGGGAGGCGTTCGAGAATAAATTATCAACTAATTAATTTTTAGGACGTTACATGATGTGACAACCCTAACCAAACATTAAATCAACCTTTATATATGTATTCAAGAGTTTGTTAAGGCTGTATCATCATCATTACGGGATGAAAATATAATATTTAGTATTACTTCTTAACTTTTTTCTTTATACATATGTTTCTCGAAATTTTTTACAAACTATTATGAATTGTATAATATTATCTAAGTAGCAAATAGTGTTTGATGCAAGTTGCAACCAAGACAATAAATGGTTTTGTCTTATCTACTCACCCAAAAAAAAGAAAAAAAATAATGGGGCTTTTACATTTGATTCCAAAGATTTTTACCATTGGCTGCCCAATAATATATTAGAAATCACTTTAACTTTCTTTGTCCTTATAGTCACGACCTTCACAGGCCTTAATGCGCCTCCGCCTCTCCCATTGGTTACCCAATAATATATTACAAATCACTTAAACTTTCTTTGTCCTTATATATTTTAAAAAAAAAAAATCTCTTTCCTCTATTTCCCTGATTTGAAAGAATTTTCATAAAAAATTGATTTGAAAGAATAAATGATACGATTAAATACTCGTTTGCCTCCATAGAGTTTCAACACCTTACATTTTTATTACAAAAGGTACTTATAGTTTTCATAAAGATCAAAATGGTACATTCGTTAAAATTTCATCCAAAACTTAATGAAAACATCATGTCAACACCAATCAAATATCGCCATGTATCATATAATTAATTTTAAAAAAAAAATTAAAAAGATGAAAAAATTATATATATTTAAAAAAAGAAAAGAAAAGAAAAAAAATTTTGGGGTGGCTTCTTGACCATTTTGAGGGTGGTTAGCTACCTCTTTGGCCATTGGGTGACCTGAAGCCCAAGGGGTGGCCGAAACCATCCCCAGTGGTTTCTTAAAATTGTTTCAAGTCAATGGCGGAGCCAAGCAAAAAATTCATCATACCCTAGGTACAAATGCCCCCCAACTGTTCTTTTGCCCCTCATTATGCCCCTCAACAACTGATATGCCCCCTTTGTGTAACTCTTGAGGGTAAATACATCCTTGGAGTAATTGCAAAAATTAGTAAAACAAAAGGTTGAAGATGATAGGTACGCCACTATGTTGTATACATGCAAGAGAAAGCACAAGGAGACAAAAAGTAATAAAAATAAAAATAAAAATAAAAAAAGGTACAACAAGTGCAACTTACAAAGCACAAGTAGACCAAATTTTTTTTATAAAATTATGAAGCGAAGAAGACAAGATACATGTTATGATGCTAACATGCGTGAAAGAGAAAAAAAAAATGTAGTGTGCAAAATGAGACCAATAAATTATTTTTTAATATTTTAATTAATTTTTTTTTAATATTTTAATTAATTTTAATTTTTTATTCATTAAAAAAAAACCCATCAATCCCCGTCCTGGCTCCGCCACTGTTACGGGTATTTCTCTTTTGTTCTGTTTCTGTTTGTTTCCTTGGAAAGCATATTGGGTTCAGTCTCAGCACTTGGTTCTAGGGTTCCATTATGGAGTAGCTAAATTACTTTCCTTTTTAATTTAATTTGTGACATTATCTTTGATTTTTGGAAAAGGCTGGTCTTTACTAGATTCTTCAGGGTATGCCTATGCAAAAAGGTATTCTGATTCCTTTCAAAATTCTTCTTGATTTAACGCTGATGGTATTGCAGTGAAACCTCCACCACTCTGCATTTCCTTCTTTGGGTTCCCCTTCTTGCTCTGCCTTTCCTCTGTATCGCCAATTCAAAATCTTGAGCCAAATTTTATATTCACAATCACAAATCAATTAATACCAATCAAAGTTGTGAATTTTCTTCAAATTTTGCTTAGGGCTGCTGTAATTTGCATGGTAATTCGATTGGATGAAGTGGGAAATGGAAATTCTCCCCCTACACTGTTTATTCCAAACGGGAGTTGGCAACTTGGCCAAAGCCACCTCCAAGTGGCCAAGGCAACCCCCCCCCCCCCCCCCCCCCTTTTTTAAATATATATAATTTTTAATTTTTTTGAATTTTTTTTTAAATTTAATCATATGATACTTGGGGACATTTTATTAGCGCTGACATAACGCTCCCTTAAGTTTTGGAATAAATTTTAACGAATGTACAATTTTGGTCTTTATAAAAACCACAAGTCCCTCATGTGATAAAAATGAAATCCTAAAAAGAAAAAAAATAAAGCGTTGAAACCCTAACGGACAAAAAAGTATTTAACTCTAAATGATATTTAGATAAAAAAAACGTAGAAAGTATTAAAATATGAAAAGAAAAAAAAAATCGCTAATAGTGCTCTAAAAAAGCTATCTACTAAAGGTTTAGAAAGGACAAAGTTGAAAGGAAGTTTATTAAAAATAAAATAAAAAATGTACTCCTCAATCTCACGTGCTATTTAAAAAAAAAAACATGTGTTTTTCATAAGAAAAGTGGTACATATCATTTTTATAAATTATATTGGACGAATTTTCTCCAACCAAATTTAAAGTAAAACTATGTCATACTAAAAGAATGTTTTTAATTATGTTTGAGAAATAGAATTTTTAAGTTAAAAAATATATTTTTTAGCAAAAATTTTATTTTTAAACTTTTACTAAAAATATATTTTGATAATTTCTAAGTTTTTTAATTCTTAAAAATGCTTTCGATCTCTTTTACCAAATATTTTTATTAATATCAAATATTATTTTAAGCTTGTTAAACGCACACCCAATCCGAGCTTAATAGCAAATAGACCCACCACAAATGGATAAGAAAAAGATGGTCTAAAACATATGCGCCACCCATGATTTTCTGGAGCACTCTGTTCAATTGAAATGGACCTTCAATTATACACTTTCATTCCGACAAAGTAAGTCGACTAGACATCAAGAAACTGAAATCTTATCGCTTAGAGGAAAAAAAAAAAATCCAATATTTGTAGCCCCGATAAAGATTGAAAGAGGCTCATGTAATAAAAAAGCCGGCAACACGTGGACATGTCCATCATAACATCAGCCGCCTACAATTTTATTTCATTATTAATTTGTTTTTTTTTTTTTTTTTTTTGGGGTAAGCCACCTGTAAGAGTATGACAAAAATTTTATGGCAAAATTAAGTTTTACGATATGAAGTTTTAGGAGTTTTTTAATTTGAATTTTAAAGTTTTAAAATTGATAATTTATTTAAGTTTTAAAAAGTGACAGTTTAAACCTCCCGTTAAAATGGACAAAATTTTTTTTAAAAAAAATAGCTTAAGGGCAATTTCGTTATTTCATAGTTTTTGTCCAATTTGATGGAAGATTTAAATTGCCATTTTTTGAAACTTTAGAAGGATAAACTGTTAATTTTGAAACTTTGAGGTTTAAATTAAAAAATCCTTGAAACTTCAGGGGGTAAATTGATTTTTCCTCAAAATTTTATCTATATCGGTTCGAAAGATTTTTTTTCCCCCTTTTTTTGATTTACTTTAATAAATGATAAGTCTCATTTGATAGTTTCGAATTTTTTTAAAATCAATATTTAGATTCTTAAATTAGTAAAAATGCAATACATAACTCTTAAAAATATTAAAATATATGTGAAAAATGAGATCTATCACCTATCGAAGTAGATTATATATAAAACATTCTAGTGTAATTAGTACCTCCTTGTGTTCCAGAAAACATGTATAATTTGAAAGGAAAAAGGGGAAAGATTTATGATGAATAAACATTATGTTTATACATGAATTCATGAATTATGAGTGGTGGTGGTTTAGTGGTTTTAATGAAAATTTTAAAGTGGTTGAGCATATGCTAGGGTAAGAGTTCAACTCTTGAAATAAGAATCATCAATCATATTAATATTAGCAGCCTTAGTCTCACTCGTGCTTTGATAAAATTAGGTCAGGCTATGACTTAGTTAGACATGAGAGAGTGCTTGCAATTGCCATAATCTATCAAGCAAATGTTTTCTGTTGAAGACATCTTTCGGTGTATGATATATGAAGAATTACAAATATTTTTTATATTTTCATTCAATCATATTAACCTATAAAAATAAGTTTTTATTCACAACATAAAAAATATTAATATAAAAAATTTAAAAGTAACCTAAATTTTTTAGTTTCAGTGATGGTTCGGCAGGGTTCGTGTGGTATGTCAAGGTCTAGCAGTGGTCCAATATGGGTTCAATAGTAGTGTAAACATCCTAATTTCATATTGAGAAAATAAGTAGTCCACATAAAATGATGTTAATAACCTATTTTGAATTGCGTTTGAAAATAAAACTTTTAAAGCAAGAAATAGTTTTTTAAGAAAAAACTTCATTTTAAGTTTTTCTCAAAGTGCGTTTTGACATTTGTTTAGAACGAAAAATCAAAGAAGTACTTTTTGAATTTTTTTAACAAAATAAACCATTTTTTTTCATAGCTTTTTACGTACTAAAGTTACTTTTTAAGCTATTTAACACGATTCCAAACAGGCTCAAAGTCTCACATTGTTTAAATATTAGGTGAAATTTTACTTTACAAGTAATTTCAAAAAAATTTCAAATTGACTAATCATTTTTTAGATTGATAATACAAATATGGCTAATGCTTTACCTCAAGTAAAAATGAGTATAGATAATTTACTTTGATTATAATTTAATAAAGGGATCAATTAATAAGAAAGTGTCTCTAAGAGGTAGTTCAATCGGTTGTGAACCACGCCTTATAAAGTAGAGGTCACAAGTTCGAATCCCCCCTCCCCTACCCTTATGTGGACATGAAAAAAAAAAAAAATAAAATAATAATAATAATAATAAGAAAGTGTTCAAAATAAAATAGAACTAAATTTTGGAGAGTTCAAAGCTCTTGTTACACTCAAACCAATAAGTAAATTATTCAAGTAAATCAATTATATATGGAATTATAGTATTTTTTTTTTGTTGGACATGTCCGCATAAAAAGGGGATGAAGATTTGAACTAGTGACATTTGATTCATAATGTAGTCATAATTGATTGAACTACTTCTTAAAGACGATTATGTAATTATAGTCTAATCTAATGAGAATAGTCAAATTAACCTTTCAATGTATAGACGGTTAGGTGCTACAATTTAGTTACTCGAATGCTTACTTAGTTGTTAATGACGTTTTTCTAAGAGGTAGCATATTTTAAGTGATTTTATTAACATTAATAATTCAGAATCCAATAAATACCTATGGGAGTTGGGACCTTGCATAATTCAGCTACCCTACCCTACCAAATATTATAACATTTTAGTTGTAAAATATTCTAATATTTTATATTGCATTATCCATCACTTAGTACTCGTGCGACCTTGTTCTTCTTTAGCTGCATAATTCCGCCAACCTCCCAATATAATAGCATTTTACAGTTAATATATATATTCTCATTTTTATATATATATATTTTTTGTAATAAAAGAAATATATAGGGTTTTTTTTTGGTAATAAAACCCTATATATTTCTTTCTCACGTGCATTGGTAATTTGGTAGTGGTCAAGTGGATGGGGTAGGAAAGTAATTTCCAAGGGCAATATCTTGAAGAATACAACGCTTGTCGCGCACAGCTTTCCCCTCTCGCTATCCGTCGCTCAATGTTCTCAGTTTAGACCTTCTAGAACATATTTCTTATATTAAAAATTAAAATAAATAGACCTTCTAGAACACATGTTATTTATTATAAAACCAGAATAAGAAACAGTGTCGGTTCAACCTGAATGAAAAGAAAAGTAAATAAATTTATTATTTATTATTTATAATATTATATACCATGTTTTATTCTAAAATTAATTTATAATGTTAATATGAATCTTTATATATATAATACATTTTTATTTTATTTTTCAATAATGTTAAGTACCACTGCAGACTCAAATAACTTTTAAATTTTAAATTTATTTTTTTAACAAAAATTAATTTAGCAATTTATTGAAATAGTTGTATCAATATTGTAAAATAATTGTAGAGGGTAAAAAAGTGATTTTTTATATTACTCTTTAGTTTTTGAAAATAAATTTATTAACAAATAATTCAAATAAAAGCCCGCCTAAATTTCAAATAAAAATTTCTACAAACTTATTTATAGTAATTTCCGTACGAGTCAGTTTCAAAAAATAGCATATATTTTTTAATAATATATATTTTTTTGTAAAAATTTTCTATTTGTATTAAAAATACCTTAGCGTGAAGAAAATGCTAACAAAATGATTTGGACCGTTAAACGAGAAAGAATAATTTTTTATTAATAAAAAAAAAGAGAAATATGAAAAGCATTTGTTAGAAGAGGTTTTATTAAAATAAATAAAAGCATTTATTAATAAAAATGAGTCTTCGTTTCCGGTCAACATTGACATCTTGAATTCACATTTCCGAGCCGGTTCATGTGGAGGAAGGCTCATGGAATGTGAACAAGCATTTTTCAAAAGCCGCCCGAATGGCTCTTCAATGGTAGCTCTTAAAAGTCCTATATATACTCGCGTCATAATATTGTTCCTTCAATAACTTCGTTCTTCGGAGCAGAAAGAAAGCTGGATTACCTTTAATCATATGCAGAAAAACCTGTTCTCTCTTTCATCTTTTTCAGATACCGAGTTTGAAATCATTGGCTTGTTGGCCTACGTGTTGGGAAACAAATTCCCGGGTTTTGGTGGGTTTTTGCAGTTTTTGTGAGACCAGTCTTTGGTTTTAGCTATAATGCTTTGAGTACTTATACATATTCGAGTGGATTCTGAAGGAATATTTCTGGGTTTCAGTGGGTTTTAGCTGTTTTTAGCTGCAGTAATCTTGATTTAGGTTCTAATCATGGACGGCGTTGACCACTACAAAGCCAGTGGTAGTTTACGAGGAAGTTTACGGTTACGCAGTTCGTCGGTGTGGAGGAACAATGCTATGGAAGTTTTCTCGAGGTCTTCGCGAGAGGAAGACGATGAAGAAGCTCTCAGATGGGCTGCTCTTGAAAAGCTTCCTACTTTTGATCGTCTAAGAAAAGGTATACTAACGACGTCGAAAGGTGAAGCCAGTGAAATCGATATACATAATCTTGGATCTGAAGAAAGGAAGAAATTGCTCGAGAGGTTGGTCAAAGTAACTGAAGAGGATAATGAGAGGTTGTTGTTGAAGATCAGGGATCGGATTGATAGGTAAGCCTAAGACCTCTGCCAAGTTATGCTTTAATTTATTATTATTATTTTTTTCCAATTTTTCTTGGTAACCAGTCAGAGATTAACAATTTTCATACATATTCGTCTGTAACATAATGGATTTTCTTATTTCTTGGAATTTTCTCAGAGTTGGAATTGAACTTCCAGCAATTGAAGTCCGATTTGAGCACCTAAATGTTGAAGCAGAAGTTCATGTAGGAGGCAGAGCCTTGCCTTCGTTCTTTAACTTCATGATAAGCATCCTAGAGGTAACCATCTGCAAAATATACAACTTAAGTTAGTGATAAATTTTATTAATTTCTTTGAAGTGTTTTGTTGAGTTGTTATTGAATTTGCTTTTTTTTTTACTATGTATAGGGGGGTTTGAATTATCTTCACATTGTCTCAAATCAAAAGAAGCACATAACCATCCTTAAAGATGTTAGTGGACTCATCAAGCCTCGCAGGTGAGAAAATATGCTCAGCTGTTATCTTGAATTGGATTCTGAATATCTAGAATGAATTTCCGGGCAATCAAATTTCTAATTTGATGCATGTGTAATTGGTAGAATGACATTGCTATTGGGTCCTCCGAGTTCTGGGAAGACAACACTCTTACTTGCTATGGCTGGAAAGCTTGACCCGGCTCTAAGGGTGAAAATAATATTATTCCGCTTCATTCTTCCTTGAATTGTCAATTCTTAGCTTTAATTAAGCTCTTTAATCTCATCCCTAATTCAAAAAACCAAAACTTCTCCTACAGTGTTCAGGGAGGGTGACTTACAATGGCCACGGTATGAATGAATTTGTACCCCAGAGAACTGCTGCATATATCAGTCAATATGATCTCCATATTGGGGAAATGACTGTAAGGGAAACCTTGGCCTTCTCTGCGAGGTGCCAAGGGGTTGGATCACGCTATGGTAAGTTAATTAACTTAAGGGATCACTTATTCTGTTTTTAGCTTTCCTTCATTATTACTTTAAGATGAGCACCCCCATGAATAATTTGCAATACAGAAGAATGACTATTACTTTTGAAATCTGCAGATATGTTAGCAGAATTGTCTAGACGAGAAAAAGAGGCAAATATCAAGCCTGATCCAGATATCGATGTCTACATGAAGGTGAGACAAAAGATATTGGCAAAATGATTTAATCTTTAGGAGATCTCTAGCATTTAACTTATTTTGAGAAATTTATATTATTAGTTTTACCCTTGTAGGGAAACCCCTCATATAATTAATGAGATTTCAAATGTAATAAACACTAAATATGCCTTGCAACTAATCTTAGCTTGATCATATTATAACTGACTTATGCTCAATTTTGGATTGAGTAGAATCATTGACATTTTATATTTTAACATAACATATAGTTTTACGGTGAATGATGATGGTTTTCCTTTGTGTTTGTCTTCTGATGTATCAGGCAGCAACAACTGAAGGCCAGGAGGCAAACGTGGTGACAGATTATATATTAAAGGTAACATTGCCATTTTTACATAGACTTCTGTACTTGAAAAATAATTATTAGAATTTTAAAAGTATTCACATAATATCCTTCAGTTTCTTTAATTTGCTTCACACATGAACTTACAGGTTTTGGGTTTAGAAGTGTGTGCTGATACCATGGTGGGAGATGACATGTTGAGAGGTATCTCTGGTGGACAAAGGAAGCGTGTTACAACAGGTATACCAAGTAGCATATAAAATTCATTTTTATTGGTATGATTTGCCGGCATGCATGATAATATACATAAGTCAAATTATAGGGGAGATGCTGGTTGGACCAGCAAAGGCACTGTTTATGGATGAAATATCTACTGGATTGGACAGCTCGACAACTTTCCAAATTGTGAATTCGCTCAGGCAATATGTTCACATTCTTGATGGAACGGCAGTCATCTCTCTACTGCAGCCAGCACCAGAGACTTATGATCTTTTTGATGACATTATTCTCCTCTCTGATGGCTATGTTGTCTACCAGGGGCCCCGTGAACATGTTCTTGAGTTTTTTGAAACCATGGGCTTTAAATGTCCGGAAAGGAAAGGTGTGGCTGACTTCCTGCAAGAGGTTAGTGTGAATCTTGACTTCATTGGCCTCACACATACTCATACTGGGCATGCAAAGATGTTTTAACAGCCATAAAGTGTGGTGTTAGCTATCATGAATGTCTCAACAAGTACTATATGGGGATGAGCCTAAAATGTGTAGTATAAAGCCTTTTATTATTTGTGCATATCACAGGTGACATCGAGGAAAGATCAGGAGCAGTATTGGGCACGCAAAGATGAGCCTTACAGTTTTGTCATGGTTCAGGAATTTGCTGAGGCATTCCAATCATTCCATGAGGGAAGGAGAATAGGAGATGAACTTGCAACTCCATATGATAAGAGAAAAAGCCACCCAGCTGCATTGACAACCAAAAAGTATGGTGTTGGTAAGAAGGAGCTGTTTAAAGCTTCCTTCTCAAGAGAATACTTGCTGATGAAGAGGAACTCGTTTGTATACATCTTCAAAGTTGTACAGGTAGATTTAAACTTTATTTTCCTGGTCCCTTTAATTTTCTTTAAACCGGATTTTGATTAATTTTTTTTCTCTGCTTTCAGCTTGCAATAATGGCAATAATTGCAATGACACTTTTCCTACGGACCAAGATGCCTCGTGAATCAGTAACAGATGGAACAATTTACACTGGTGCTTTGTTCTTTACAGTGATTATGATTATGTTTAATGGGATGGCTGAGCTGTCTATGACGATTGTAAAGCTTCCTGTTTTTTACAAGCAAAGGGACCTCCTCTTTATCCTTCATGGGTATATGCTCTTCCTACATGGGTCCTCAAAATCCCAGTAGCGTTTGTGGAAGTAGCTGCTTGGGTATTCGTGTCATATTATGTCATTGGTTTTGATCCAAACGTTGGAAGGTAATTATAATGAATTTCTTGCACATTTAGAGATTGGTTTACCTAGGTGTTTTCCATAATGAATAATATTTGGAAATGTGTACATTGCAGGTTTTTTAAGCAATACCTTATACTATTACTTGTAAACCAAATGGCCTCTGCATTATTCCGATTTATTGCATCATTGGGTAGGAATATGATTGTTGCTAACACGTTCGGGTCATTTGCACTGCTCCTGCTTTTTGCATTGGGTGGTTTTATCCTCTCCAAAGGTAACATAATTTTGAGAGTTATAATAAATTTTTTTTGCCCATTATTTGCACTGCACCTTAAAGAATAATCCATTATTTTGTTCACTTTGACCAGATGATATAAAGAAATGGTGGATATGGGGGTACTGGATATCACCTTTGATGTACGCTCAAAATGCAGTTATGGTTAATGAGTTCCTTGGGAGCAATTGGAAAGTAATTTCCTGAACTATACATTTGAACATTTATTCTGTATACATCGTAATAACAAGCTAATGCCTGATTAAATTATTTAGAACTCAACGGATACACTAGGAGTTAGCGTATTGAAGTCGCGTGGATTCTTTACCGAAGCACGTTGGTATTGGATAGGCATAGCGGCAACAGTTGGATTCACCTTATTTTTCAACACCGTTTTCACTGTGGCTCTTGCTTATCTTAACCGTGAGTATCTCCACCTTTTTCACCTTGATCCTTATTAATATAGGAGCTTTTGAGTTGATGATGTGCAACTTATGTGCAGCATTTGGGAAGTCACAGACAGTAAAGTCAGATGAACCAGAAAGCAATGAACAAGGGCAGAAGACCGGAGAAGGTATACAGTTAACACACAGAGGAAACAACTCTAGTCATCAAGGGTCCTCATCTGCAAGGACAGAAGCTGCTGTTGAGGGCAGTCATAATGGGAAAAGAGGAATGGTTCTTCCTTTTGATCAACATTCAATCACCTTTGATGACATTATATATTCTGTTGACATGCCACAGGTAACTTATATCATAAATATTTGGAACTGAAAGTGTTTCTTGAATTTACTTGCATTAGTATTGTCCTGAAACCTGAGACCTAATGGTTTCTATTTGACTTGCAGGAAATGAAGAACCAGGGTGTCCTCGAGGATAAATTGGTGCTTTTGAAGGGTGTGAGTGGTGCTTTCAGGCCAGGTGTTCTCACAGCTCTGATGGGTGTCAGTGGTGCTGGTAAAACAACTCTGATGGATGTGCTGGCCGGTAGGAAAACTGGTGGATATATTGAGGGGAACATCACAATTTCAGGGTACCCAAAGAAGCAAGAAACGTTTGCTCGAATTTCAGGGTACTGTGAGCAAAATGATATTCATTCTCCTCATGTTACTGTGTATGAGTCTTTGCTCTACTCAGCATGGCTGCGCTTATCCTCTGAAGTTGATTTAGCAAAGAGAAAGGTTGGTATTTTAATGAAACCTCTGCTTCAGGGTTTTGCTGTTCCTTTTCTTTTAGTGCAATCGACAATTTTGGTTTGTGCTCATGCTGAATCTGGAAATTCTCACTCAAGTTTAGCTCTCTTGAAACTTGTAATTTGAGCTTGTCTTCTCTTGGCATGGCAGCGGACTAAAGCCAATTTAAGCACTATTAATGTGGTTCCCTGTCATTATTGTTTGATTGTGAATGTTGTTGCATTGCCTGTGTTTGAGCACCACATTGAGTATATCTATATTGATGTGTTATATAAGCAATTACGAGAGAAGCCTCAATTTTACTAGTCTTTTTGAGGTATCACACAAAAGTGACCAGCGTGTCACCATGTCATGATAATTAAGCTCAATCAACCCACTTCGATGGTTGTAAATTTTCAGTCTTCATATTGCCTTTACAAAAACTTGTTCTCAAAAGCTAAGCATGATCTGAAAATAAAAAAATGTTTGATTTTTTCATAAAGAGATTGAATGCCACTAGTTCCACTACCATAAATCTAGATTCATGGTTCTGACAAATGGTTTCAGATGTTCATTGAGGAAGTCATGGAGCTTGTGGAGCTGAAACCATTGAGGCATGCACTAGTTGGGTTGCCTGGTGTGAATGGTCTCTCTACTGAGCAGCGCAAGAGGCTCACTATTGCAGTTGAGCTTGTGGCAAACCCCTCCATAATATTCATGGATGAGCCAACTTCGGGTCTAGATGCAAGAGCTGCTGCTATTGTTATGAGAACAGTGAGGAACACAGTGGACACGGGAAGAACAGTTGTGTGCACCATCCATCAGCCAAGCATTGACATATTTGAAGCTTTTGATGAGGTGAGAAATATAAATTATCAACAGATTAGGTGAGCATTCATTCGTTCTCTCGTAGATTTGAACTTGATATTTAAAACATTTACTTGCAGCTTTTCCTAATGAAGCGTGGAGGACAAGAGATATATGTCGGGCCATTGGGTCGCCACTCTTCCCTTCTTATCAAGTATTTTGAGGTAGGATGCTATGAGAAAGAGAAACAGACATCCAATAACCTTATTGCTTTATCTATGTTGTAATTTCCTAATACATATACCTTTTCCTTGCTTCTAGAGTGTTGAAGGAGTCAAAAAAATTAAAGATGGCTATAATCCTGCAACTTGGATGTTGGAAGTAACAGCTTCTGGGGAAGAAATGGCTTTGGGCGTTGATTTTACTACGGTGTATAAGAACTCAGACCTATACAGGTACCTTCCATGTTAAATTAACTGAATATATAATAAGACAAAAAGAAATATACCATCTTGACAATGTATATGTAAGATCCTTGTCATATTGATGAACTTTAAATTTAACGCTGAAAATTGTACTACTGTGTGGCATGTGCATCAGGAGGAACAAAGAACTGATTAAAGAATTGAGCAAGCCCACTCCTGGTTCAAAGGACCTCTATTTTGCAACTCAATATTCGCAGTCATTTTTCACTCAATGCATGGCTTGCCTATGGAAACTACGATGGTCCTATTGGCGCAACCCACCGTACACTGCCGTAAGATTTCTCTTCACAGTTTTCATAGCACTGACATTCGGGACAATGTTCTGGGACCTGGGCTCCAAGTAGTAAGTTGTTACTCCTGGAAAACTCAAAAATGTTATGGATGCTAATGCTTTACTGCTATGGTTTAATTTTGTTTTTGAATTTCAAATTGCAGCAAGAAGCAACAAGATTTGTTTAATGCCATGGGTTCCATGTATGCTGCTGTTCTCTTCCTGGGCATCCAAAATTCTTCATCCGTGCAGCCTGTTGTGGCTGTTGAACGAACTGTCTTCTACAGAGAAAGAGCTGCTGGAATGTATTCAGCCTTGCCATATGCATTTGCACAGGTAACCACGGTCACATATTACACGCTTAATCGTTCTAAGGGAATAACTTGGTATCTTAATGCAATTGCCCTCTTTCACCCCAGGTTGTAATTGAGCTCCCATATGTCTTTGCACAAGCTGTGTTCTATGGCATCATAGTTTATGCTATGATTGGATTTGAATGGACCGTTGCCAAATTCTTTTGGTATCTATTTTTCATGTACTTCACATTGCTCTACTTCACCTTTTACGGCATGATGAGTGTAGCTGTGACACCAAACCACCATATTGCCGCCATAATATCCTCTGCGTTTTATGGATTATGGAACCTATTTTGTGGATTCATTGTCCCAAGAACCGTAAGTATTTGCTGTTTTAATTTGATGTGCACGTACTTAAGTTTACGAATACGCAAAACATTACTGACTCCTTTTCGTTTTGATTAATCTACTTGGCCAACAACAGAGGATTCCTGTTTGGTGGAGATGGTACTACTGGGCATGCCCTGTAGCTTGGACCTTGTATGGGTTGGTTGTTTCACAATTTGGAGATATAAAGGACAAGCTTGATGGCACTGACGGCACGGTGGAAGATTTTCTAAAAGACTATTTCGGATTCAAGCATGAGTTTCTGGGAGTGGTGGCTGGCATGATTGTCTTCTGGACCGTGCTCTTTGCATTTATCTTTGCCTTCTCCATCAAGTCCTTCAATTTCCAAAGGCGATAGAAAATTGTTTTGATTATTTTTGTAGTATGTTCTGGGATTAATGCTAAAAACTAGCATGTCCAACTTCTTTTATACTTATTTTTTTCTCTTCCACCAACTTCGTGTATCATAAGGCACTTCGAGTATTTGTATTCACATAAAAGAGAGTTGTGGGATTCTTCATTTATCACTAATCAATGTGTCTACTTGTAGAACTTTTGTTCCTCAGGATGTGTTCAAAATGCTTCTCTTATTTCCATCCAACACTGCAATACAAATTGGGATGAATGATATCACAGGAATCTCAATCTTAATACTTTTAACAATTGGCACAAATACTCCAGTGTCCAAGAAATTAATTGAAGTCATATAATTGTACCAAAAAGAAAAAAAAACTTCTATTTTGTATGCTTGAGTGCTCAAATTCAATTAACCCATATGATGGAAGACTGGTATTTCCATTGTTGGGAAAAGTGGTTGCAGGGTTGCATCCAAACTTAGCTCTGCAGGTTGTGGGTGGCTAGTTCTTGAGCAGCCCAAATACACAACACCTAATTTATTTATTTATTTTTTCTAAATACAACACCTAATTATGTATGACCAGGATAAAAGAGAACATTAGAAAATAGATAAATTTTTATGTTGAATAGAATCTTATTAACCAACCCTGGAATCACACCTCAAAAAGACAGGAGTGGCTCAATAGAAACGGCAGCTTAGGCCACTGCCTATTCTATTGAGCATTTTAAAAACGTAAAAAGAGAATGTGAAAGGCCTTGAAAAAGAAAAAAGAAAAAGAGAGGATGCTATTTAGCATGCTATGAGGACCTAACAAAAAAAAAAAAAAAGATTGACAATGGTTGTTAAAAACATAAGGCCTTGTTTAGTTTGCGGAATAGACATTGGAATGGATTAGCTAACCCTAGGTGTAGCTATTACTTTGTTTGCTAACACAATATTCCTAGAAATAGTCTATTCCTATAAGACTATTAATCTCATATACATAGGATTAGCTAAGCCACTAAAAATGAGTGGGTTAGCTAATCCTCTTTCCCGTGTGATTAAATTAAGGGTTAAATACCTTTGACCCCTTGTGGTTTAACAATTTTATTTTTTGTCCCATTGGTTTTAGTTTTTATCATAGGTGGTACCTCGATTATTCATTAAGACGGAGATGGTACCTTCGTCTAACTTCTGTCCAAAATTTGATGAAAATTCACGTCAGTGCCCCTAAAAGCTTGACACGTGTCGATATGCCTAATAAAAATTAAAAAATAATTTAAAAAAAAATTAAAAACATTAAAAAAAGTAAATTAAATTATTATTATTATTTTTAAATTTGTTTGGAAAATGGGTGGTTGACCACCCTCCATGGGGTGGCTGAAGCCACCCTTAGCTGTTTTAGTCAGATGCCAGAATGCATGAAAGGCTCCTATCCTCAAACTATTATATAACAAATCTCATCTTAGGCTCTTAATAAATGCATATAAGCATAATGTACCAAGATATCATGCAAATCATACGAAAACAAGAAGGGTATTTAAAACATTTGGGAAACCTTTTCTCTTATAAGGAAAATGCCATACAAACTCATCATGGCTTCAAAACTTGTAGAGGGCATGAAAATGACAAAAATAACATAGAAACTAAGTGAATGCAGAAGAGTTTTACTTGAAGATGGCCTCCTACTTCAAAATATCATCATTCTCTCTCTAAAAATCTCTTCTCACCCTAAGGTTTGAGTTTTGGTGTATGGGTGGAGTTTGGGGTGAAGAGGGGGTGCTATTTATAGGGGGATGGGCATCTATGGTTCTGAAAAGGTGGAGAATAGGTTAAAATTGCTTTTTAGATTGTCACCAAATGTTTAGTAATATGGTTGAACGTTTGGTGCACTATTACATAGTGGTTCTAAGGTTTCAGATCAAACATTGGTCAATACCTAAGAGTTTTCAAATATGTCAACGAATGTTTGGGATGGTCCCATGTCGAACGTTTGCGCTAAAGGTTGGGCTCAAACATTTAGTAATCTCCCATCAAACATTTGGTTAGAGGTAAAAATAAGGGTTTTGGTTTGTTTTCTTTAAATTAGAAAGGGTCTTCTCACCCTAAGGTTTGAGTTTTTGGTGTACAGGTGGAGTTTGGGGCGAGGAGGAGGTGCTATTTATAGGGGAGGGGCATCTATAGGTCTGAAAATGTGGAAAATATGTTAAAATTGCTTTTCAGATTGTCATTGAATGTTCGGTAATATAGTTGAATGTTTGGTGTACTATTACATAGTGGTTTTAGGGTTTCAGATTGAATGTTGGTCAATACCCAAGAGTTTTCAAATATGTTAATGAATGTTTGAGATGGTCCATTGTCGAACATTCGTGCTAAAGATTGAGCTCGAACATTCAGTGGTCCCCCATCAAATGTTCAGTTAGAGGTAAAAATAGGGGTTTTGGTTTGCTTTCTTAAAATTAGAAAGGGTCTTTAAAACATTTGTAAATAATGATTGTTTTTTTGTCCCCAAGAAAAAATAAATAATAAATAATGATTGTTTTATAAAATAATTACCAATGATCCTTGTTTTTCCTTCATGGCCGTGTTTGGGTTTTAAAGTTTTGGGGCATCATGGTTCCGGTGCACATTATTGATCACTATAATTATTGTTTACTCTTTTAAATATTTCTTCAACTTTTTTTAGTACATATATAAAGATCCATCGACCAAAAACCAAGCATAGGACAATACCTGCCTAAGGGTAAGGCATTTTTCTATGGCTATTACATACCAGCTTTAAATCCAATAATCAAATCCATTTTCTATCGCCTTTGGAAATTAAAGAGCTTGATGGAAAAGGCGAAGATAAATGCAAAGAGAACAGGCAAGGCGACAATTACAATCGCCACCGCTCCTAGAAAATCATGCTTGAATCCGAAATAGTCTTTCAGAAAATGTTCCACCGTGCCACCAGTGTCCTCAAGCTCGTCCTTTATATCTCCAAATTGTGAAACAACCAACCCATACAAGGTCCAAGCTACAGGGCATGCCCAGTTGTACCATCTCCACCATACAGGAATCCTCTGTTGTTGCCCATGTAGATTAATCAAAACCAAAACTTAAGGCACTCTCTTGTTTCAATGAAAAATGGTTTTTTTTTTTTGAATCGGAAAATACTTACAGGTCTTGGGACGATGAATCCTGAAAATAGATTCCATAATGCGAAAAACGCAGTGCCTATTATGGCAGCAATATGGTGGTTTGGTGTCACAGCCACAGTCATCATGCCGTAAAAGGTGAAGTAGAGCAATGTGAAGTACATCAGAAAAATATGCCAAAAGAATTTGGCAACGGTCCATTCAAATCCAATCATAGCATAAACAATGACGCCATAGAACGCAGCTTGTGCAAAGACATATGGGAGCTCAATTGCAACCTGTTAAGATACAAAGTTATTCCCTTGAAAAGACTAGGCATGTAATATGTGACCTTGGTTTACCTGTGCAAATGCATATGGAAAGGCTGAGTACATTCCAGCAGCTTTTTCTCTGTAGAACACAGCTCGTTCAACAGCCACAACAGGTTGTACTGATGTGACATTTTGGTAGCCCAGGAAGAGAACAGCAGTATACATGGAACCCATGGCATTAAACAAATCTTGTTGCTTGTTGCTGCAATTTGAAATTCAAAAGTAAAATTAAAGCATAATTAGCATCCACAGCATTTTTGAGTTTAATTTCCAGGAGTAACATGTTACGTACATCTTGGAGCCAAGGTCCCAGAACATTGTCCCAAATGTCAGTGCTATGAAAACTGTGAAGAGAAATCTTACGGCAGTGTACAGTGGGTTGCGCCAATAGGACCGTCGTAATTTCCATAGGCAAGCTATGCATTGAGTGAAAAATGACTGTGAATATTGAGTTGCGAAATAAAGTTCCTTTGAACCAGGAGCAGGCTTGCTCAATTCTCTAATCACTGCTTTATTCCTCCTTATGCACATGCCACACAGTAGTACAATTTTCAGCCTCAAATTTCATCAATGTGACAAGGATCTTATATATAAATTGTCAAAAAGATACATATCTTTGGTCTTATTATATATTTAGTTAATTTAACATGGAAGGTACCTGTATAGCTCTGAGTTCTGATACACAGTAGTAAAATCAACACCCAAAGCCATTTCTTCCCCAGAAGTTGTAACTTCCAACATCCAAGTTGCTGGGTTATAGCCATTTTTAATTTTTCTGATTCCTTCAATGCTCTAAAAGCAAGGAAAAGGTATATGTATTAGGAAATTACTAACATAGATCAAGATTTATGGCTGTTGGATGTCTGTATTTTTGTTTTCTCACCTCCAAATACTTGATAAGATGGGAAGAGTGGTGACCCAATGGCCCAACATATATCTCTTGTCCTCCACGCTTCATTAGGAAAAGCTGCAAGTAAATGTTTTAAATATCAAGTTCAAATCTACGAGAGAACGAATGAATGCTCACCTAATCTGTTGATAATTTATATTTCTCACCTCATCAAAAGCTTCAAATATGTCGATGCTTGGCTGATGGATGGTGCACACAACTGTTCTTCCCGTGTCCACTGTGTTCCTCACTGTTCTCATAACAATAGCAGCTGCTCTTGCATCTAGACCAGAAGTTGGCTCATCCATGAATATTATGGAGGGGTTTGCCACAAGCTCAACTGCAATAGTGAGCCTCTTACGCTGCTCGGTAGAGAGACCATTCTCACCAGGCAACCCAACTAGTGCATGTCTCAATGGCTTCAGCTCCACAAGCTCCATGACTTCTTCAATGAACATCTGAAACCATTTGTCAGAACCATGAATTTAGATTTATGGTTGAGATTGCGTTGAGAAATAGAGTTTTTAAAGTCAAAAAAAGCTTTTTAGAAAGAAATGCTTTATTTCTAAGCTTTTTCTAAAAGTACAATTTGACTCATTTTTAGAGTAAACATGTCAAAAATTACTTTTCGAGTTTTTTTTTTACTAAATAGACCAGCTTTTTGTTTGGCACAACTTCTTCAGTATTAAAAATACTTATTAAGTTTCCTAACACTATATGAAATAGGCTTGTAGTGACCCTAGTGGCATTTAGAGCCCATTTGTGGATTAAAAAGCTTAAAAAGTACTTTTAATACATAAAAGGTTGTGCCAAACAAAAAGCTGTC
The DNA here is from genome assembly GCA_013348765.1 of Carpinus viminea. Classification (NCBI taxonomy): domain Eukaryota; kingdom Viridiplantae; phylum Streptophyta; class Magnoliopsida; order Fagales; family Betulaceae; genus Carpinus; species Carpinus viminea. The sequence goes on along the minus strand of CP054667.1, from coordinate 37,606,722 downwards.
CATTTGGTAAAAACTCAAAAAAGTACCATTTTCACTTTTTGCTTTGAAAAAGGCCAAAACACACTTTCAAAAAAAGGATTAAAAATTAAGTTTTTTCTAAAAAGCTCTTTCTGGCTTTAAAATTCTATTTCTCAACAAATTCTTTACGACAAATTCAAACATTTTCTTTTTATTTTTTTAATTTTTTTAATTTTTAAATTTTGCAAATCACACTTAGTGATTAAGAACATGTTTTTGTAAAGTCAAATTATCTATTGCACTAAAAAAAAAAAATATTGATTGGAATAGTAGAACCCTGAAGGAGAGGTTTCATTCAAATATCAACCTTTCTAGTGTCTGAATCAACTTCAGAGGATAAGCGGAGCCATGCTGAGTAGATCAAGGACTCATACACAGTAACATGAGGAGAATGAATGTCATTTTGCTCACAGTAGCCTGAAATTCTAGCAAATGTTTCTTGCTTCTTTGGGTACCCTGAAATTGTGATGCTCCCCTCAATATATCCACCAGTTTTCCTACCAGCCAACACATCCATCAAAGTTGTTTTACCAGCACCACTAACACCCATAAGAGCTGTGAGAACACCTGGCCTGAAAGAACCACTCACACCCTTCAGAAGCACCAATTTATCATCAAGGACACCCTGGTTCTTCATTTCCTGCAAGTGAAATGCAAACCATTAGGTCTCAAGTGAATTCAAGAAACATTTTCAGTTGCAACTATTTATGATTTAAGTTACCTGTGGCATGTCAACGGAATATATTATGCCATCAAAGGTGATTGAATGTTGTTCAAAAGGAAGAACCATTCCTCTTTTCCCATTATGACTGCCCTCAACAGGAGTTCTCCTAATTTCACCTCCCCTCCCTGCATGTCAACTGAATATAATTGGAACCTAGAATGCACCTTTTTCAGGGTAAAGTAAGAATTAATTAGTATAACACAATCTGTGCAGCACATTACCTATGTCGCTGTTTCCATCTTGTGTTAACTGTATGCCTTCTCCAGTATTCTGCCCTTGTTTACTGCTGTGTGGTTCATCTGACTTTACAGTATGTGCCTTACCAATTGCTGCACATAAGTTGCACATCATTAACACAAAATCTTTTATATTAATGGTGAAAAAAGGTGAAGATACCCACGGTTAAGATAAGCAAGACCCAGAGTGAAAATGATGTTGAAAACGAAGATGAATCCAATTGTTGCCCCTATGCCTATCCAATACCAGTGTGCTTCGGTAAAGAACCCGTGCGCCTTTAGTACTCTTACTCCCAGTGGTTCCGTTGAGTTTCCAATCTAATTAATTTAATAAGAGATATTTAGCTTGTTATAAAGAGGTATACTGAATAAATGTTCAAATGTATAGTTCAGGAAGTTACTGTTAATTCTAAAATAGGAAGCACAGAATAAAAATCCTTCTAAAGTGTCTTACAAATTTGTTTTCCTTAAGAAATTATTTGTCCCTACCAAATACAATGAATTGGCATGCAAAAAGTTACATCAAATATTTCTCTAGGATACAATGGAGCCAAGAAAAAACCTTTGTAGTTTGGCTAGGTTTTGCATAAATGAAACTGAACCTGAATACCCTCAGATTTTCTATTCTAACAAGAAAGATACAGATTTTAAAACTGCAGAAAGTTTTGAAAGAGACAAAAAAAAAAAAAGAAAAAAAAAAAGAGAGAATTTTCAATGGACTATCTAATAGTGTTAAAACAACTTCAATGTTCTAAAACTAATTTCAATGGACAACGTACAGTGTTATAACAAAAGTTTTTAATGTTTGTTCACTAACATGCAATTAAGAATAATAAACTACTGTTCTAATAGTAATAAATTGCTTTTCTAATATTCATTAAAATCTGACAATATCTTAACATACACTTAATTTTGATCATTAGATCGTAATTATTAGTAACAATCACTTAATTTAAACTGTTAGATAACACTTAATTTGATCTTACAATTGACTTTATTAATGGTCCAATAAATCCAACTGTTGTTTCTATCTTAGAAACATCCTATGGTTCTTTTGAACCTACTAGATCATATGATCATGACCGTCTAAAAATGAATGGTCATGATCTAATCGCTATGATGTGCTTTGTACCAAGTGCGCTGTCAAGGCACCACAAGTGTGCATCTAGTTCTTCCCACCATGCTAGGGTATAGACATAAGTGCATACACCTAAATATTGCTTGCTCTACAGCAAATGCTTCATGTGTATTGAGCCTTTTAAATGCAAACTTGAGTTTCTCATGATTGATATATATATATACTAATTTTGAAAATTCTTTAGCAATTACTTGTTTCCACTTGCTCCCAAGGAACTCATTAACCAATATTGCATTTTGCGCGTACATCAAAGGTGATATCCAGTAGCCCCATATCCACCATTTCTTTATAGCATCTGGTCGAAGTTAACAAAACAATGGATTACTCTTTAAGGTGAAGTGTAAATAATGGAAAGAAAAAATATATTATTATAACTACTCAATATAATCGTTACCTTTGGAGAGGATAAAACCACCCAATGTAAAAAGCAAGAGCAGTGCAAATGACCCGAATGTGTTAGCAACAATCATATTCCTACCTAATGCTGCAATAAATCGAAATAACGCAGAGGCCATTTGGTTTACAAGGAATAACAGAAGAAATTGCTTAAACAACCTGCAATTTTGTACATTTCCAAATATTAATATTCGGTATTGGAAAACACCTTGCTAAACCAATCTCTAAATTCATTATAATTACCTTCCAACGTTTGGATCCAAACCAATGACATAATATGTCATGAAAACCCAAACACCAACTTCAAGGAACCCTATCGGGATTTTGAGGAGCCATGTAGGAAGAGCATATACCCATGAAGGATAGAAAAGGTGATCCCTTTGCTTGTAAAAAACAGGAAGCTTTACAATCGTCAAAGAGATCTCTGAGATCCCATTAAACAAAATCATAATCGCAATAAAGAATAAAGCACCCGCGTAAATTGTTCCATCTATTTCTGATTCATGATGCATCTTAGTCCGTATGAAAACTGTCATTGTAATCATTGCCATTATTGCAAGCTTCAAGCAAAGGAAAAAAAAAAAAAATCAAAATCCTCTTCATTAGTCGTAAATCACCACTTATCCTAAAAGCACAACATATTGAATATTAAATTTAAATAGAAGGTGAATTATGGAGAGGGGTTCAAACTCAGGATCTCTATTTTGATATCATGTTATCTTAAAAAATTAAGCTAATAAGAAAGGATAAATTTAATAATTTAATCTATACTTTAACAATCAGCAAGTTTAAATCTACCTGTACAAGCTTGAAGATGTAAACAAACGAATTCCTCTTCATCAGCAAGTATTCTCTTGAGAAGGAAGCTTTAAACAACTCCTTCTTACCAACACCATACTTTTTGGTTGTCAAAGCAGCGGGGTGGCACTTTCTCTTGTCATACGGAGTTGCAAGTTCATCTCCTATTCTCCTTCCCTCATAGAATGATTGGAATGCCTCAGCAAATTCCTGGACTGTGACAAAATTGTACGGATCATCTTTGTGTGTCCAATACTGCTCCTGATCTTTCCTTGATGTCACCTGTGATATGCACAAACAACACCATACTTTATGGTTGTGAAAACAATATCATTGCATGGATGAGGCCAGCCAATGAAGGTGAAGATTTTCACTAACCTCTTGCAGGAAGTCAGCCACGCCTTTCCTTTCCGGACATTTGAAGCCCATGTGTTCAAAAAACTCTAGAACATGTTCACGGGGCCCCTGGTAGACAATGTAGCCATCAGAGAGGAGAATAATGTCATCAAAAAGATCATAAGTCTCTGGTGTTGGCTGCAGTAGAGAGATGATTGCCGTTCCATCAAGAATGTGAACAAATTGCCTGAGCGAATTCACAATTTGGAAAGTTGTCGAGCTGTCCAATCCAGTAGATATTTCATCCATAAACAATGCCTTCGCTGGTCCAACCAGCATCTCCCCTATATTTAATTAATTAGCAAATCATATCAATAAAAATGAATTTTATATGCTTCTTGGTATACCTGTTGTAACACGCTTCCTTTGTCCCCCAGAGATACCCCTTAACATTTCATCTCCCACCATGGTATCAGCACACACTTCTAAACCCACAACCTAGAAGTTCATGTGTGAACCAAATTATAGAAGCTGAAGGATATTATGTGAATACTTCTTAAATCCTAATAATTATTTTCCAAGTACAGAATTGTATGGAAATTGACAATGCTACCTTTAATATATAATCTGTCACCATGTTCGCTTCCTGGCCTTCTGTTGTTGCGGCCTGATACATCAGAAGCCAAACACAAGAAGAAAACCATCATTACTCACTGTAAAACTATGTTATGTTAAAATAGAAAATGTCAATGATTCTACTCAATCCAAAATTGAGCATTAGTTAGTTATAATATGAATCAAGCTAAGATTAGTTGCAAGGCATATTTAATGTTTATTACATTTGAAATCTTATTTATTATATGTGGTCCAAATATGGGTTTCCTTACAAGGGTAAAACAAGTAATGTAAATTTCTCAAAGTTAATGCTTCAGATATCCCAAAGATTTAAATCATTGGCCAATATCTTCTACCTCACCTTCATGTAGATATCGATATCTGGATCAGGCTTGATATTTGCCTCTTTTTCTCTTCTAGACAACTCTGCTAACATATCTGCAGATTTTAAAACTGATAGTCATTCTTCTGTATTGCAAATTATTCATGGGGTAGTTCGTCTTTAAGGTTGTAATGAAGGAAAGGTAAAAAACAGAATATGATTCTATGATTCTATTAATTGGGATTTTATGATGCATAGCCTTCATTGCTTTGGTTTCCCTGAGAAATTCCTTAGATGGATTAAGGAATGCATTAGTTCTCCTAGATTCTCCATTTGCTTGAATGGGACTCTGGTTGGTTATTTTGAGGGGAAGAAGGGGCTGAGGCAGGGGATCCATTATCTCCCTATCTCTTTGTTCTGGTTATGGAGGTGTTTGCTAGGATTATAGCTGATTTAACTGCTGAGGGCTCAAGTTTTAAGTTCCATCCTAAGTGCTTGAAGTTAAGACTTACACATTTGCGCTCTGCAAATGATCTCCTAATCTTTGCTGAGGCTAGTTTGAGATCAATTCATATTAGTAAAGCTGCTTTGTCTGAGTTTGAAGATCTGTCTGGGCTTAAAGCTAATCCTTCTAAGAGCTCTTTTTTTTTTTTTTTTTTTTTGTTGTTATGGTGTTTCGGGTAGAGTGAAGCAGTTACTGTTGGATGAATTGAAGATGAATGCAGGGATTGTTCCAGTCAGGTACTTGGGGATCCCTCTCAGTTCTACTAGACTGTCTGCAGCAGATTGTGGGGTTTTGTTGGATAAAATAACAAGGCACATTGACTCTTGGCTGTCTAGGAATCTCTTCTATGCAGGAAGACTTCAACTGCTTTCATCTGTTCTTTAGAGCTTGCAGGTCTATTGGAATGGAATTTTTATTCTCCCTAAGTCTATCATCAAGGCTATTGAGCAGAAATTCAATAGGTTCCTTTGGAATGGAAAATCAGTTGGTTCTACCAAGGCAAAGGTTTCATGGAAGGATGCGTCAGGAGGCTTGGGACTGAAGAGTTTGGAAGTTTGGAATCAGACCTCTATGCTTAGGCATGTTTGGAGTCTTTTTGCTAGGGCTCTATTTGGGTTGCTTGGGTGAGGGAGAATCTTCTGAAAAAGGAAAATCTTTTGGAGCGTAGGTATCCCACAATCCTGCTCTTGGAGTTGGAGAAAAATCTTTAAGCTGAGGGATGTTGCTAAGAGATTTTTAAAGTTTGAAGTAGGAAATGGGGAGAATATTCATATGTGACTGGATTCTTGGCACCCTTCTGGTATTCTTTTGGAGACTTTTGGTCAGAGGGTGGTTTATGACGCACAGAGCAGTGTGGAGGCCAAGCTTTCCTCTGTTATTCTTAATGGAGACTGGTTTTGGAAACCAGCCAGGTCTGAGGCTTTAGCAGAGATTTCAGGCTAGGCTTCCTGAAGTAAGGTTAGGCCTACATGATAAAGCTATATGGACTGCTTCTAAGAAAGGCTGCTATGTTAGCTTAGAAACATGGCAGATTCTTTGAAAGAAGAAGGAGGAGATTGATCGGTGGAAACTGGTGTGGTTCCCTTTAGCTATACCTAAACAAGCTTTCATTTTATGGCTTGTTATGCAGGACAGGCTCTTAACAGGGGATTGTTTGATTAAAATGGGATATAAAGGAGAGATGGTAATTGTGTTTACTGCCATAATCAGACTGAAAGCATGGAGCATCTTTTCTTTGAATGCAGCTTTAGCTATCCAATTTGGAAGTTCTTTATGTGTAGATGCAATGTGACCAGCCCTTCTGTAACATGGGATGAGATTATTCAGGTGGGAATCAATAATTGGGGGAACAAAAGTCTGAAAGGTATCCTATGCTGACTGGTGTTGGGTTCTATTATCTATCACCTTTGGTGCACCAGGAATGAAATTAAGCATTCTGGAAATCCTCTTACTGAAGATCAGATGCTGAAGAGAATCCTTTGGGAAGTAAGGGCTAGGATAGTGGAAAGGAAATCTTCTCTTAGTGTCTTTATGGAACCTGCCTGTAGATTTGCTGATGTAAGGAGGTTTCTGCAGAATGTGTTTTTTGGTGGTTTGATTGTTGTTTAGTATTGCTTCCCGTAAGGTTTGCATCCGTTTTGGGAGTTTGCTGTTGGTTGGATATCTGCAGAGTTTGTTATGCTGTTTTGTCTTTGTTTAGTTTGTTGGAAGGCCTCTGTGAGGCTTTGGTTTAGCTCATTGCAGGGCTTCTAAATTGGTGATACTTGGTGTTTTGGTTTTGTACTTTAATGAAATTGCTTATTCATCAAAAAAAAAAAAAGAAAAAAAGGAAAAAAAAAATAGAATAAGTGTCCGGCCTTAAGTTAATTAACTTACCATAGCTTGATCCAACCCCTTGGCACCTTGCAGAGAAGGCCAAGGTTTCCCTTACAGTCATTTCCCCAATATGGAAATCATATTGACTGACATAGGCAGCAGTTCTCTGGGGTACAAATTCATTCATGCCGTGCCCATTATAAGTCACCCTCCCTGAACACTGAAGGAGAAGTTTCGGTTTTCAAATTAGGGATGCGATTAAAGAGAGTATTGAATAGTTGAGTTCAGTTCACTAATTTCTTTCAAACAAAAGCGGTAGGGCTTGTCACCAAGCCAGATAAGAATTGAAAATTGAAGAAAGAACGAAGCTGAAATGATATTATTCACACCTTTAGAGCCGGGTCAAGTTTTCCAGCCAAAGCCAATAAGAGTGTTGTCTTCCCAGAACTTGGAGGACCCAATAACAATGTCATTCTACCAATTACACATGCGTCAAATTAGAATTTGATCGTCAGAAATTCAAAATGCAATTCAAGATAACAGCTGAGCTGAGCATATTTTCTCACCTGCGAGGCTTGATGATTCCACTAACATCTTTAAGGATAGTTAAGTGCTTCTTTTGGCTCGGTATAATGTGAAGGTAATTCAGACCCCCCTATACATAGTAAAAAAGCAAATTCAAGAACAATTCAACAAAACTCTTGAAGAAATTAAGTTTATATTTTGTAGATGGTTACCTCCAGGATGTTTACAATGAAGTTAAAGAACGTTGGTAAGCTTTTGCCTCCTACATGAACTTCTGTTTCAACATTTAGGTGCTCAAATCGTACTTCAATTTCTGGAAGTTCAATTCCAACTCTGAGAAAATTCCAATAAACAAAAACTCCGTTATAGTACTGACGAATATGTATGAAAATTAAGTATAGTTAAGAAACGATACCCATTAATCTCTGATTGTAATCCTCATAAGAATTTGGATGTGACTTTTGATGGAGGTTTTTTTGGAGGAAGAGGGGAGGATACGGAAATGGTGTTTCTACCAAAAGTGCGGAAAAACAGAGTATGGAGGAAGAAATTGCAATTGATTTGGAAGTGAGAGATAAAGTAAATCAATTTCAAGAGGACAATGAGACTATTGATGAAGAGGTTAAAGGTGTTGAGATGATCAATAATCTGGTTAGAGTTGTTTCCTGTTTGTTCTTTCAGCAGAACGATGGTTTTTGCACAAGTTGAAAGCTGCTGCGGCCACACCCAACGGCCATATTATTTTGATATTTTATTATTATTTTTTAAATTAAATAATATATAATTATTTTTTAATAAGTGGGACAAGTGACATCTTCGTAGTAGTTGAATATCTTTAAAGAGATCATGACCACAAATTGGATCCCTTCCGGTGCAAAATGGACTGAGAGAATCCCATCCGGACATGAAATGAATGTTAGAATATAATTAAATTAACAATTTTTTTATTAGCTTAAACCATTGTGATAAGTGATTATTTGGCATAGTGGGAAAATTTCTTTAAGTGGGTGACCTAGATGGAAAGGTTCTCCAAGTACACGGTGACCTTGACACTTTAGCCCTTTTAATTATCATTCTTATGCATTTATGTCTCAAAACTTTAAAAAGTGATATTTGAAACCTCTTATAGTGTACCACCTCACGTTAAATTAGATATTTTTGTATTTTTCTCCTCAAAATATGCTTAAAGTTATTAAATTGAAAAAAAAAATTTAAAATTATTAAAAGAAGAAAAGAAAAAAGGAAAACACAAAAAATGGGTGACCCTTTTTTATATTAGCTCCGTTAATTTCTTTATTTCAAATGGTTATTTTTATATATTTTTAGTTTGATTTTTTACTAACTTCAAGGGTATTTTGGAGAGAAAATGTGAAATTGTTTAATTTCACACGTGATGATAGTATGTAGTGCCTTGATGTCGGTTTTTAAAGTTTGAACATGTAATTGCAAAGTGGGTAATAATCAGTAGAGGGGGCTAACCTGTATATTTTTTCAAAAAGATATTGAAAACATAAGTACTTCGCATGAATTAGGATTCTCGAATATGTAATTGCAAAGTGGGTGATAATTAGGAGAGGGGTTAACCTATATATTTTTTCAAAAAGATATTGAAAGCATAAGTACTTTGCATGAATTAGGATTCTCTTCGGTTTATTTGAATTGGATAATATTCAGTTAATTATAGTGAAATAGTACTTTTATCTTTTTCATTTTAGGTGTACTTATAAGGGACAAAAAAAATCTTTTTACTATAACTGAACTAGCATGACATTATCTAGTTGAAATGAACTCTAAAGGTTCCTCTTCCAGTTGGCATACCTATGAATCCGATCCCTGATCTTCAACAAAAACTTCTCGTTATCCACTTCGGTTACTCTGACCAACCTCTCCAGCAGTTTCTTCCTTTCTTCATATCCAAGATCATGTATATCCATTTCACTGGATTCACCTTTCGACGTAGTCAGAATACCTTTTCTTAGACGATCAAAAGTAGGAAGCTTTTCAAGAGCAGCCCATCTGAGAGCTTCTTCATCGTCTTCTTCTCGTAAAGACCTCGAGAAAACTTCTATGGCATTGTTCCTCCACGACGACGAACTGCGCGAACGTAAGCTTCCTCGTAAACTACTACTGGCATTGTAGTTCTCAGCGCCGTCCATGATTAGATGATGAAAAACATGCTCTTTTGGGTAAGCTGCTTCAGCCTTCTAATTTCTGCTCCGGACAATGAAGATGAGGAAATATTATTACGAATGTGTGTGTATATATATATATATAAGGAAAAAGAACAAGATATCTCCTATAATAAAATTAATGGCCACAACTGTATATCTCTTCATTAATTCTAGTTAAAATGACGGCCACCCCACCTGCCGGCCAGCCTATAAGTTTTGTGTTTTCTTTGGGGGCGGTTGAGGTCGGGGTGATCCATCCCCTATAAGTCTTAGCTAGGCCCTACTGCCCTGGTGGTAGTTTTGGAACCACCCATTTTTTTTTTTGTTTTTATAAAGTTTTCTTTCAAATTGGATTGGAGGAATTGTCTTCAACATAATCTAGAAAAATAGTATGTGTTTCTTTTTCATATATATATAAAAGCCAAGTTTTGACGTAGAGAGTGATTAGAATTGCGACATGTGTCCATATTTTTTAATTCCTATGTATGTTTAGATAGCATTTTAATTAGTGAGATAATTAAAATATAGGGGTTTTATTTCTAATGCATTGAATTGTCTTAATGAATAAAACAAAAAGGTTTTCAAATTGTTTCTTTTTCTCTCTTTATCTAATTTTCTTTTCATCTTCTCTTACTTTATGTTTAATTGTCTTAGATTTCGTTTGAGAGTACGTTTTTTTAAAAATAATCTACGTTTTTAAACCAAATTGCAATTTTGGAGTGTTTGAGATTGCGATTTTAAAAATGCAAATTTTAAAATTGTGAAAAAATCTGTGATTTTAATAAGTTGACTAGATGGTGCTTATTTGAAAATGTGCGAATTTAAACAAAAATTACAATTTGCTTAAAAAAAAAAATTTTAAGACAATATTTACCTATTTAGTTTGAAATTGCAATTATATGCTAATTTTACCCAAACACTCAATTAATAAAAATCACTTTTTAACATGTTTTACCAAACACATGTACGATTTTTAAAAGTGACGATTTAAAAACATAATTTTTAAAAACGTAAATTTTGAAATCGCACTCCCAAACAGGCTCTTAATGAAGAAAACAAAAAGTTCACAAATTATCTCTCTCTTTATTTTTCTTTTAATCTTCTTTTTCTTTATATTTTTCTTTTAACCCTAAAAGTTTTGACGTAGAGAATGCTTAGAATTGTGACACATGTCCATGTTTTTTAATACAAATGTTTGAAAATGTATGTTTAGATAGCTTTTTAGTGAGACAATTAAAATATAAGAGTTTTATTTGTAATGCATTGAATTGTCTTAATGAAGAAAACAAAAGGTTTTCTTTTTTTTTTTAAAAAAAAATTTATCTTAGTCTCATTCATGAATCAAGAGCAAAGCTTTTACAATACATGGCATGCCCTAAAGTGTCCGTAGTAAAACTACAAAGATACCAACGTCAAACAAGACGTATTACAATTTAGACTCTTAAAATAGATTCGCTAACCTATGACTAATTAACTAATGAAATATAGATCTGTACCAGACAGAACCAACTAATGCATAGGTAGCAATTATTCCTTGACACTGGGGGTTGAGAACCTTAGGCCAACACTTATTCCTTGACACTGAGGGTTGAGAACCTTAGGCCAACACTTTATTCCTTGACACTGAGGGCTGAGAAGCTCAAGCCAACACTTATTCCTTGACATCGATCGCGTGCAAGCAAATCTCGTACACTGAAGGACGCGTTGGAAGCTCGATGCGGTGGGGGCGCAGAAAAAGGCCTGGCAGTGGACAGAGAGTGGCAAAATAGGCGCGGAGAAGATTGGCAGAACTGTAAAAACCAAAAAACACACGAAACAAACAGAGAGAAGCAATACAAGAAAATACTAAAGCAAATACAGGGAAATCCAACAAAAACAAAATACAAATGAAAATCAAAACAAAATAAAACAAAAGAAACAAAATACAAGGAAACCAAATAAAACATAAAACAAAAAGCAGAACAATCAATTGGAGAAGGCAAAGTGAATGAGGAAGGTGACGATGGGAGAATGACGCGGTGGGGGCGCGTAGAGGACCTACCTCTAGGCGGAGGGCTGCGAAACATCAAAAGTCGGAAGACCCAAACAAGGCACAAAGACCCCTAAAAACATTCGGAAAAAGAAAGGAAAGCCGAGGAAAACAAAAAAACCAAATAAAGTGGCGAAGGGGAACCCGGTCGAGGTTAGATCATTAGGTAAATCGCTAGACCCTAGGGGTGGAGAGACCATTGTACAAGGAGGAGGCTGGGGAAAGGAAAAGGAAAAGGAAAGGAAGGGGCACCGGAATTAGGACATCAAGTAAATAACTAGAGCCCAGTACAAAAAGGACGTGGGGAGGAGGGATGGCGAGGCCATCCCTCCTCCTCAGGAGTGACGGCAATCTGGAGGCAGCTGCTAAAACAAAGAAAACCTAGAGAGAAAACCTAGGGGCTAAGGGAATTTGTAAAACAAAAGGTTTTCAAATTGTCTCTTTATCTAATTTTCTTTTCATCTTCTTTTGCTTTATGTTTAATTATCTTAATGAAAAAAACAAAAGGTTCACAAATTATCTTTCCCTCTTTATTTTTCTTCTAATAGTATTTTAGTGAGACAATTAAAACATAGGGGTTTTATTTGTAAGTAGCATTCAATGTTAGAGAGAGAGAGCCAATCTCTTTTGACCTTTTAGTAAAACTACGATTTAAAATGATCTAATAAATATTTATCTAATTTTCTTTTCATTTTCTCTTATTTTATGTTTAATTATCTTAATGAAGAAAACAAAAAGTTCACAAATTATATCTCTTTATTTTTCTTTTTTATCTTCTCTTGCTATCTCTTTATATTGTCATATATATATATATATATAAGCCAAGTTTTGGCGTAGAGAGTACTTAGAATTGCGACACGTGTCCATGTTTTTTAATACAAATATATGGAAATGTATGTTTAGATAGCCTTTTAGTAAAATTACGGTTTAAAATGATCTGAACATTTGTCATTTTTTGTAGCTAATTTGTTAATTAAGAGAAGAAAATAAAATTTGTTATTGATAATATTATAAATACTTTTTGACTTAATTATATTTATATACAAAACCCGACACATAGCGCGGGCTCTAAATTAGTTTTAATAACATGTGAGATGCACATGAGTTTTTAATAAAATTTATTTCAATTTTGTCCCTGCTATTAAAAAAACATGTGCACCTTGTATGTTCAACGGATACATGCCACTTTTATAGAGTAGGTTGAAGGAAATTCTTCTAACCCAGTTTGGAGGAAAACTTTATCCGTTTTTTATTTTTTTTTCCTTTGGTTTTAGGTTTTTAGTTTTATTTTATTTTCAAATTTATAAGGTTATTTTTGTCTTATTAAAAAAAATTATGGTCTTTTTTGTCTTTTTACTTACCTTAAACACAACATTGAGATTTTTTTCCTAGTTTAATTACATAGGACACATTGGCGCAATTGGTAGTTTGAAAGAGACATTGACTCTTGTGGGTTTTTTTTTTTTTTTTTACATGTTCGTACAAGAGGGGGGAAGGAGGCCGGATTTGAACTATTAACCTCAACTTCATTAGACATTGTCCCAGCTTGTTTGACCTACTTCTTAGGGATCAAGCTATACATATTCTAATTAAACTTTTAAAGGTTCAGTGCACATTTTTTAAAAGGAAAAAAACCCTAAATTTAAGTTTCTAGAGACGCCTAATAGGAAATTCTTGGCAGCGGAAGTAGTTTGTTTCTTTGGCTGACCATTTGATGTAGAAACTTATAAATACTGCTGAAATTAGAAATACAGTTGGTTGGACGAAGATGGGAAAATTCATCGATGATAATAAAGATCCGTTGAAAAAAGAAAAGAAAAAAAGCATTGTCCTAAAGCTGTAGAGAAATGTTAAATGCAATTTTTCTACGGGTTAACCTTCTCTTTCACACTACGAGGCCAACTAAATTAATTAGTAGGTTTAGGTATAGGAGTAATAATACTATTATGGCAGTTCATGAACCGGTCACAGGGGAAGCTTTGACAGCCATACACTTAGCTGAATTATGCCGTGACTTAGGATTTTTCGAGGTTATTTTGGAAAGCGACTCTTTGTCGGTGGTAAAGGCCACTGGGGAGAAAGAAGAAAATTGGCTAAGATACAGGCATATCATGGAAGACACCAAGCTAGTTCTGAGGTCCCTCCAGCATTGGAAGATTAGTCATATCAAGCAACAAGCGAATGAAGCGGCCATGGATTGGCAAAGGAAGCATCTAGGACTGATATGAATAATATATGGATTGAGGAGATTCTATTGTGTATTTTCAATATTATTCATTTAGAGGTTAGTGCTTTCTCTTTATAGAGTTAAGGCTATTGTATTCTTTTTTTATCTATGAATGAAGAGTATCCATTTATTTTTCAAAAAAAAAAAAAAAAATAATAATAATAGTAATAATAAAATAATTAGTAGGTAGAAGACACCAACATGGTTCAAATTGAACTTTAAAACAGAAACAGCATTTCTTTTTATATATCTAAGAATGATGAATACCTTTTGGTGGTAATTAATCTTAGAAAGGTGAACAACACTCTTAAAAGAACCATAGAAATCTGTTAAAAATATTTCAAGAAATTAATAAAATTAAGGGATAAATACAGAATTAGTTCTTATGGTTAACCTAAATTATAAATTACTCCATATGGTATAACAAATAATTTGTAAGTCAATGTAGTTGGCCTAAATTATAAATTACCTCATGTAGTATAAAAAATAATTTATACATTCCTAGGGTAGGCCAAAATAATAGTTTACTCTATAAAATTAATTTACGTTAAGTAATTTAACAAAATCCGTTACTTTATCACGTCATACTGCTATAATAAAATTAACATAATCTCTTATATCCCCAAAATTTTACTTTGTGCATAACTCTCTCATTTTCATCTTCCTAACCATGATTTGACAGCATTTTACAAGAATTTGATAGTCGCATTTTGTGAAGTGGTTGAAGAAGATGAAGATGAGGGATGGTTACACACGAGGTAAATTTTTGGGGATATAAGAGGTTAATTTACTGTAATAGTATGATGTGGAGTGAGAACTGATATGTAATCTTAGTTAGCGACTTAAAATAATGTGAAAAATCTTAATTGTCATTTTTGAAAGTCAAAAATTCATATTTACACTTGTCATTTTTTTATTTTTTTTTGGTATAATGTGACAAAGTGACAGATTTTGTTAATTTACTTAATGAAATTTGATTTAAGGAATAAACCATTATTTTGGTATACTTTAAGGACCTATAAATTAATTTTTATATCACAGGGAGTGATTTATAATTTAGATCAATTATAAGGACTTATAAATTATTTTTTATACCACGTAGAATAACTAGTAATTTAGGTTAACTACAAGGACCAATTTTACATTTATCCCTAAAATTAATAAAGTTTATATTTTGTAGATGGTTACCTCTAGCTAGGATGTTTACAATTAAATTAAAGAACGTTGGTCAACTTTTGCCTCCTACATGAACTTCTGTTTCAACATTTAGGTGCTCTAATCGAACTTCAATTTCTTGAAGTTCAATTCCAACTCTGAGAAAATTCCAATAAACAAGAAAATCCATTGTGGTAGTGATGAATATGGATGAAATTAAGTATAGTTAAGCAACGATACCCATTAATCTCTGATTGTAAACCCCAGAAGAATTTGGATGTGAGTTTTGATGGAGGTTTTTTGGAGGAAGAGGGGAGGAGTAATGGAAATGGTGTTTATACCAAAAGTGTGGAAAAACAGAGTATGTAGGAAGAAATTGCAATTGATTTGGAAGTGAGAGATAAAGTAAATCAATTTCAGGAGCACAATGAGGCTATTGATGAAGAGGTTAAAGGTAGTGTTGAGATGATCAATAATCTGGTGAATCATGAATCATGACAAACAATCTTCGTGAATCAGGGCAATTTCTTGACAAACCACTCCTGTTTTACCTTGGTGGATAGTATGCGTAGTTAAAGAAATTCTTAAATGATTAAATTTATCATTTCTTATTAGCTTAAACTTTTTGAGATAACTTATAATTTAACATAGGGAAAAATATAAAATGGCGCCCTAAACTACCAGCCATTTGTAATTTAGCCCCTCAAAGTTTCAATTGGTATAAAGTTGCCCCAAAGTACCAACCTCTTATAATTTGGCCTCATCCGTTAGATGAAACTGTGAAAATGGATGAAAAATCTAAAACGACGTCGTTTTGGGATGCAAAGTTACTAAAATGCCTTTGTTTGAATAAAAAATAGAATAAAAAAAAAACCCTAAAACGGAGTCGTTTTGCTTTCCATCAAGAAAACCCCTTCTTCATCAGTTCTTCCTGTGATTCTTCGCTGGGTTCTTCCCATGGTTTAACAAACAAAGCAAATTGATTATATCTTCCAAACTTGAAATACTAATTTGTTTTTTAGGTAATCAAACAAACACGTAGCAAGCAATGAAACCAATTTATCTTTCTATTAAATGTAACACAAATTAGACCAAAAAAGCAATTGCCAACAAGTTATAATGGAGTGCTTTTGAAAATTCAGATTCTCAACGAAAAGCAACCTCGCTTGAGACCATTACAAGTGATTTCTATGGCTTCTCGCCTCTTCAACTCAGTCTTATAGTTCGATTTCAGCGATTGGATCTCCAATGCCACTCTTGAAATCCGAGAATGGCTAAGGTAATTTATGTCTCAAATAGCAAATCAGAGTGTTTGGTTATGAGAAAATGACGAACAAAAAAGTATACATTGTTCGGAAACATAATTGTTTAAATTTTGACATCCACTAAAAGCTCATTTGATAAGCCAGAAAACTCACCAATTCCACGAAAAAGGAAGGAAACAAAAAAAAAAAAAATTATGGAAGCTACCACCTTCACTATGCGTTTCCCAAAGTAAAAAAAGATAAATAATAGCAATAATGACAGTAAAGTCAATTGTGAATCTGGGTGTGGTTCTTCGCTAGGATTCATTGTTGTTCTTTGAAGGAATTAACACTGGAAGAACTGATGGAGAAGGGGTTTTCTTAAAGGAAAGTAAAACGATGCCGTTTTAGAGAGGTTTTTAATTTTATTTTTTATTCTAATAAGGGCATTTTAGTAATTCTATATCCCAAAACGACGTCGTTTTGGGTTTTCCATCCATTTTCACGGTTTCATCTAATGGAGGGGGCCAAATTATAAAGGATTAGTAGTTTGAGAGGCTACTTTATACCAATTAAAACTTTGAGGGGCTAAATTACAAATGGCTGGTAGTTTAGGGGGCCATTTTATATTTTTTCATTTAACATAATATCAGAGCCAAAGGTTATAGGATCAAACCTTGACTTTATTTAATCATCTCTTATTTAAATTAAATATTCTACCCTACACGTGAGAGAGTGTTAAAGTAATGGTTAAGTGATTAAATTTACTCTTCCGATCTAGAGCTAAATGTCATAAAATTGAACCTTAACTTTGTCAAAATACCTCCCATTTAAATTAAATATTTTACGTGTTGTCTTACCTATTAAAAGAGAGTTTGAGTTCACACGTAAGAGTGTTAACTATTGGATAATGACTTGATTTCACAAGTCATGGTGGGCTCCTTTTTTATTGTTTGTTGTTATGTGGTGTCTTTTAGGCCTTGTTCTGCAACCACTCTCCCTTCCCCTCACATTCCCCCACATTCCATCATATTATTCACTTCATTTTTTTAAAAAAAATAAAATAAAAATAAAGGGTTAAATATTTCATTAGTCCCTAGGGTTTGAAAACTTTATTTTTTCTTCCTCAGGGTTTGGAAAGTAACCAAATTAGTCATTGTGATTTTGAAAAGTGATCAAGTTTGTCCTTGATCATTAGTTAATTGACTTAATGAACACGTGACCGATAAGAAGTTAATGATGTAGCCACCTAATTAAAATTTTTATTTAAAATATATATTTAAAAATAAAAAAATAAAAAACTTCGGGTGGCTTTGGGCACAAAGGGGTGGCTCGGCCAAGGCCACCCCTTGAAGCCAAGGAGGTGTACGAAATCGCCCTCAGTGGTGGTTTGGAGTGGTTTTGGCCACTCCCTTGGGCTGGCCAAAACCATGAAAAAGGGAATATTCCTTCTCCTTTTTTCTTGATTTCCCTTCATCGACTGTTGCTCGCAATTTGTAGGAATGGCCAAAAGGGTCACTGGAAGAAATAGTACAAAATGCTGTGAAGTCATGGGAGATGGAGCTCTCACACAAGACTCGCTTGAAGGACTTCAAGACCATAAACCCTGACAAGTTCAAGCTCTTCGTTAATGGTAATAAACAATTAATACCCATCAATTTTTAAATCAAAATTAACCTCCACGATCGAGCTCTTCTAATCCTCCATTTCATTTGAATTGTGTAGCAGGAAGAGAGGGATTATCTGGGGAAGAAACCACCCCCTTGGGGCTTACGGCCACCCCAAGTTTTTTTTTTTTTTTTGAAAAATATTTTTTTCTGAATTTTTTTTAAAAATAAAAATTTAAATTAATGTCAATCCGTTAAATTAACAAGTCAATTGTGAATACTAATTTTGTCACTTTTCAAACCATGAACTAATTTAGTCATTTTCAAACCTGAGAAAAAAAAAAAAGTTTTAAACCAGGGTAATAGGGTATTTAACCCTAAAATAAAATAAAATAATTCACTTTTTATATCACATCATTTACTATTCAAATAAAAAATAATTACAAAGTAAAATTTTTCACTTTCTAATACTACTTTTTTATTTTTCCATATCAATAATTATTATTTTTTAAAAATGGTGAACAGTAAAAGTTACAGTTCCGTGGACTACAGTGTCGTGTTTCTCATGTAGTGTTCCGTGGACTACAGTGTCGTGTTTCTCATGTAGTTTGACGAACACCACCTTAATCACGTTTTGTCTCTTGTGAGAGGGAGTGTTAACTGTTGGATAATGACTTGATTTCACAAGTCGTGGTGGGCCCCTTTTTTATTGGTTGTTATGTGGTGTCTTCTAGCCACGTTTTGTCTCCTGTGAGAATGCTTTTCCTTAGCCGTAGAATGCTTCATGGAGAAGATTCGTTTGACTTTGCTTTACAGTGAAGCATTCTTAACCGTGAAGCACGTTGGCCACTTTCTATGTGTATTGAAGCCTCAAATTTGTTCATTTGGGCTGAGCTGGGCAGTAGCTCCATTTTGAGTGAAAAATGTGGTGAGTGCTGCAGCTTTGTGTGTGCAAGAAATTGAGAGAGAGCTCGGCAGCAGCTCCGTGCAAGAGGGGAGAAAAAGGTGAGAGGGAAACATGGCAGCACCTTGTTGTGTCAAAATTTAAGTACTCATAAAAACACGAATCGTTTTGCAATATAGTGATGCAAGTGCGAGGTCGATCATGGAGGAAATTGTATTTTTGAAGAACAAATTATATATAAACTAATTAAATCCTAACCCAAAAGAGATTTTATTTTTGTTTGCAATAAAAAGAAAACATAAACTAAACAAAATAAAATAATCAAAAGATAAAGTACTGAGGTTGTGGAATCTACACTCACCAAATCATACTAACATATCCCATGTTCATCAATATTATTCAAAGTTTTTGCAATAAAATCTTATGTATGTTTTACTTTCGCTTCAAATAGTTAATCAAAATCATCCTATATATCCATTCTTTTACACAAATCACAAAAGAAATCTAATTTAAATCAAATTATCAAGTGTATCCGTAAATCACAAAAGATATCTAATTTAAATCAAAACATCAATTGTATTTGTGGAATAAATCACAAGGGATATTCAATCGTTTTATAAATAAAAACTAAAGCAATTAATTAATAAAATTATCTCAAATCATCAAATGTATCCTTAAATCACAAAAGATATCCAAGAATCATCTCGACAATTGATTTGAAGTAAAGCAATTGAAATATAAAAACTCAATAAAATTTGATACTGTTAACTTATATGAGAATAATGTTGTTCTTCATTGATGAGGTTTCATCATCAACCTTAATTAAAAATTTAGCTTTACATGATTATGAAAAATAAAACCTAAACCTAAAGAAAAACTAAACTAAAAGGGAGAAAATATGTGAAATTTCGGACTTGGTCTCTAGTCTCTTTTTCTTAAAGCTTAACAGTCTATTTATAAGGGTTTTTAGCCCTAAAAAGGGTCCTGGTGCCAGCCTGTCAGATGAGTGCGCTTGAGTGCATGGCTAGTGCGCTTGATCGCACTCATGCATTTGTTCTTTCTTCTGCGACGTAGCGCTCGAGCACAACACAGCTGGGATTGAGTGCATATGCGCTTGAGCGCAGGATGGTGAGTTCGATCCTATTTCCTCATATGACTATTTTTCAGCTTTCTTTCAAACTCTGCATTTTTTACCTTTAAGCTGCAGTTTTCCTTTAGCAACTTACAAAACATTAAAAACACAAAATTAACACAAAATATTAGATTAAGACACAACTAAAGGATTAACAGATATAAATTATGGGGCGCTCATCAAATACCCAAAACTTATATTTTGCTAGTACTTTAGCAAAAAAAAAAAGAAAGAAAGTAAGAAACATAAATCATCTTTCATGAGAGAGATCGACGATTATATTTAGCATATGCAACAAGCCTTTTAAACCCATAGGCATTCTTAGTGGATGAGTGAAGTTTCCTGAGGGTTTAACAGGAATGATACTGACAAACATTGCTAGTGTTATGTTATTGAAAAGAATGAAGTTTCACACAAACCATGGTTCTCATTCATAAGCAAGCTTAAAAAGACTATATTAGAACATCCAAATCACTCATAAATGGACAATTGAGACATCAAATGTTCCGATAGGTGCCAAGTGAAATTAGCATATATACTATCATGAGTCTTCAATTAAATCTCAAGATGAGTACCATAAAATTCGTTGGAATCCCTATCAAATAGCTCTTTTAAGCTTTCTAATTGACCAATGTAACGAGTGTTAGGTCAATGACTCTCAAACCAGATTGTTTTAGGACACTAGATGTAAACATCCCTAAGGGCTTATTAACTCAAATAAAAAAGGCTACAAAATTAAACTAGCCATACCATCAACCAAATTGAACTTTATACCTTTTTATGTGAACATTCAATACTTAATGAGGCAAGAAGTCCAGTTACTTAGTAAAAACTCAAGATGAACTTTCCTTTATTTATTTATTTATTTTTTCTTACAAGCCAGGGTTATCCATCAACAGGTCATCCAACAACAACTCTCAAAATATACATTATTAAGCTCAAATGTCATACCTCACAGAATATATGCTAATGTACTCATGATAATTCAATTCAAAACAAGTAAATCTCTTTTGCCCCAAAAAAAGTCAAATGACTTAAATTTCTAATGAAATTATCATGTATTTAACACTTTCAGCAAATGAAATGCAAACCATAGTTACAACTTAACTCATACTTAACAACCATAGAACAATTTTTTTTTTTTTAGAACAAACAAAAATATCAATAATAAAAATAATCACTCGTAATAGAATGAATCTTTGTGGGATAGGACTATATTGAGGGTGTTGAACTTCAAGGATCGCCGAAGCGTTGTTATTAAGTTTGTCAAGATTGAAAGTAACTCAATTTAAGCAAATTTGATTTGTTTTTGTTTTATAAAAATAAATACATAAAAGTAAAGATAGATAGTAATAATGAGAGAAAGAATATGGGGATGATTTCACTGCTAACCATGTAGTAATGGTCAATCATGAATTAACAAGGGAAATTCATACTAGGCATGATATAGGGCTCGTCTCACTCAAGTAGTTAAGAAAATACCATAATTAAGAAATAAGTATAATTTATCTTCAGTTGGCATTGATCATTTGCCTAACTTTTAGATGCGATATGGTCCGTCTTTCATAGTTATAGACTATCAAATTACTTAATCAGTTACACGCAATCAAGGGATAAGCATAACTCACTTTTGGGTTGTACGAATTGTTTTCCTAAATTACACTAAGCTAAGGTGTAGAGTAATTAGCCTTCCCTAGGCATGGCTATGAAACCCTATTGATCATGTTTTAGTTAAAAACACTGTATAATAATCATTAATATAATCACATAAAATATGAAGGATTGAGTTCAATCAAGATAAAAAGCTTTTTAAGACAAGAGAAGAATGATTGAATATAAACTTTAAAACCAAATCTTTAAATTATCCAACCATTATGCATATATAAAATTCTTAAATTAAAATACAATTAAACCATTGTTACTTAATCTCTCTCCCCCTTCCCTTGTGTGGACATGTAAAAAAAAAAAAAAAAAAAAAACATTTTTACTTGGAAATGGCTATTCTAGGACCACTCATGGTGGTCCTAGAATAGCCTCCTGCCTGTTCATATCCTCTTCAACTCTTCAAGCCTTCAAGAAGATGTTTTTCGTCTAAAACCTAAGCACACATTCTCTTCAATGCTTAGAGGCCTATTTATCGGATGTATAATAGTGCTGAACCACCCCTTGCCCCCCCCCCCAAACCAACCGGTCTGGGGTTGGCCAAACCACCCCTAGGCGAAATGGGGCGGCTAGTGTAGTGACCTAAATATTTAACTAAGCATAAGTGGCTTAGTTAAAGAGTTAATTTGGACTTTGGGTTACTAGGATCAGTCAAAAGGGCATTTTGGGAATTTGTCTTCTGGTTTGTCTTATATCCCAAACGTACGCTACTTTCTGGCGGACGTACGCTCTTGTCTTTTAGTGCGGACGTACGCTAGGTCAGGCGGACATACGCTCTTGTCCTTTTCCGTGGACGTACACTACTTTCTGGCAAACGTATGCTGGGGGACCACCTGACATACTCTGACATATAGTACGCCGTACTCTGTGAATAGTACACAGACGTACGCCCAAAAGTACCGAACATACGCTACTTTTTGAAATACCCTCCGGGTAATACTTAGACGTATGAGATAGCCTTTGGACCGCTGTGAAAAGGTACCGGACGTACGCCACTTTGGCTGGATGTCCGCTGCTTTCTGGACCTATAAATACCCCCTCACCCCTCGCCCATTTCACACCATTCTCACCCCTAAACCCCCCTCTTCGCCCCTAGGCTGCCAGTAAGCTGTTTGTGAGTGTTTGTGAGGTTTCGTGAGTGTTTCAGAGTTGTCGGAGGAAGGAACTCTCGAGGTTTCGCTTCAAGGAGGTAACGCTCGGTTTCCTTAGCTTTTTAATATGTTGTTATGCTGCTCGATTATAGTTTTATGTTGCCAGTTATAGTTGTTAGCTTAGTTATGCTTTAATCTTGCTTACGTTAGCGTTTTGTTAAGCTTAGTATTGTTACTTTGTATGGAGGTTTTGATCTATGTTAGGAGGCCTTAGGGAGCTTTGTTGGCCTTAGGAGTCGGAGAATAGACGGACAGTGGAGAGAAAATGAGGTTCTCCCCGAAAGACGTCTGAGCGGATGTACGGTCTCGTGATCGGACGTACGGCCCGTCGTGACCCACCAGACGTACGGCCTTGAATCGGACGTACGGCTAGAGTGTGGCAGGGAAACCCTATTTTCACCAACCGTCCCATAGCTTTTGTTTCCTTGTTATAGAGTTGTGCTTTAGTAGAAATAGAACTGATGATAGGTCTTTTCTCAGTATTCGAGGTTATGGAGCCTCAAGGAAATTATATGGAGAAGCTTTATGGCCCGGGTGAGTACAAACTTACATGGATGCTTTGTTGTTACTTTTCCTGCATTGCACGTATTTTGTATATATCAAACATGCATGTTTTGCAACTCTCATGAAATACATTTTGGAATTACGGGGAACTCTCTTTTATGAAAACGTGTGTCTGTTAACAAGATAATAATGAGACTTATAAAGCTGTGCATGTAAAAGACTGATAAGACTAATTGCATCGTAAGACATGGTACACCGGTACGTGCGGTAATAATGGCCATAGGCTTACTATACGAGTTAGTTTTATGGTCAATGTGTGCGTGTGTGGAGGCTTTGGATCCAATGACTCGTGACCAATGATGCAGCCATTCCCAATGGATGGTCACTATAGGACTGACATCATTAGCGTGTGTAATACCGGGTTGAACTCATCGTGCCGCTAGTATTACGACGGTATGTTTCAGGTAATCGTCAGAACCGGTATTGTACCACAGTCCTGTCAGATGTCATTAACCTTGTTGAGAATGGGTAATATTTCGGATAGACCATATTGTTGAACTATTACTGTTACTTATGATTATAAGCATATATTATATATATATCACCTGCATGATAACTGTCATTTCATAATGCTGCATGTGTTTTATAAATAAAAGAATCCACAAATTAATGACGGGTACGTCATGTGGATTTTTACTCACTAAGTTGTCGGACTTACCCTTGTATTATTTCTCTTTTTTCTCCATATGTACGATTATGTTATTCTAGATAGTGGATATTGTGAAGCATCCGGTTCTTATGGAGGATTCGATCAAGGAGATGCTTGAGGACTTATTACAAGCTTAAGCGGGTACTCATAGTAATTAGTACTTTTGAGTTATGTTATAGATATTAAGGCTTGATGCATGCTTGCTTGCATATTAAGGTTTAGTATGGATCCCTTGTACTAATGTATATAGTATGATTTTCGCTGCTTCGATGATCTTTGATTAGATGCTCTGGTTATATTGATTAATGTTTATAGTATTTTATTACTTCCGCTGTTTAGTATCCTTTGTTTTTGAGGAGTAGAGGTCCCGGAGGTCTTGTTCGGAGTGGAACAAGGCTTGGAGACGAACCGTTGAATTAATTACAAGTTATATGGAATGGTTAAACCACTTATATGTTTATTTATTTATTTTTTAATTTTTAGATTTACATTTTAAAATTAAATTAAAAAAAAAATATATTTTAATAAGGTCAAACGGTACTTTTGACCCTAGTTAACGATAGTTATCAAAAATTTGACGGCAGTGAGTTATTATTCATTTTCATTGACTTAGGGAATACATTTTCAAAAGAAAAAAAAAACTTAAAGAGTTTTTAATTTTAGAGGGTTGACCCAAAGAGTTATTATACATTTTCCCTATATATATATAAGCCAAATCACTCTCAAAAGTTCCTTAATATTGCGACATATGGTGTGAATCCAAATAAATGTTAAACCAATTTTTTAAGGCATAATTTGTGAACCGATTTTTTAAGAGTCAATCGGTTTTTACTTAAAAAATTGGTCATTAAATTAGCATAATTAATGACATTTAATTATATTTAAAGAGTTTTCTATATATAAATTATTCAATAAATTATGTATTATTAATGTTGGAATCAATAAGGAAACAAGAAATATATATCAAATTATTATTATTATTATTATTTATTATATATAATAGTAATACTTTAGGATTCTAAAAAAAAAAAAAAAGGTCATATATACGGAAAAGGATCCTTTCCATTTCAAAATCCCTCCATTTCCTTCATTTAGTGCATTTTGAAGGGTAATGCATTTAATGCACTACCCTAATTAAAACTCTAGGACAATATTACCCTTCAAAATACACTAAGTGAAGGAAATGGAGGGATTTTGAAATGGAAATGATCCTAATACCATATATAGATAGCGCAATTTATTGCGTTACTTATATTTGAAGAATTTTCTATATATAAATTATTCAATAAATTAAGTATTATTGATGTCAAAATCAAATAAGGAAACAAATAATACAAATCAAATTATTATGTACAATACGTCTAGGATTCTCAAAAAAAAAAAGAAAAGTCATATATATATATAATAGCCGAATCATTCTTAGAAGTACTTTAATATTGTAACGTATGGTGTCTTTTAATAGTGAATTGGTTTTTACTTAAAAAAACGGTCATTAAATTTGTGTAATTAAGGGTATTTAATTATATTTGAAGAGTTTTCCATATATAAATTATTAATAAATTAAATATTATTAATGTCCAATTCTAATAAGTAAACAAATAATACAAATCATATTCTTTTCCTCTCTCCACGTTTTCATATTTATTAAGTAGTGAATCGGTCGTTTAATATATGAATTAATACCTTAATTAAAAAACCATAATTAAAATCCAATATATGCAATTTAAAAATAAAAAATAGTAAACCATAAAATTTGTAGTGGTATATATATTTATAGACGACTCTCCTTCATTGTAAGACAGAAGCTTTCAACCAAATATTGAACTCATTCTATGCTTACCCTGCTCTCTAATTGTATCTTGCTTTGCTCTTAAGTTCGTTCTTTTCCTTCTACTCCTTCCAGTTATTACTTTTGTAAGTGTTCTCTATTGATATTTTAATAAATTTGCAATTATTAAATCTTATTGTTATTACTCCGTTATCCACTCCAATTTCAGGTGTACTCTTAAAATTTTCCTTTGTTAATTTTTTGCCTACTGATAAGTGCCGAATGTTGCACATTCAAGCCTCTTAACTCGCATATGTTAATTCCTTAGCATTATTATTTGTTTGATTTTGTGTTTTCAGGTATTTAATAAAGATGCATGAAAAACCATTAAATTTGGGTTTAAAGCACAATTTGAGTGGACCTAGAAGATATGATTAAGCTTAATCAATCACAATAGAGGATATATATGATGTGGTTAAGTTTAATCATAACAAGAAAAGGATAAAATCGGAATTTCTCCACTTGGAGTTAAAATCGGATCGGATAGAATTTTAGATTTTGAACATATCTCAGTATTTTGGCCATAACTTTCAGCTCAAATATTGGATTGAGGTGATTCCAGCGGAATTGGAAAGCTAATTCAAAATTCTACAAATCATGCTGAAATAGGATTTTCCTAAATCGGACTCCCGCTATGCCAAAATCGTCCCGCAAATGAAGGAGACAAATCTGGACGAATCCTTTTCCTACTTGTACATGGATTGACTCCTAATTCAACTAGGAGAATGAATTCCGAATTTTCTAGGATTCCTAGGGCTTCTAGGACTGGTTGCTCCCTATAAATAAGCCTCTATACTTCAAGAGAAAGGGGACTTAGTTTTAGACAGAAAATAATTCTTGGAGGCTTAGTGGATTCATGAGCGGCTAACCCCTTTGTGGGGTGTTGATGTAACCCTATCCAAGCACAATAGTTTGATTGTATTTAATTTTCAGACTTTCAATTTATGTATGTTGATTATATAACTGTGAGAACTGCTACATATGGATTTTGTTCTTAATTATTAGATGCAATTGTTCTTAAATTCTAAATCAATATTTGTGAAATTCTTATCTTGTCTTAGAAAGTATTTTACTTTTATTGAACTCAATCATTCTTATTTTCTGTGATTATGGGGATGATGGTTATATAATGGGTTTAATAGGCATATGATTAATAGGATTAAGATAGGTCATGCTTAGAGAAGACGGGTCGTACCGCATCTTAGTGATTAGGTGGACGATCAGTGCCAACCGAAGATGGGTTATGCTATTCCATTAATTGTATGAAACTTATTAAAGGGTTTTATAGTTTATGCCTAGGGAAGACGGGTCGTACGCAGATCTTAGTGGTTAGGTGGATCATCCGTGCCAATCAAGATAGATTATCCTTACTCTTTAATAAAGTAGTTTCTTGTTTAATTATAACATGCATAGAATGAATTTCTGGATTAAATCTGATTAACCATTGTTGTGCGGATAGAGGTGAAGTCAATACCCTACACTCCTTATATTTTAATTATCTTTTATTTTATGCATTTACTTTTAGTAAACAAAAACAAAACAAATCTCTTTTAATTAATTAGGTTAAATTTAGTCTTTCGAATTTAGTAACGAAACCCATACAGTCCTTGAGGTTCGACACCCTCAATATAGCCCTATCCTACAGGATTTGTTCTATTGTGAGTGGTATTTTTATTATTGATAATTTTGGTCAACAAAATTACCACATCACCTACTTTCATATTTTCTGCATATCATTATTTTTATGCATATTTTCATAAATTGTATTTTCCATTGATATTTGCATATTGCGCTTCCACCCTCTCGTTGGTATCAAAGCCATAAGAGTTGCGATCTTTGCTGACTGATAATCTCTTCTTCCAACTGCTTCAATTTGATCTTTCCACTTTGTTGTGTTCCTCTTTTTGTTGGAAACCTAACACCCCGTTAGACTTACCTTGGTTGACCTTTTAAGTCCCATCTCTTGCCTAGGTTAGGCGTTTTTGGGCATAGGTGAAGGGTTAGTTTTAGCCCAAGGTATGTGTAGTTAGGTCCCTGTTAGAAGAACATGCTTAAAAAGTGATAATTTTAACTGTTGAAAGTTTAGATTCCCATGATGTGGAGATCTACCTTGTCTGCTAGTTCTAGGTCTAGTTTACCTCCTGATGTTGTTGTTTTTTTTTTTTTTTTTTATGAGAGAAAGGATTATATTTGATAAATAAATCAAACAGAGAGTACACGCTGCTCTCTCAACAAAATATCACAGATACAATCTGGAGCTTCCTCCATCCAAATCTTATCTATGATACCCAATTTAGCCAATTTGGCCAATGTATGGGTTGCCGTATGATCGTACCAAATTATAGTACTCGCCAATTGCACGAGTCAATTGTAATAGAGTGGATGTGCAAGTGAGAGTGTCGAACCCACAGAGAATCGTGTTTGTCAAAAACCAATTTAAAACGTTTAAACTAATAATATCTTAACCTAGTCCCAATATCGAACAGGTAATATGCAGAAAATAAACTAAACTAAAATGCAATAAAATAAAGAAATAAGAATAACTAAAGTCCCTAATCCACCTCACAATAAATTAATTCACATATAAACATGCTTAGCTCACATTTATTAAACATTTATGCTACTGGGCATACTATGAGCGTTAACACATTGTTCATATTTCCGTCTATCGATGAAGCTCATATGCGTATCCTATTGTTGTCACAAATCTTGTCAAACTACCAGAGGCAAACACTGTTACAAGAGGTCACAACGGATAATGGTTCGAAGACGAATATCCGATGTATCTCCAGTTGCAACGAGTGTTGACGTTTGGCGATTTATAAACAACAATCAACACACTTTTGTCACTAAATGCATTGAAACGAATAAATAAACGCAAATCTTAAAAGGCCAGAATAATCTAAACATAAATATATATAAACAAATTAAAAGTAGAGGAATAAGAGACTAAATAAAAGTAAAATAAAACATAAATTAAATAACGACAATTTAGGAGGGCTTTACGTGGAAAATGAGAGGGTTTTGGGCCCCTAGAGCGCCTCCCAAACGTGAAAAACAAATGAATACACGAGGTCCTATTTATAGGCTGGCGGGTCGAAGTGCATTGAGCGCACTACTGCGTTCAAACGCACATATTTAATTGTGGCGAATAGGGGCACACGTTAAAGCCCAGTAAATAACTATTTGTGGCTAAAGGTGACATTGCGTTCGGGTTCACTTGGTGCATTTGCCTTTTGCTAGCCATGTTTTAATGCAATGTCTGCACAACACAAAATACTAAAAACACTAAAAATAATTAGATATTAACAATGCTAAAGGCCTAACGAATATAAATTAAGGGGTCCAAATAAGCACTTTTAGGCACCGATCAAATACCCCCAAACTTACATTTTGCTAGTCCCTTAGCAAAACAAAATGAAAAACATAATAAAAACATAAGTCCGCTTTTGTGGGAGAAACGATTGCATTTAGCGTATGCAACAAGCCTTTTAAACCCCTAGGAATTCCCTAGTGGACGAGTGAAGTCTCGTGAGGGTTTTTCAGGAATGATACCCACAAACATTTGTGCAAACATTTTATTCTCCATTATGCAAAAATATATCAATCATGGTTTAAATTCAAAAGCAAGCTTAATCAAACAAACACTATCTTCACAAATTTCAGGGAATTAACAATCAAGATACAAACATGGCATTATGAGATACAAAAATCAATTCTAGTGAAAGTGAGATTAGCACAAAAATATGGGATTTCAAAACTAATCTTTAGTCTTGTATGCTTCGACACTCAAAATTCATTGGACAACACATCAAAAACAATAACCAAGGTTCATCAAAAACTTTTTTTTTTTTTTTTTTATTGCATAACTTCATTAAGCTATCTAATTGACCCATGTATCGAGCGTTAAGTCAATGACTCCCAAACCAAATGGTTTTAGGGCATTAGGTGTAAAAACACCCCTAAGGACTTACTAACTCGAGTCAAAAAGGCTATGAAGCTTTGCTAACCACATCTAACTTCTCACTTTTTTACGCGAATACTCATTGCTTAATGAGGCAAGAGATCCGGTTACTCAGTGGAAAGCTCAAAATGATCATCATTTTTTTTTTAAAAGAACCACGGTTATCTTTCCAAACGGTTTTCCAATTGCATTCAAGCTTACAAAACTAACAAGACCAAAATCAAATTTTTATCCCACAAATTACGTACCAATTGTGCTCATGAAACTCAAATTGAACTACAATATCTCATTATGCCAAGAAAGTAACATAATTGAAAATCCCTTAATCAATGTGATCATATGTTCGTCAAATTAAACACACGAATGAAAATAAACCATGACTGAAATAAAAATGCATAATAAAAATCAAATGTGCACATAAGATAAAAATACCCCCAAACTCAAAATCTGCACTGTCCACAATGTGTTGATATAGAAAATGAAAAACATAGTGCAAGGGGTATAAAAATAAACCAAGACGTCACGAAGACGTCACGGGTGGTGGTGCAAAAGGTCCTGCTGCTGGAGGTAGTCTGTCCATGATGGCTCGGAACATCTCTCACGGACCTCAGCATCTGACGCAGCATCCCTCTCAAAATCTGCAAATCGAGATCGTACGCCCTCGATCAGGACCGTATGTCCACGAGGGTGTCCTGGAAGTGTAATAGATCTGAGCATCCGAGTGTGATACACTCCTCATCCTCGTACTCCTCAGGCTGCTCCTCCTGCTCTGCCTCTCGCTGTGGCTCAAATGCCATCTCATGCTCAGCTACCATCTCTAGAATGTCCATAGGCTCTACCTCCTACGCAGGCTCTGGCTGTAGCTGTGGTGCTGGCTCTGGTGCGGCTCTAGGCATGTGAGATAGACTCTAGCGCCACTGGATGGAGCCAAAGTATGGGCTCTCAGTGATCGGCCCATCCGCTGGTGTGCCTCTGATCCTCTTCTGTCGTAAAATGTGCATGATGAGAAAGGGGAAAGGCAATCCCCATGTCTTCGTGTGCTCCACCGTCCGATGGTGCACTCCCTCACAGAATTTTTGGATTTGACGCCAGATAATCTCAGGAATGGAACACCAGAATCCTCTGTGGAATGAGTAGAGCCGAGGAATAGGTCCCCCAGTGTCTTGTGTCCCAAACGGACACATTTTGATATACACCATATCAATGAAGAGAAGATTCTGAGGAATCTTCGTCTTGCTGGCTGCATTCCAGCGGTCATCGGCATACTGCCCCCCACACATATCGGAAACGATGTGCTCGAGTGTGAGCATAGAGGGGCACTCAAGCCAGGGGATATCCAACTCATGCGGCTACATCAGCAATGGTCACCTCCACCTCTCTTCCGTCAATGGAAGAGAAAAGTATGTCCGGTTGGTCACCGTCAATCCTCAGATGAGTGTAAAACTCTCTGACCAACCACTCATATGCAGTGGAGGCGACGGGTTTGAAAAGCCTCTTCAAACCCCGGTGCTGTAATTCCTCAACGGCCCAACTTGTGGCTTCATTGTTGGAGAACACCTATTTGATAGCAAAAGTGTTCTCCAACAAGAGCTTCTGGCTCTCCATAGATGGCCTAGCTGCAATAGCGTGGGACCCAGAAGACTGGGATGACGAACCTCGCCCTCTAGGCATGATGGAGGTTCGTTGGGGCAATCTATCGAGCACCTGGTGTGCACCCCAAAAATAAAAGGTTTAAGAACCTTGTTGAAATTAAGCCCAACCCCCTACAAAAATGAAGCATAACCAACACCAAACAATTGGGCACAATTCAAGAGTGGAATTGTGCCCAAATTTAACCAAAAAAATGAAAAAAAAAATGGAGGATTTGGAGAAATGGGTTCGGGTTTTGGGGACAAAATGGGAAATCTGGGATTTTGGGTGGCGGTGGGTACGGTGGAGAATGGCCGGCGGTGATGTCTTGGTGGTGGAGGGATGGGTGGTGGGTTGGTGGATTTTGGATTTTAGGGAGGAGAGTGACGGATAAGGGGTTTGGGGGTTTGCAATGGAAAATGGGGAGAGGAAATGTGACCTAAAAAGGTCACGTGGCCTAAAATCGAGTATGAACGTCCATAATGCGTTGACTGCATCGCTTGCAGTGCATGGGTGGGGCGCCATGCTCAAACTTATGTAAGTAAGAACGCATGCGATGAAGTGTGCATGTGTGTGGTGTGCGGTCGAACTCCCAAGGTGAGGTTGAACGCAGTGCGTGTACACGTTCGAACGTAAATGATACGTTCGAACGCATAGTGTAAATAATAATTTTTTTTTTTAAAGGGATTTACAAAAATAAAATAAAAACACAAAACGCAAAACACACCTATTTACAAACACCAAGCAAAATATTTACAGAACACGCCTACTCCACCTCCAAACTCAAAATGTCACAATGTCCACAATGTGACTGAAAATACAAAACCTAAGGGGCGGTTAAATTTAGGTATAGCATAAAAAATGCTTCTCCAAATTTGACAGGTAAACATAAAATAAAATAACTATACAGGAAAATAAAATAGCAAAAAGAAAATAAAAACCTTCCCCACTCATAAGGATGTCCAATCAATCCCTTCCATCCTTTCTTCATTAAAAGAAGATACCCCTCCGGAAGGATGTTAAGCCAGTTTATGTAGTTGTCCTTGTTTCGAGGGATCCACTTAGGAACATGGTTCCTGGATTTGTGATTTTATGCATGTGAATCCTCAAAGATTTCTACATAAGATGACTCTTCAAGACATTGAAAAGATGGAATTTGTTGTGTCTCGAGAGGGATTGTGACGAAGGAGTGAGCTTCAGTACTTACTTCCTTGTCATTGGGCCAATTTAAAATTGGCGAGGGTTCAAACTGCTCCTTCTTTTCTTCTTCTCCATTCTCAGTCCGCATCTCAGGAGTGGGATCCAATAAAGCCTTAGCTTGCTCATGTACCAAGTCAAGGTCCAAATCAAACTTAAATTGAGCAAAGCTCTCTTCCAAAGGATCCTCCAGAATAGGCTCACTAAACCTAACAGCTTGCTCGAGGAACTCGTCCAGATCATATTCAAGATCATATTCAATTTGATCAAAACAATCTCCTGATGGATCCTCAAGACTAGGCTCACTAAAAGTATCAACATGATCAAGCAGCCTATCTAAGTCATCTCTATCTGGAGCCAAGTGTTCCATCTCAGGATCCTCTAAACTACACTCACTTAAACAACAATCAACACAATTTTTGTCACTAAAACTGAGTTGAAACGAATAAACATAAATTAAACGACGGAATAAGCATTAAACTAAGCATAAAAACATGAATATAAATAAATAGTGAGGCTTCATTTTCAACCTTAGTTGAAGATTAGCCTATAATCATAACAAGAAACACGAGAAAATGAAAATAAAGCATTAATAAAATTAAACTATACAAGATTTGACGTTTAGAGGAGCTTAAGACTACCAAATAGGGGAGTCCTAACTCCCGAGGCGCCTCCAAGCGTCCTCCCAGCATCTGGGTTCATTTACAAAAGAAATGGAGGTATTTATAGGCTAATTTTAGGGTTTCAGCGCTGCCAGGTCAGCTAAGTGTGCTCAATCGTACAGAGGTGCGATCGATCGACTCGTGCATGAATTTCTGCATTGGATGGGCACAATTGTGCTCGATCACAAAATGTGCGCTCGAGTGCACATACTTTAGAATTGGCCAAATCTTGTGAAATGTGATTTTGTAGTTCTTGAGTTAGCTTTCCAAAGACATCAAGATCACCCCAATCGGAGTTCTACAACTCTAGATATGGCCGTTTTGGTGGGAGTCATTTGGTGCGAATCATCGCTCGACTCAATTTTGCCACCAAAGCTCCCCAAACTGTTTTAAGCCCCAAATCTAATGGCATTAGCCCCAAATGTAACTTAACAACCTGCAAAACACTAAAACACCAAAACTAACCAAAACATTAGAAATTAACAAAGCTAAGAGCTTAACAAACATAAGTTAAGGGAGGTCAAATATACAATATTTAGCACCGATCAAATATCCCCAAACTTACATTTTGCTAGTCCCTTAGCAAAAAAAAAAAATGAAAACATAATGAAAATAATAAACATAAATCCGCTTTTGTGGGAGAAACGATTGCATTTAACATATGCAACAAGCCTTTTAAATCCCTAGGCATCCCTAGTGGAGGAGTGAAGTCTCGTAAGGGTTTTCCAGAAATGATACCCACAAACAATTATTGGCACTATGTTATTAAAGGACAAAGCCCTTCACACAAACACATGATTCATACATCATTAGCAAATTTAACATGTTGAACATACAAACTACATCATCCAGGCATCCCAACATCATTTCACTCAAGCTTGAAAAATTGAGACAACACATGTTCCATAAAGTGCAAAGTGTGCTAACACAAGATCATGGGGCTTCAATTATTCTCAAGACGTGTATCACTAAAAATCATAGGAAATGCAATGTGATTAAAATAACTGAGGCTTGAATTGAAAAATGTAATATATATATTTTTTTGTGTAGGCTGTGCAATGCTGACTCCCTTAAACTTCTAAATGATCTATGTAACGAGTGTTGGGCCAGTGACTCCCAAACCAGGCGGTTTTAGGGCACTAGATGTAGAGACATCCCTAAGGGCTTAATTACTCAAGTCAAAAAGAGTTACGAAACCTAACTAGCCAAACAATATTTTAACTGGAATTTCTCATCTTTTGACTTGAACACTCATTGCTTGGCCAGGCAAGAGGTCTGGTTACTCAAAGAGAAGTTCAACTTATAATTTTTATTTATTTATTTTTATTAAAGCCAAGGTTTATCATCACACATCGCATCAATCTACAAATCTCAAGAAAAACACTCCTCAAGTCTAATTTCATACCCCATAGACCATATGCTAGTGTGCATGTGAAATAACAGTCAAACAAGTGGAGTCTTTCTAATCCAACACATGAATAAAAAATCGGGATTTATAATGATATGCACTATTCAAACAAGTTAAACACACTAATGACATGCAATCCACAGTTACAATGTAAGTTGCCCAAATAACAACATAGCAACAAAAAGAAAAAAATTTATATACAGACAAAAACAAATATATACAGACAAAAACAAGTAAAACAACAAATAAAACAAACAGACAGACAAACGAAATGTTTGTCCACACCCCTAAACTTAAATGACACATTGTCCCCAATGTGATAAGAAATACATTACAGTGGGATGAGTAACCGAAGAGTGCAAAGTCCAAGGCGTCCCTCGAACTTGAACATCAGAACACCTGTCAAAAACTAACAGAAATCTTTTTCTCAAGGATCAAACATCAAATGGTTAATTGCTGTTAGAAACTGAATAAAATAAAAATAAAATGACAAGAAATAAAATAACAAAAAAGAAAATAAATAAAAAATGCAGTGTGGAAAATAAAAAAAATAAAAAAAAATTACCGCACCTTCCCCGTTCATATAGGTGTCCAACCAATCCCTTCCATCATTTCTTCTTAAGAATTTGATACCCCTCTGGAAGGACGTTCCGCCATCTTATGTAGCAAATTTGCTTGCTTCGAAAGATTTTCTTGGTATGTCTATTCCTATATTTGCACCTATCTATGCGTGATACCTTGAAAATCTCCACATAAGATGGCCTTTCGAGACACTGAAAAAATGATGCTTGTGGTACATGTAGTGTCTCGAGAGGGATTGTGATTAAAGAGTGAACTTCAGTACTCACTTCCTTGTCATTGGACCAATTTAAAATTGGCGGGGGCTCAATCTGCTCCTCCATTTCTTCTTCCCCATTCTCAGTCCGCATCTCAAGAATGGGATCTAATAAGGCCTTAGCTTGCTCATGTATTATGTCAATATCCAAATCAAACTCAAATTGAGCAAAGCTCTTTTCCAAAGGATCCTCAAGGCTTGGCTCACAAAAAATCTCCTCTACAACTTCTTCACTCTCAAATGTGGTGGTGGCTTGGACATGCTCATGATGAGGATCGCTGGGGCAATCCTCATCAATCATGTACTACCCTCTCACCATTTTTTGACTTTGAAATTCTTCTTCCTCAATTCTATTGAATTCAGCAACTAGATGACCAAACTGTCCTTCCAACCTTGTAACTGCTTCAGTGTTTGCCACAGTGGCATCTATGATTTCTTGACAAGGTTGGTTGATTGTTTTCCTAAATGCCTCGAGTGAGTCTTCTAATGATTGTTCTTGTGATGCAGGAATGGTAGGTTGGCCAACTAATTCCATGAATTCCTTAAGAGTTTCTTCCAAAGAAAATTTCTTAGGAGGATAGTCATATGATGAAGGATCGGAAAATGGATTATCAAACTGCAGATAATCAAGATGGTGCAGTTTGTCAACTTAGGGAGCATAATTTTCTGTAGCATGAGCATGCCACAAAAAATCAGAATGGTTGCTCCAGTTTGGGTTATAAAAATTTGAATTTGATTCAAACCCAAGATTGGAGAAATTGGTGTTCATCTGCTCATGTGAAAAATTAGAAAATTGTCTCCAATGTGGATAATCACCTAAACTATGGTAAGAGTTAGAGCAGTGTGAACATGGTTCATGTGGGTAAAAATTGGTAGGATTTAGTGTCTTACAACTAGGGGAAACATCAAAATTATTGAATGGAAGACTCATGCTTCCCCCAAATAGTTCAAAATATCCCACATGAAACAATAACAACAAAAATAAAATAAACAAAAACTAACAAAAATAAACTAAAGAAATAACTAATAAATAAACTAACAAAACAACAAACTAATTAAACCAAAAATAAAAAATAAAAATAAACTAACTAAAACTAAAAAAGCAAATAAATAAATAAAAACAGGCAGAATAAATAAATAATTAAAGAAAAACTAATAATTAAATGACACAATAAAAAAAAGAAAAGAAAATTGAAGCACATACACTGCCTCGGGTTTGTTGGTGCAGTCAGCAGAGATGCGCTCGAGCGCAGGACAATAAGATCAATTGCAGACACATAGACATGTAGAAATGTAGCAGTTTGTGCACATGCATTCGATCACAACAGAGGTACGATCGATCGCACAAAGACCATGGTTCATCGTAAAGGCGTGTTTCGCATGCAATCAGGTACTAGGCGTAGCGCAGTAACGGAACAGCCGAATAGGCTCTGGCGCTCATTCAAGAATCAAAAGTATTGATCGCACTATCACAGACTAAACTTTCAGAAACTCGAAACTAAACTAAAAATTGCAAAAACAAACATTAATCTAATTTTTTTGGATTTTTTTCTATACAAAGCATAAATAAATAAAATAATTGCCGAAATTAAAATAACTAGTAGAAAGATAAAATTAATCTAAGCATAAAATAAAATCCAACAAAACACCGATTCCCCGGCAATGGCGTCAAAATTTGGTCGTACCAAAAATAGTACTCACCAATTGCACGAGTCATTTGTAATAAAGTGGTTGTGCAAGTGCGAGTGTCGAACCCACAGAGAATCGCGTTTGTGTGAATTAATTCTATGTCTAAACTAATATTACCTTTACCTAGTCCCAAAATCAAACATGTGGCATGCAGTAAATATAAACTAAATTAAATGCTTAAAAATAAAGAAGTAAAAATACTAAGGCCTAGAATCCACCTCACCACAATTAATTAACATATAATCATGTTAGTTCATGCTTCCAAACGACTATGGTACAAGGCATACTTTGAGCGCTAACACTTTGTTCATACTTTTGTCTATTGATAAAGCACATATGCATATCCTATTGTTGCTATAAAATCTTGTCGAACTAATCGATGCAAACATTATTTTAAAAGTCACAATGGATATTGGTCTGAAGACGAATCATCCAATGTACCTCCGGTTGCAACGAGTATTGACGTTTAACGATTTGTAAACAACAATTAACACAATTTTTGTCACTAAAACTGAGTTGAAACGAATAAACATAAAATTAAACGATGGAATAAGCATTAAACTAAGCATAAAAACATGAACATAAATAAATGGTGAGGTTTCATCTTCAACCTTAGTTGAAGATTAGCCTATAATCATAACAAGAAACAAGAGAAAATGAAAAGAAAGCATTAATAAAATTAAACTATACAAAGATTTGACATTTAGAGGAGCTCAAGATTGCCAAACAGGGGAGTCCTAGCTCCCAAAGGCGCCTCCAAGCGTCCTCCCAGCGTCTGGGTTCGTTTACAAAAGAAATGGGGGTATTTATAGGCTAATTTTAGGGTTTTAGCGCTGCTAAGTCAGCTAAGTGTGCTCGATCGCACAGAGGTGCGATCGATCACACTTGTGCATGAATTTTTACATTGGATGGGCACAATTGTGCTCGATCACAAAACGTGCGCTCGAGCGCACATACTTCAGAATTGGCCAAATCTTATGAAATATGATTTTGTAGTTGTTCGAGTTAGCTGTCCAAAGACACCAAGATCACCCCAATCGGAGTTTTACAACTCTAGATATGACCATTTTGGTGGGAGTCGTCGGGTGCGAATCATTGCTTGACTCAATTTTGCTGTCAAAGCTCCCCGAACTGTTTTAAGCTCCAAATTTAATGGCATTAGCCCCAAATGCAACTTAGCAACCTGCAAAACACTAAAACACCAAAACTAACCAAAACATTAGAAATTAACAAAGCTAAGAGCTTAACAGACATAAGTTAAGGGGGGGTCAAATATACAATATTTGACACCGATCAATTGATGCTTTTACTGTTCAAGATTGATGCCCTCTTGTCTGCCAACTCCACAGTACCACAAACAATTTACTTTCATTGTTTTATTTTCTGATTGTAATTTTCTTTTCTTGTAACTGTTGTAATATGGAGCAGGCTTTTTCTTGAAAACTTTATCAGATTTCTTCCTATTCTTTCGAGAGAGAGCAATATGAGGCAATCCAAATTGTTCACAGAAATTACCCATTTCATATTTTGCTTTTCTAACAGTTTTTAATTGTTGTCTTATCATTATATATATATATATATATATTTTATCAATACACATTTTTATACCAGTTTCTTAACAATAGAAAACAAGTCACCATAATTAAGGTTATCATATTCTATTAAATCAGTAGTGGAATTAATAAGTTCATCTTTAACTTTGTGAGCAAATAATAAAGGTAATCTATCAATAAATTTTTCTTTTCAATAAGGTTTACTCTTCAAATCAAGAGCATGTGTAGGCAGTTGTCACTTTGAGGTCTAGGAAACGAGTGGACAATCAAATGGTGGACCCAAAAGTAGACCATGCTGAAGAAGAAGCAGACTATGTTGAGTGATTGTACCAAATTTAGTACTCACAATAGAATGAACCGAAGTTTGTATAGTGTTGCGCAAGTACGTGTTCATATCCACAGAGAACCATGATTGTTTACAAATCAATTTTAAATCTAAACTAGTATTATTTTAACCTAGCTCCAAGTGGGTGTTTGTGTAACAAGGGAAACATAAGCTAATTTACTTGCAGTTAAATGAACAAAAGAACTACTAAGGTTAAGGATTCCACCTCACCAAATTAGAAATGCTAATTAAAGACACTAAGCTACTTATTCCGTCTATTGATTGAAACAAAACTTAATCTATCGTGCATATCGAAGGATTCAAAGAATCTGTCCCTTTGACAAAAGACAAACCATAAATGATTTAGGCCAAAGGATCCAAAGTGAATGTAACTTAACACAAACTACAATGGATAAATGACCATAAATCGAAGGATGAAATGTATCCATCAGACGAAAAATTAAGAATAAACGACTATGGCACAATCATACTTGATTTTGTCACTAAACCAAATAGAAACGATAAAGTTATATTAAAGACAGAATTAATGTGAATAACAAGCATGAAAATCAATGGTGAGGCTTCATCCTCAACCTTAGTTGAGGATTTAGCCTCCCATATAAAAGGGAGACAAGAACAAATTAAAACAAGACATTAAATTAAAACAAGTAAATAATGGTGACAATTAAAATGGGTAGAGAGTGCCAAGCAGGGGCAAAAACTATTAGAAAACGCCTATGAAAATGTAGCTCTCAAAAATTTACACAAGTGTCTTATTTATAGAAAACTAGTGTGCTGCTAGGTCAGAGGGGTACATTCGATTGCAGGCTGTGCGCTTAAGCGCAAGGATGAATGCGATCGATCGTTGATGTCGCAATCGAACCCTCGTAACTGCTCCAGAATCCCCATGGCACAAGGCTAGAAATGATGGAGGCTAGGGCCAGCTTAGGCAACCACGCGAGATGCGGGCCCACATGGAATGCGAATCGATCTTGCCTCCTGCGTTTGACCACAGTGCGCTCAATCACATTATCCTTCGTTCGATCACACTGGCAAGAACTCCAAACTTCTCTCCAAGTCAATTTCGCCCTTTATAGCTGTGTATTGACTGCAATGACCTGCAGCACCATAAAATACTAAAACAACACAAAATATTAGTTAATAACAAAACTAAGAGCCTAACAAACATAAGTTAAGGGGTCAAATATCAATATTTGGCATTGATCATTGAGCGAGAAGCAAACCTCACTGGGAAAGAAGGTTAAGAAGGTAAAGAGGGCGACAACAAGAAGGAAGGAGATGTTGAGCCATCTATAGTCACCCCAACTGTTAAGGAACCTTCTAGGTCGTTTGTACCTAAAGCGCCTTATCCTAAAAGACTACAAGCGCCTAAGAAAGGAGGGAAGAAAGAGGACATTCTGGAGGTGTTCAAACAAGTCCAAATCAATATTCCATTCTTGGACACCATCCAGCAAATACCTTTATATGCCAAGTTCTTGAAGGACTTGATTACAGTGAAGAGGAAGATGAATGTCCCGAAGAAGGCATTCATGACTGAGTAGATCAGTTCAATCCTGCAATGCAAGTTACCATCAAGTACAAGGACCCTGGTTGTCCAACAATCACTTGCATGATAGGAATGAATCAGATTGAGAGGGCACTATTAGATCTGGGAGCCAGTTTTAATTTGCTGCCCTACTCAGTCTATGTGCAGTTAGGGCTAGTAGAGCTGAAGCCTATATCCATGACATTGCAATTGGCTAATTAAAGTGGACAAATTTTATTTTCTCATGGATTTTATTATGCTGGACATTAAACTGGTTAAGATCATAGGGAGTGAGATACCGATAATTTTAGGGCGACCATTTTTAGCTACGGCTAACACCCTAATCAATTGTAGGTCAAAGGTGATGAAGATGAGTTTCGGGAATATATCAGTGGAATTAAATATTTTTCACATTAGAACACAACCACTGGAGTATGATGAAGTGCATCAAGTGTGCCTAATTGATGATATTATTGATGAAGTTGTTGAAGAATCTATCATTGAGGACCCCTTGGAGGCATGTTTTGCTCAGTTCGGAGAGGATCTAGATTTGGACAAGTTAATTCAGCAAGCAGATGCACTTTTGGAGACTGCTCCTCTAGTGAGTAGTGAGAAGGAGGAGACAGCAGTGCCTGATCCCTCAAAGAAGGAACTTAAGCCTTTACCAGATAGTCTTAAGTATAAGTTCTTAGGTCCAGCTGATTCTTTACCTGTGATTATAGCTTCTGACTTGATTGATGCTCAAGAGGAGAAATTGTTGGATGTTTTAAGAGAGCATAAGGAAGCTATTGGCTGTACAATTGAAGATATCAAAGGAATCAGGCCCCCCTCGTTGGTAATGCATAAGATACATCTTAAGGAGAATTCCAAACCTACGAGGAAACCACAGAGAAGGCTCAACCCAACAATGCAAGAGGCTGTGAGAACGGAAGTGATTAATTT
The DNA here is from genome assembly GCA_013348765.1 of Carpinus viminea. Taxonomy (NCBI): domain Eukaryota; kingdom Viridiplantae; phylum Streptophyta; class Magnoliopsida; order Fagales; family Betulaceae; genus Carpinus; species Carpinus viminea. The sequence goes on along the minus strand of CP054667.1, from coordinate 37,565,221 downwards.
GTTAGATGTAGGGATCATCTATCCAATCTCTGATAGCAAGTGGGTGAGCCTGATACATGTTGTGCATGATAAGAGTCAAATATTGCATCTTTGGACCCCTTAATTTACATTAGTTAATCTTTTAGCTGTGTCGTTATCTAACGCTTTGTGTTAGATTTGTGTTTTAGTATTTTGTAGGTTGTTGAAGAGAAACTGCAGCTTAAATGGAGAAAATTGCAAAGTCTTGGAATAAAGCATAGTTTGAGAAGACCTAGAAGATGTGGTTAAGTTTGACCAAATCAAAGGAAGAATAAAATCGAAATTTTCCTAAATGAAGATAAATTCGGATTGGATTCAAATTCAGATTCTACACATGTTTCAGTGTTTTGACCATAACTTTATTCTCAAATATCTGGTTGAGGTGATGCAAATGGTAGTGGAAAGCTCATTCAAAATTCTACAATTTATTGTGAAATAGGATTTTCCTAATTCGGATGTTTACTTTGCCAAAATCGTCCCGTAATATGAGAATGCAAATTTGAGCGAATCTTATCTAGATTTCAGACTTCTAACTAGACAAGGAGACTGACCTCCGAATTATCTAGATTTACTTAGGCTTCTAGGACTTTTCTAAGCCTATAAATAGACATCTTTGCATTCAAGAAAATATATACAAGCCTGGAGACAAAAATTCACAGCTTCTCTTTAGTTTAGTTTTTTTTTTTTTTTTTTGTAGTTTAGGATTTTTTTTTTTATGTTGGGCTAACCTCCAATTAAGGTTGGGGATGAAGCCTCACCGTTGAAGAACAACAGTACTTTCATGTAAGTTTTTATTGTCTGATTTTATAATTTAATATTTTAATTGTTTTACTTTTTTTCAATGTGTGGAATGATTCTTGGATATCTTGTTGTGATTCATGGATACACTTGATGATTTAGAATAATTGCACATAATTGATTTGTTCTTCGGATACATTTGGTGTTTCAATAAAATTTGGATTCCTTTTGTGATTTGAATGAGAAATGGATACATGAGATGATTTTGATTAAGTCTTTGAAGTATAGTAAAACATACATAAAATTTAATTCGTAAGAACTTCGGATTAATATTGATGAACATGAAGTATGTGTTGTGTTGATTTGGTGAGTGTGGATTCTACATCCTTAGTACTTTATCTTTTGTTTTTATTTTATTTATTTTATGTTTAGTCTTTTAGTTTTCAAAAACCCCCAATCAAAACCCTTTTGGAACTAGATTAGGATTAACTTAGCTTAGATATAAATTGATATTTCAAGAATACAATTCCTAGTGGGTTCGACCTCGCACTTGCAAACCATTATATTGCAAATGATTCGTGCACTTGCGAGTACAATAAATTTGTACAACAGTGCCTAGCGAGCTAGATAAACGATAGTGAAGAACAAGGACAACGAGTTGGTGCCGACTTGTATTCAATCTAGATGAAGAGTTTGTATAGACTAACATAAATTGAATACTGCCACTAGGAAAGATCATTTTCCACTTCCATTTATTGATCAAATGGTAAAGCATTTAGCTAGGCACAATTATTATTGCTTATTGGATGGTTATTTTGGTTATAACTAAGTCCTTGTGGACCCAAGATCAGGAGAAGACAACATTTACCTGTCCTTTTAGGACATTTGCCTACCGTCACATGCCTTTTAAGCTATGCAATGCACCTGCTACTTTTTAGCGATGCATGATCAGCATATTCTCCAACATGGTAGAGCGATTTATGGAGATCTTCATGGATGACTTTTCTGTCTTCGGTTCAACTTTTTAAGAGTGTGTGCACCGTCTCACATTGGTTTTAGTGTGGTGCAAAGAGAAGAACCTGGTGCTTAATTAGGAGAAGTGCCGTTTTATGGTCAAACAAAGGATTGTACTAGGGCATGTCATATCTCACCAGGGGATTAAGGTTGACAGAGCAAAGGTGGACCTGATTTCCAACCTTCCTCCCCCACGTACGGTGAAGGAAATCCGCTCCTTCTGGGCCATGCAGGGTTTTATAGGTGATTTATCAAGGATTTTGGCAAGATTGCCAAGCCCTTGTGCAAGTTGATGGCCAAAGAGACCCCGTTTTTATTTGATGAGGAGTGTATGAAAGCATTCAAGGCTCTGAAGAAGATTCTGACGTCCACACCTATTATTCGGCCACCCAATTGGGGTGTCCCATTTGAGATTATGTGTGTCGCTTTAGATTGTGCTGTTGGAGCTATTCTGGGGCAACGTGTTGATAAACTCCCCATGTCATCTACTATGCGAGTAGGACTTTGAACGATGCACAACTCAATCATTCAACCACTAAGAAGGAGTTGTTAGCAGTTATTTTTGCACTAGATAAGTTTAAATCCTATTTGTTAGGATCTAAAATCATCATCTACTCGAATCACATAGCATTGAGGTATCTTTTTTCCAAAAAAGATACTAAATCTCGCTTGATCTGATGGATTTTGTTATTGCAAGAGTTCGACATAGAGATTCGGGATAAGAAGGGTTCCAAAAATGTGGTGGTGGAACATTTGTCTAGATTGACCGTGGATATCACCAAGGACGTGATCGGTGCCTAAAAGTGCTTATTTGGACCCCTTAATTTATATTCGTTAGGCCTTTAGCATTGTTAATATCTAATTATTTTTAGTGTTTTTAGTATTTTGTGTTGTGCAGGACATTGCATTAAAACATGGCTAGTAAAGGGCAAAGTGTACTTAAAGAGAAGAAGTTGATTAAGTGCGTTCGAGCGTGCGCTCAACGCATGCACGCATGGTGCAGCACGGACGCGCGCAGCAACCACGGTCGAACGCATTCCCAGCCGGCCCTAGCGGTTATTTGCGTTCGAACGCAAGGGACTCGTTCGAACGCACGCCTGCTAGCAATTAAAGAATTTGCAATCGAGCACGCCGTGCGTGCTCGACCACAAATAATCGGCGTTCAATACGTAGTGCGCTCAACGCACTCGGACTGCCACCTATAAATAGGACCTCATGTATTCTTTTTGTTTTTCACGTTTGGGAGGCACCCCTAGGGCCTCAAGCCCTCTGCTTTCCATCAGAATCCTCATAAATTGTCATTTATTTAATCTATGTTTTATTTTACTTTAATTTAGTCTCTTATTCCCTTCACTTTAATTTATTTATATACATTTATGTTTAGTTCGTATTATTCGTCTTTTAAGATTCATGTTTATTCGTTTCAATGCATTTTAGTGACAAAAGTGTATTGATTGTTGTTTACAAATTGCCAAGCGTCAACACTTTCAGCAACCGGAGATACATCGGATATTCATCTTCGACCATTATCCGTTGTGACCTCTTGTAGATGTTTGCCTCGATAGTAGTTTGACAAGATTGTGTAGCAAAATAGGATATACATATGTACTTTATCGATGACGGAAATATGAACAATGTGTTAACGCTCAGAGTATGCCTTGTAGCATAACTGTTTAATAAATATGAGCTAAGCATGTTTATATGTGAATTAATTAATTGTGAGGTGGATTAGGGACTTTAGTTATTTTATTTCTTTATTTTAATGCATTTTTAGTTTAGTTTATTTTCTTGCGTTACTGTTGATATTGGGACTAGGTTAAGATAACATTAGTTTAGGCATTTTAAAGTTGGTTTTGACAAACACGATTCTCTGTGGGTTCGACTCTGCACTTGCACGCCACATTACTACAATCGACTTGTGCAATTGGCAAGTACAATTAAATCAGACATCAAATTTTGGCGCGCCGTTTGTTGAAATTGATTTTTTATTGCTTAGATTAATTTTATCTTTCTACTAGTTATTTTAATTGTGCAATTATTTTATTTTGTTTTGTGCTTTTGTATAGATAAAATCTAAAATCCAAAAAAATTATAAAAATTTTTAAAAATATATATATATTAAGCGTTTTGTTTACTTTTTTAGTTTCGCTCAGTTCGAAAATCAGCGCCGACAGTGTCGAACGCAGCTTCTTGCGGTCGAACGCACTACCGCTTATTCCAAAGATCGTTCGCTCACGCGAACGCCCATCACGCCTCTGCGTAGCACGGCCTCGAGAGACGCAGTGCGTTCTGCGTTCGAACGCACTCGCAAAACTGCCACATCTTTGCTGCCGAACGTTTAGTTTTAATTTTGTTCGATTTAATTTTATTAGCTTTTTAGTTTTTGTTTTTAATTTCTGTTGAGTTGCTGGAAAATCAGGCGCAGGCGGTCGAACGCACTTGTGCCTATTCCAGCCGATCATACCTGCTCGACTGACACGCCTCTGCGTGGCGCGCGCCTGTTCAAGTACGCAGGTGCGGTAATGTTCGAACGCCCTGTTGCGTTGACGCATCGCCACATTTGTGCATCTATCGAACGACTGACTTGCGCCGAGTGCACCTCATTCTTCGCAGCAACATACCCGAGGCGTATGTGATCTGCTTTCATTTTTTTTTGAATTATTAGTTTTGAATTATTTATTATCCCTGTTTTTATTTGTTGTTTTTAGTTTTTGTTAGATTAAATTTATTTTTATTTGTTTGATTAGTTTAATATGTTGTTAGTTTAAATTAGTTTATTGTTAATTAGTTTAATATTTTGTTAGTTTATTTATTAATTTGTTTAGTTTATTTTTATTAGTTGTAGTATTTTTATTTTTCTTAATTGATATTGTTTCATGTGGGATATTTTGAACTATTTGGGTGAAGCATGTGTCTTCCGTTTAATATTTATGATGTTTCCCCTATCACTTTGCACCCACATGAACCATGTTCACACTGCTCCAGCCATCACCATAGTTTAGGTGATTGTCCACACTAGGGACAATTTCCTAATTTTTTTTCAAATGAGTAGTTGAACACCAATTTCTCCAGCCCTGAGTTTGAATCAAATTCAAATCTTTATTACCTAGACTGGAGCAACTATTTTTTTTTATTTTTCCGCACCGCTTTTTGATTTATTTTCTTTTTGTTATTTTATTTTTCTGTATATATTTTATGTGTTTCAGTTTCTAACAGCAATTAACCTTTGATGTTTGATCTTTGAGAAGAAAAGATTGCTGTTAGTTTTTGACAGGTGTTTGATGTTTAAGTTTGGGGGACGCCTTGGACTTTGCACATCTGGTTCCTCATCCTTGTAATGTATTTCTTGCCACATTTGGGACAATGTGTCATTTAAGTTTAGTGTGGACAAACATTCTCTGTCTTTTTGTTTGTTTTATTTTATTTGTTTGTTTTGTTTTTGCATGTATATATTTGATTTTGCCATGTATATAAAATTTTTTCTTTTTGTTTGTTACTATGTTGTTGATTGGTCATGACTTACATCGTAACTGTGGATTGCATGTCATTGGTTTGTTTAACTTGTTTGAACATTGCCTATCATTAGAAATCACAGTTTTGATTCATGTGTTGGATTAGAGACTTACTTGTTTAATTGATATTTCACATGCACACTAGCAGTAGGGTCTGTGAGGTTTGAGATTTGACTTTGAAGTGTGTCTTGAAATTTTTAGGTTTTTGCGATGTGATGATGAAAACCTTGGCTTTAATAAAAAAAATCAATCAAAATCATAATAAAGTGAATTTTTCATTGAGTAACCGGACCTCTTGCCTGGCCAAGCAATGAGTGTTCGCGTCAAAAGATGAGAAATTGCTGTTAAAAATTGTATGGCTAGTTAGGCTTCTTAACTCTTTTTGACTTGAGTAATTAAGCCCTTAGGGATGTCTCTACATCTAGTGCCCTAAAACCGCTTTGGTTTGGGAGTCACCGCCCAACGCCGTTACATAGGTCATTTAGAAGTTTAAGGAAGTCAACATTGCACAGCCTACACAAAAAAATTGCATCTTTCAATTTAAGCCTTGGTTGTATTTATCACATTGTTTTTCCTTTGAATTTTGGGATACACGTCTTTGGAGAGTAATTGAAACCTCATGATCTTATTGTTAGTTCACTTTGCACATTATGGAGCACGTGTTGTCTCAATTTTCCAACTTTGAATGAAAAGATGTTTGGATGCTTGATGATGTGGTTCATATGTTTAACATGTTAAATCTACTAATGATGTATGAACCATGTGTTTAAGTGTTGGGCTTTGTCCATTAAGAACATAGTACCAATAATTGTTTGTGGGTGTCATTCCTGAAAAACCCTTACGAGACTTCACTCGTCCTCTAGGGAACTCCTAGAGGTTTAAAAGGCTTGTTGCATGCGCTCAATGCAATCGTTCTCCCACCAGCGGACTTATGTTTTATTGTGTTTTCGTTTTGTTTTGCTAAGGGACTAGCAAAATGTAAGTTTAGTATTTGATCGGTGCCTAAAAGTGCTTATTTGGACCCCTTAATTTATATTCGTTAGCCCTTTAACATTGTTAATATCTAATTATTTTTAGTGTTTTTAGTATTTTGTGTTGTGCAGGACATTGCATTAAAACATGGCTAGTAAAGGGCAAAGTGTACTTAAAGAGAAGAAGCTGATTCTGCCCAAGTGCGTTCGAACGCACTTGGGTGCGTTCGAACGCATGCACGCATGGCGCAGCACGGACGCGCGCAGCAACCACGGTCGAACGCATGCCCAGCCGGCCCTAGTGGTTATCTCATGTCAACACAATGGACTCTGCTCAACGCACGCCTCGCCCTAGCCGCCATTAAAGCAGCTATTTGCGATCGAACGCACGCGCGTGCGCCACAATAACTGGTGCGCTCGAACGCAGTAGTGCGTTCGAACGCACTCCTGACTCCTATAAATAGGACCTCGTGTATTCTTTTGTTTTTCACGTTTGGGAGGCGCCTAGGGCCTCAAGCCCTCTGTTTTCATCAGAAATCCCTCCTAAATTGTCATTTATTTAATCTATGTTTTATTTTACTTTAATTTAGTCTCTTATTCCCTTCACTTTAATTTATTTATATACATTTATGTTTAGTTCGTATTATTCTGTCTTTTAAGATTCATGTTTATTCGTTTCAATGCATTTTAGTGACAAAAGTGTATTGATTGTTGTTTACAAATCGCCAAACGTCAACACTCGTTGCAACCGGAGATACATCGGATATTCGTCTTCGGACCATTATCCGTTGTGACCTCTTGTAACAGTGTTTGCCTCGAGTAGTTTGACAAGATTGTGTAGCAACAATAGGATATACATATGTACTTTATCGATAGACGGAAATATGAACAATGTGTTAACGCTCAGAGTATGCCTTGTAGCATAACTGTTTAATAAATATGAGCTAAGCATGTTTATATGTGAATTAATTAATTGTGAGGTGGATTAGGGACTTTAGTTATTTTATTTCTTTATTTTAATGCATTTTTAGTTTAGTTTATTTTCTGCACGTTACCTGTTCGATATTGGGACTAGGTTAAGATAACATTAGTTTAGGCATTTTAAAGTTGGTTTTTGACAAACACGATTCTCTGTGGGTTCGACCTCGCACTTGCACAGCCACATTACTACAATCGACTCGTGCAATTGGCGAGTACAATTAAATCTGTACATCAGGACGCCACTCTTATTTTTGACACCTTTCCTGATGAGCGATTGATGCACATTGCTCACAATCCTACACCATGGTTTGCTAATATAGTGAATTATCTTGTCACCAGCCAAATGCCTTTGCATTGGGGCAACAAGATAAGCTCAAATTTTTGTCCATGGTGAAGACCTTTTTTCTGGGATGATCCTTATCTGTTCAAGTATTGACCTATCCAGATCATTAGGAGGTGTATATCTGAGCATGATCAATCCAATGTCATCTCCTTTTGCCATGATCAGGCACGTGGAGGCCATTTTAGTGCAAAGAAGACCGTTGTAAAAATTTTGCAGTGTGCATTTTACTGGCCTACCCTTTTTAGAGACATTCATGCTCATTGCATATCTTTTGAGCACTATCAGAAGCTAGGGAATATTTCTAGGAGGAATATGATGCCCCTCAATCCCATTTTGATTGTTGAGATTTTTGATGTGTGGGGCATTGAATTCATGGGACCTTTCCTGAACTCTTTTGGGTTTCTATACATCTTGGTTGCTGTGGACTATGTATCCAAGTGGGTGGAAGTAGCTGCATGAAAGACCAATGACCATAGAGTTGTGGTCAAATTTTTGAAAGATACTATATTTGCTCGTTTTGGTACGCCTAGAGCAATTATTAGTGATAGTGGTAAGCACTTCTGCAACTGAATTTTTGAGCAGTTGATGAAGAAGTATTTCATCACACACAAGGTTGCCACTCCATATCACCCACATACAAGTGGATAGGTTGAATTTTCAAATCAAGAGATCAAACATATTGTGGAAAAGATTGTGAACCCCAATAGAAAAGATTAGTCTTTGTGATTGAATGATGCACTATGGGCTTATAGGATAGCATTTAAAACTCTGATTGGGATGTCACCCTATCAGCTTGTGTACGGGAAGGCGTGTCATCTTCCCGTCGAGTTGGAGCACACTAGGCCATCAAGCAGCTAAACTTCAATCTTTTAAAGGCTAGTTCACAAAGGAAGCTCCAACTCATTAAATTAGAGGAGCTAAGGAATGATGCTTATGATTGTATGAGGAAGTACAAGGCACACATAAAGAAGGTTCACGACCAGAGCATTTTGAGGAGATCTTTCGAGACTGGTCAGAAAGTCCTTCTTTACAATTCTTATCTACATTTATTCCTAGGCAAGCTAAAATCTCAATGGACTGGCCCATTTATCATTAGGACAATATTTCCTCATGGCGCCATCGAGATTGAGGATCCCAGGAATGGTAACACCTTTAAGGTGAATGGACAACGATTAAAACAGTTCTTGGAATTGAGGAGTTTTGAGGTGGAGACGACTCTATTGGAGGATTCGAGTTATTCAGAGTGATTCGCATCTATGGTCAATCAATAGGTCCGCGTCGTCTCTTGTGTCGAGTCTGGCTGAAGATGTTAAACTTAGCGCTTGTGAGAGGCACCCTTCATTATTTTTCTTGTCATTTTGTTTTATTTTATTTTTCTAACAACAATTAACCTTTTGATGTTTGTGCTTGTGAGAAAAGATTGCTGTTAGTTTTTGACAGATGTTTTGGTGTTCAAGTTCGGGGAACACCTTGGGCTTTGCACATTTGGTTCATCATCCCATTGTATTGTATTTCTTGCCACATTAGGGACAATATGTCATTTAAGTTTGGGGGTGTGGACAAACACTCTGTATGTTTGTTTTTATCTGTATATATTTGTTTTTTGTCTATTTATAATTTTTTTTTTTGTTTTTGTTTTTGTTGCTATGTTGTTGATTGGGTATGACTTACATCATATCTGTGGATTGCATGTCATTAGTATGTTTAACTTGTTTGAACACTGCATATCATTAGAAATCCCATTTTTCAATTCATGTTTTGGATTAAAGAGACTTCACGTGTTTGATTCATTTTTCACATGCACACCAGCATAGGGTCTGTGAGGTATAGGATTTGACTTGAGAAGTGTTTTTCTTAAGATTTTTAGGTTGTTGTAATGTGTGATGATAAACCTTGGTTGTAAAAAAAAAAAAAAAAATCATAAGTTGAGCTTTTCATTGAGTAACCGGACCTCTTGCCTTACTAAGCACTAAGTGTTCGCATAAAAAGATGAGAATTTCTAGCTACGTGATTGTATGGCTAGTTAGGCTTCGTAGCTCTTTTTGACTTAGGAAATTAAGCCCTTAGGGATGTCTTTACATCTAGTGCCTTAAAACCTCCTGGTTCGGGAGTTACTGGCCCAACACTCGTTACATATGTCAATTAGAAGCTTAAGGGAGTCAAGCATTGCACAGCCTACACAAAATAAAAATTGCACTTTTCAATTCAAGCCTTGGTTGTTATCATGTTGCACTCTTGTGAATTTTGGGATACACCTCTTTTGAAAAATTGAAACCCCATGAGCCTGGGTTAGTTTACTTTGCACTTTTTGGAGCATGTGTTGTCTCAATTTTTTAACTGTGGATTGATTGATGTTTGGATGCCTGGATGATGTGGTTTGCATGTTCAAATTGTTAAAATTGCTAATGATGTATGAACCATGTGTTTCTGTGAAAAGCTTTGTTTGTCAATAACATAGTACCAAATAAATGTTTGTGGGTATTATTCTTAGAAAACCCTCACGAGACTTCACTCGTCCTCTAGTGAACTCCTAGGAATTTAAAAGGCTTGTTGCATATGCTAAATGCAATCGTTTCTCCCACGAAAGTGGACCTATGTTTTTTTTTTTTGGTTTTAAATGTGTTTTTCATTTTGTTCTGCTAAGGGACTATCAAAATATAAGTTTTGGGGTATTTGATGAGTGCATAATGTTGTATATTTAAATCCCTTAATTTATATTTGTTAAGCTCTTAGCCCAGTTAATTTTTAATTTTTTAGTTTGTTTTATGGTGTTGTAGGTCCTTACATTCAAACTGCAATTAAAATGGTGAAAAGGGGGCAAAAAGTGAAGAACTAGCCCCTGCCAGTGCATTTGAGTCCAAGGGGAGTGATCGAGCGCATGCTTTGTCAGCCTCGTAAAGCCCACATTGCCCTAGCGGCCATCGCTTCACCTGATGCGCTGTGGGATTTTTGAGCAGTTGTGTACAATCGATTGCACATTCACCTGTGCTCGAGCGCAATGCTTGCGATCGATCGCACCCATGTGACCTGGCAGCACCTTAATTGTCTATAAATAAGACCATTTGTGTAAATTTTAAAACTCACATTTTGAGAGCGCAACCAGAGAGCAGAAGCCAGTGTTTGGCACTGCCCCGCCTGTTTAAACCTCAACTTTTTTATTTCTTTCAATTTTAATGCTTACTCTTACCTTTTTGTTATTTCCTTTTATTATGGGTAGCTAAATCTTTAACTAAGGTTAAAGATGAAGACTCACCCTTAGCATTTTTTACGCTTTTATGTTAAGTTCATTACATTCCATCATTTACATTTCGTATTCGTTTCATTTCAATTTAAGTGACAAAAGTTGTGAATGATTGTTGTTTGTGATGCGTCAAAAGTCCAACATTTGTTGTGTTCCAATCCGAGGGTACAACGGATGATTAAAACTCGATTAAATATCCATTGTGATCAATGATATAGTGGATGATTTTATCGATGTTTAATATCCGTTGTGACTCTTTAACGGTAAACACATCGAATAGGTTCGACCAGTGTCATAATGGCAATAGAGTATGATTAAGGGTGAAATCGATAGACAGATGAGTGAGCTTAGCATTTAAACATGCACTTTAATTTTGGGTGAGGCTGATTCTTTAACCTTAGTTGTTTTTCTTTATTTAAACATTTTTAGAATAGTTTATATTTTTGCACGCCTTATGTTCAATTAAATCTTCAAACTCGAAACTAGGTTAAAATATGGTTAGTCTGGATATAAAATTAATTTTAAACGAGCACGATTCCTTGAGGTTTGACCTTGCACTTGCACATCTGCTACACTGCAAAAACGATTCGTGCTATTGCGAGTACTATTTTTGTACAATCAATAGCGTAGGCCAAGGGGAAGACATGGAGCTTCTAATGTTGGACCTATCCACAATTGCTAGAGCCACTAGTGAGTTTTCACCCAATAAAAAGCTTGGGGAAGGTGGTTTTGGACCTATATACAAGGTAAATTTGCAACAATAAGTTACGAAGATGAACTTTGCTATTCAAAATTTTGCATTAATATTGAAAATGTTAATTTTTAGGGAGTGCTAGTAAATGAACAAGAAATAACTGTGAAGCGGCTTTCAAGGATCTATGGACAGGGAGTGATATGAGTTCAAAAATGAAGTAATACTGATTGCAAAACTTCAACATCGAAATTGTGTTAGGCTTCTTGGTTGTTGCATTGAGGGAGAAGAGAAAATGTTGGTTTATGAATATATGCCAAATAAGAGATTGGACCATTTCATTTTTTGTTTGGATCTCTCAGAAACTGTGTAATTTTGTTTCTAATTTCAATTAACTTTTGTTAGTTGAGAACTTGAGAATGTTAGATTAACATGAATTGAAACCTTGCCATATCAAACAAGAGGTAAAGCATTGGATTGGCCTAAGAGCTTCCAAATCATATGCGGGACTGCTCGAGGGCATCTATATCTAAGATCTCAAGGCAAGTAACATTTTACTTGATAGTGAAATGAATCCTAAAATTTCAGACTTTGGCATGGTTAGAACTTTCAGAGGGGATCAAACAAAAGGAAACACAAACAGAGTGGTTGGAACTTATTAAGATCATATGAATATGTTATATCTATAAATCATTTATCTTTTCTTATTAATCTATTCTTTTTCTAACTAATGATATTATGTAGCGGCTATATGGCACCAGAATATGCTTTTCATGGATTATTATCAACAAAATCAGACATTTTTAGCTTTGGCATATTGTTGCTGGAGATAGTAAGTGGAAAGAAAGTAGAGGACTTTATCATCAAGATCTCAACCTTAACCTCATAGGATATATAAGTCTCAAATTAAAAGTTTGAATTCTTTTTAGAACCAAACAGTAACGACTTGTAAGTTTCAATATCTTTCTTTGGGCATGGAGACTGGAAAGAAGGCAGGCCATTGGAACTGGTTGATACTTGCTTAGGGGACTCACACTCTTTATCAGAAGTGTTGCGTTGCATCCATGTTAGTCTCTTATACGTGCAGCAGCATCCTAAGGATAGGCCAAGCATGTAATTTGTTGTTTTAATGTTGAGCAGTGAGAGTACAGCATTGCCGCAGCCCAAAGAACCTAGATGCTTTCTAGGAAAGGATTCATATGAAGCACGCTCTTCACCAAGTAAGCATGATATATTTTCAACTAGTGAAATCACCATTACATTACTGGAGGCTCGATGAAGATTGTTTACTTCAGCTTCCGATCCTGCCCCATCTGTCTATCCAGAATAGTGATTATCATCAGTACTATATTGATATATATTTGAACTATATTCATATGTGCTGCTGTGCGTGGAATGGCTAATTGAACTACAAATGGGGCATTGCAATTCTTGTGATTTACAACATGGAGTTTCTGGCCTAAAATGAATTGAAGTTTGATTCAAGGTGTTGGGAGATAAAGCGGTTATGTAATTTTTACTAAAAGTACATTAATATACATATTTGAATATCACTCTAACCCAAAAGTTTAAGCTAATTGGCTTTGGTTTACTTAGGTATATTAAGTGCTATATTTTTATTTTCTCAATATGGGACTCAATACTCACAAATACACCCATGACACAAGGATCAACCAGTGAGTACATAGGTCATAAGCAAAACCAAACAGTCCCCATCAATTCACAGGGTGCCTCCTACTTATGGCAGCTCCAGTTTCTTTATTTGGAATCCTTACTGACCCATCGGGTAAACTTCAAGTCGATTTGCAAGAAATACTTGTGGTTTGAACAAACCAAGTCCAAGAGAGATAGCAATGGAAGCTATAAATCAAAACTCTATTGGCGCACAACAAGAATGAAGCTAAGCAACAATGTAAAACTCTCCGAAGGCTTACCACTACAAAAAAATGGAAGATTAGTAACGTTTGAAAATTCAAGCGTTACTAATTTAATAACGTTGAATTTTCAAAAGCGTTACTAATGGAAATCAAACCAAAAAAAGCGAAATCAAACAAAATAATGAAAAATAAAAAATCTTCCATTAGTAACGTTGCAGATTTGCGTTACCAATAGAAGTTTCCATTAGTAACGTTGCAAATGCAAGCGTTACTAATGGAACACTTTTTTTTTTTCTAACTTTCATTTTTCCATCATTTGGTTTGTTTGTTTTTTTTTGTTTGCTCCACTTTATTTCTATTACTTGGACATTAGCACTATAATTAACTACATTTTATTTATACTAATAATTAACTATATATATTAAGTATTAAGTACTAATTAATATAATTATATAATTATTATACAACTAATTAATTATATACTACTTTTAGTAGTACTTAATTACATATTAAATATAGTTTTAATTAATTATATACTAATTATAGTAGTAATGAAGTGCATATTAATTATAGGTAAAAAACAAAAAAAAACGAAAATAAAACAAAATAATGGAAAAAAAATTGTTCCATTAGTAACGTTGGAAAAGTCCAACGTTACCAATGGAAACCTCCATTATTAACGTTGGACTTTTCCAACGTTACTAATGGAACAATTTTCCCCATTATTTTGCTTTCATTTTTTTCATCATTTGGTTTGTTTTTTTTTTTTTTGCTCCACTTTATTTCTATTACTTGGACATTAGGACTATAATTAACTACATTTTATTTATACTACTAATTAACTATATATATTTAGTATTAAGTACTAATTAATATAATTATATAATTATTATACAACTAATTAATTATATACTACTTTTAGTAGTACTTAATTACATATTAAATATAGTTCTAATTAATTATATACTAATTATAGTAGTAATTAAGTATAGTATTTATTAATTATAGTAGTAATAAAGTGCATATTAATTATAGGTAAAAAAAAAACGAAAAAAAAACAAAATAATGGAAAAAAAATTTTGTTCCATTAGTAACGTTGGAAAAGTCCAACGTTACCAATGGATCCTCCATTGGTAACGTTGGAAAAGTCCAACGTTACTAATGGAACAATTTTTTTTTTTCCATTATTTTGCTTTCATTTTTTTCTTCACTTGGTTTGTACTATTACTTGGACATTAGGACTATAATTAAATACATTTTATTTATACTACTAATTAACTATATATATTAAGTATTAAGTACTAATTAATATAATTATATAATTATTATACAACTAATTAATCATATACTATTTTTAGTAGTACTTAATTACATATTAAATATAGTTCTAATTAATTATATACTAATTATAGTAGTAATTAAGTATAGTATTTATTAATTATAGTAGTAATAAAGTGTATATTAATTATAGGTAAAAAACAAAAAAACGAAAATCTAACAAAATAATTAAAAAAATAAAATGTCTTCCATTAGTAACGTTGAAGATTTGCAAGCGTTACCAATGGAATTCCATTAATAACGTTGCAAATCTCAGCGTTACTAATAAGACTTTTTTTAACTTTCATTTTTCCTTCATTTGGTTTGTTTTTTTTTTTTTTTTTCCACTTTATTTCTATTACTTGGACATTAGTACTATAATTAACTACATTTTATTTATACTACTAATTAACTATATATATTAAGTATTAACTACTAATTAATATAATTATATAATTATTATACAACTAATTAATTATATACTATTTGTAGTAGTACTTAATTACATATTAAATATAGTTCTAATTAATTATATACTAATTATAGTAGTAATTAAGTATAGTATTTATTAATTATAGTAGTAATGAAGTGTATATTAATTATAGGTAAAAAAACAAAAAAAAAACGAAAATCTAACAAAATAATTAAAAAAAATATGTCTTCCATTAGTAACGTTGCAAATCTGCAACGTTACCAATGGAGGTTCCATTGGTAACGTTGCAAATCTGCAACGTTACTAATGGAAGACATATATTTTTTTTAAACTTTCATTTTTTCCTTCATTTGGTTTGTTTGTTTTTTTTTTTTTGTTTGCTCCACTTTATTTCTATTACTTGCACATTAGTACTATAATTAACTACATTTTATTTATACTACTAATTAACTATATATATTAAGTATTAACTACTAATTAATATAATTATATAATTATTATACAACTAATTAATTATATACTATTTGTAGTAGTACTTAATTACATATTAAATATAGTTCTAATTAATTATATACTAATTATAGTAGTAATTAAGTATAGTATTTATTAATTATAGTAGTAATGAAGTGTATATTAATTATAGGTAAAAAAAAATAAACGAAAATCTAACAAAATAATTAAAATAAAAAATATGTCTTCCATTAGTAACGCGTTGCAAATTTAGCGTTACCAATGGAACCTCCATTAACGTTGCAAATCTGCAACGTTACTAATGGAAGACATTTTTTATTTTTAACTTTTTTTTCCTTCATTTGGTTTGTTTTTTTTTTTTATTTGCTCACTTTATTTCTATTACTTGGACATTAGTACTATAATTAACTACATTTTATTTATACTACTAATTAACTATATATATTAAGTATTAACTACTAATTAATATAATTATATAATTATTATACAACTAATTAATTATATACTATTTGTAGTAGTACTTAATTACATATTAAATATAGTTCTAATTAATTATATACTAATTATAGTAGTAATTAAGTATAGTATTTATTAATTATAGTAGTAATGAAGTGTATATTAATTATAGGTAAAAAACAAAAAAACGAAAATCTAACAAAATAATTAAAAAATAAAAAAAAATATGTCTTCCATTAGTAACGTTGCAAATTTGCAACGTTACCAATGGAGGTTCCATTGGTAACGTTGCAAATCTGCAACGTTACTAATGGAAGACATATATTTTTTTTTTAAACTTTCATTTTTTCCTTCATTTGGTTTGTTTTTTTTTTTTTTGCTCCACTTTATTTCTATTACTTGCACATTAGTACTATAATTAACTACATTTTATTTATACTACTAATTAACTATATATATTAAGTATTAATTACTAATTAATATAATTATATAATTATTATACAACTAATTAATTATATACTATTTGTAGTAGTACTTAATTACATATTAAATATAGTTCTAATTAATTATATACCAATTATAGTAGTAATTAAGTATAGTAATTAACTACTATAATTATTAAACTTTGGTATTTTTTTTTCCAGAATTTATTATATATTTTATATATTTATTATTTATTATTTATTATTTATATTAATTTTTTATAAAATTTTCAACTAGTAACGTTTGAATTCTTCAAACGTTACCATTCAAAAATAAAAAATTATTATATATTTATTTTTTATTATTTTTATTTTATAAAATTTACATATATAAATATACATATATATTAAGTAGTAGTATACGTAATATATACAGTTAATTAATACTATAATTAAAATATAGTTATTTGTTTTTATGAAATTATTTTTTATGTTTTTATTTGATATTATTTTTTATGTTTTTATTTGTGTTTACTTTTGAAAATTTTTATTGAAGTTATATGATATTTTTTGTTATGTTTTTATTTGTTTTTTTTTTTGGAAATATTTTAATAAACCCCCAATGGTAACGTTTGAAGTTTCAAACGTTACCATTTTGGTAACGTTTGAAACTTCAAACGTTACCTTTGGTTGTTTATTTCTCCCCAGCTTTTCCCCCTCCTTTTTCAAAAAATCCCGCCAGACGCAGCTTTTCCCCCTCCTCTATTTATTTCATTTTTTTCTTCTCTGATCAGCCACACGCAGAGTTTTTTCTTCCCAGCTTTCTTTTTCTTCTCTTATTTTTTTATCTCCCCAGCTTTTGTTCTTCTCAGCCACCAGCCACACACACAGCTTTTTTCCTTCTCAGCTTTTTTTTCTTCTCTGTTTTTTTCTCCCCAGTTTTTTCTTCTTAGCCGGCGTTACCCACTCTCGCCGGAGATCCAAACGCGCGACCCAAC
This sequence comes from Carpinus viminea, assembly GCA_013348765.1. NCBI lineage: Eukaryota > Viridiplantae > Streptophyta > Magnoliopsida > Fagales > Betulaceae > Carpinus > Carpinus viminea. Next base: position 37,547,738 of record CP054667.1, on the reverse strand, counting down.
ACCACCGGAGCTCCAGGCACGCTGATCTGTCCCGCCGTTCACCGCTGATTTTCCCGTCTCTGGTTTTGCTTTCCCGTCTCTGGTTTTTGTCTCTTGTTTTCAAGTTTTTATTAATTGTTTGTCTTCTTAATTTCAGTAGGGAGCTGCATGCGCGTGGGAGAAACAAAAGAGAGGAGAGGAAAAAAAAAAAGGCCGGCTGTGTGCCTGGGTGGGAGAAAGAAAACAGATCTGGCCGGCGTGGTTGGGTGGGGGAGAAAGAAGAGAGAGACAGAGAAAAAAAAATAAAAAGCTGCATGCGTACGTCGTTGGGTGGGGGAGAAAGAAGAGAGAGAGACAAAGAAAAGAGAAAAAAAAAAAAAAAAAAAAGGCCGGCTGTGTGCAAGAAAACAGAGGAGAGGAAAAGCTGGTGGGAGAAAGAAAACAGAGGAGAGAAAAAGCTGGCCGGCGTGGTTGGGTGGGGGAGAAAGAAGAAAGAGAGAGAGAGGAAAAAAGAAAAGAAAAAAAGCCTGCTGCACGTGGCTGAGAGAGAGAGGGAGGAAAAAAGAAAAAAAAAAAGCATGCTGCACGTGGCTGGAGAGAAAGAGAAAAAAAAGGGTCTGCTGCTGGGTGGGAGAAAGAAAAGAGGAGGAAAAAAAATAAAAAAATATCCAATGGTAACGTTTCATGTTTGAAACGTTACCTATGGATCAAAATAAAAATAAAAATTCCAATGGTAACGTTTCAAATTTGAAACGTTACTAATGGAGAAAATTAAAAAAAAAAATTCCAGTAGTAACGTTTTAAATTTGAAAGCGTTACTAATGGAGTAAAATTAAAAAAAAGATTTCCAATGGTAGCGTTTCAAATTTGAAAGCGTTACTATGATCTTCGAAATTAAAAAAAACAAATTACCATTGCGTTTCAAAAGTGAAAGCGTTACTAATGTCCATGCTGCATTACTTTAGTAATGGCGACCATTAATAACGTTTTAAGCGTTACCTTCCATTAGTAACGTTTTAATTGTCCCTAAAACGTTACTAATGGTTAGTTACTAAAAAATAAAATTTTTGTAGTGTACGCTTATACATAATGGAAAAGCCTAGTGTTATGCATTTAAAAACTGACTATGCATTTTGCAAGCAAAGTTCCTTTTTCAGATAATATTAATAATTATCTAGTATAAAGTAGCTAGTAAAGTAATCCAATGGTCTACAACCTGGATCATGACTTTATTGATATATTAATTAGGGTTTCAACCGCAACTCCATAACATCTTTAAGAAAATAAAAAGAAAAACTAGTCATTTTCAACAGCCTCCAATATTATTACTCTTAAGAGGAATGCGTGGAGCTCTAAGAGCATAGTACAGGCACATTTTCTTCATTAACATTCTACAATATAATAGAGGCATATTTTCCTTATTCTTGTACAAATGCAACCATTTCAAATGTTGCTTGTTGCAAATCATATATCCACGCTCATAAGGGCACAGGATCAACGAGCAAAGATGCTACAAAATCTTTGAGCAACACCCCAGCATTTGTGTAATTGTCTCCATCCTTGTATATTACATCAATCACACGTGCAAGGTTGAGAATTGGCATCACTAGGGGCAAGGGAACAGTTGTTGGGTAGAGGCACTCTTCGTTTATATCCTTCCATGCATTTGTAACTTGTTTCTGCAATTCTTCTATTGCTTCTTCTTCTGTGGCATCGTGTTGTATCATATAACATTCAACAGCCGAGGCAACGTGCCCTCTCTTTTGCTCAAACTAAATGTATTGGATTATTATGTTAGGAGGGCATCACATGTTTGTTATATCAAAGAAACATAAAATTAGGGTTTTACAAATTATAATAATTATTAGGAAAAACTTCACTACTTACCACCCTAATGAATCTTTTCACTTTTGCAATTACACTCTTAAATTTTAAAAAGTGTCAATTTAATGTAATCTGTCATCCAATTTTTTTTCAATTTCACTCATTCATTATGATTTACCGTTAAATATTGTCAAAATTCCCAAACTAGCCTTATTTTTTGTTGATTTTTTTTTTCCAAAGATTCAGGCATGGGTATTTTTGTAAATTCTATTATATCTTGACCAATGCCTAAATCCTTGAAATTTTTTTCTCCTAATAAAAAAGAACAGTATTTTAAGAATTTTGACATCTCTCCCTTCGGATTTAACGAAAAATCCCAATAGAAGGTTTAAATTGAAAAAATATTGAAAGATGGACAAACCAAATTGACATTTTTTAAAGTTTAAGGGTATAAAAGTGATAAAATATCAGGAATATTGATAAGTGATGAAGTTTTTCTTAATTATTGCATAGAAAGAAAATAAGACCTTATGTGACTTCATGTCATCCATGAGCCTAGCAATCACCGAGGAAGCTCTAACCACTTTAGGGTCACTAAGCAACCACTCGAAGGAGTCTTTTGTAATGATATCTCCCATTCCAACTAAGGATGTGGTTGCTAACAGTGGGTAGCCAGAGGAGATTATGGCAATGTGCATATATTCGTCCACAGTTGGTATGTATTTCTGATGTAACCATTTAGCCTCATGAAAATAAGCTCTAACTTGGTTTTTCATCTGAGACAAAAAAATAATTTACGATAAGATTAACCAATTTTGAAGTTAATTTTTACATTAGCTAGGCTTGAAAATAATTTGGAAAAATTATGATTGAACTGAGTATAGTTCAATTGGTTCAATTTTTTTACGCTAGTGATCAATTTGATACAAGCCCAAAATTGAGGATTAGTTTAGTATTTTCTCAAATAATTTTTAAATTTGTGTATATATATATATATGACACTTACTGCTTCTCTAGCATATTTGATGTGGTATGATCTTCCTTCACCAATCTTTTGATCCATTTCACTATAAATGTCTAGGAGTGCCTGGTAACACACTTTCATGTACTCAGGAAGTTGTTCCATGGCACCAATATCCCACCTGTAAAGTTGGTAGATTCTATGAATTGACTTTTCATAGAATGAAGAAATGGTATATATCACCCAAAAAGTGCTAAAATGAGAAAGTGTGTGAATTTCAACCTCTCAATTGCTTGAGTAAAGAGCTCAAGTTCTTCAAGTGTGCCATACACATCATAGATGTCATCAATAAGGGAGGTCATGACTATAACTTTAGTTAGTATCCTCCTAGAAAGGAAATAATCAGCCTCGAAGTACACTCCCAATATCCAGAAGTAACACTCAACCATTCTGTCTCTGATAAACGGCAGCTTACTTGTAAAGTCTAAGTCTTTCCACCACCTATAAACATAATCTCATAGAATCATATATATTGCATGTTAATTAACCTGTACTTATGTAAAATCTAATTACAAATTTACATGGCTTGATACCCAACCTTGTGATGTCGGAAAGTTCTTTCTGGTGCAATTTCTGTAATAGGTTGAAATCCAACTTTGCAAAGGTAAGAAGGACTTTGTTATGTGAAGTGTCTTGTTGGTAGATAGAAAAGTAGCGCCTGGCCTCCAACCTTGGCAGTCCTTTGCGAATAGGCTGCTTTAAGGCATGGCTTACTTGTGTTGCAAGAGTAGGGCTTAAGTGGGATGCTACAGCCTCAAGATGTGTAGTAGTGAAGACAAGAGCCTCATCAAGTATATCTTCCCCATGCACTCGTAGATGTGCGGCTTCATATAAGCTCAACATTCCTCGTGCATCATCCATAAGTGATTCCTTGAACTTCCCTTTGCTGTCCATGAACTTGGCAAACTTGTCTTTTTCTCCATGCAAACGGGTGAAATGAGTCGCTCGATCATAGGATAACATAAAGATATATATATACATATAAAAATAATAATAATAATAATAACGTACCACATGAAATGTAATAACCATGCTGTCTAAGTAGTCGAAAGAGGAGAGCAACATCGTAAAGCTCATCATTATTTTCATGATCATCAAGGTGGTGAAGAGTAATATTGTTGTGCAATTGCTGCAAAATTTCTTGAATATCATTTTCAAAGTGGTAAGACACGCCTAAGCGCTGAATTGCATCGATCAACTTCAGTTTTTGTGTAGGCTTCTCAACCACAGCGATTAGCGTCGTCCTCACTTTTTTCTTCAATTCCCGAACTTGTTGCTCTATATTCTCATCAATTTCCTGTACAACCAAATCCAAGAACAAGATCAACAATTAGAGAGATGACATGCACAAACTTTAAAGTAAGTGTATCTAATATTGTATATGAATTCTATTTTTTTTTTATTTAGCATCGGGTATCCAAAGTTTCACTCCGACTAATCTTGGGGGTGCACAAGTCTGTTGGCCCTAAGAAATAGTTACAGTTAATGGGTTTCGAACCTAAGACCTTAAGGAGCATACTCAAACTTTGAATCATCTCATCAAGAACAACATAATTAATGAAAAAAAAAAAAAAGACGGAATTTTTACCAACTTAGAAGCATATGCGAGGAAATGGTCACCCCAAATGCTAGGGTGAAAATTTGCTGAGTGGCGATCAGTTTCTAGCATAGGATTTAGGGATTGAGCGGTTTCTCCTAATACTTGGGAAGGCATTTTTCCTTTTCCTAATGAGTGTGAGAGAAAGGGTTTATGTGCTCATGTATTTATAGAAAGGGACAGGTCATCACTAATCAGTGATCACAGTTTCTTCGCAAACTTTTCTACTATTTTCTTGTATCTCACAATTCTTTTAATTCCGATGCCAAAGATGCTGACATGCCCATAGCATTATTAGTTGGCTAGCTACTCACCATAAATGTTGTGGCCCTTCACTTATCATGGACCATTAATTGTGACCACAAAGCTCAATGTGAATGCTCTTATTAGGGGTGTTCAAACGGTTTTAACCATCAGTTATTAGTTATAACCGCAACCACGATCAACTTGGGTGGTTATTGGTTTTTAATAATTACAACCGCAACCGTCTAAGCAGTTATCGTTATTTTAGAATCGATGGTTAGCGGTTATTCAATCCAATAACCGTGCGGTTATAACTGTTTTTTTTTTTTTGGGTCTTATTTTAAGGGTTTATGGCCAAAATGTTCCAAAAAATATGAAAAACCATATGGCCAAATATATTTTAGCCAAAAAACATGGTTAAAAAAACATAGCCCAAATTCATTAATCCAAATTGAAATGAAAAAATTAAAAAGACAAATCCCAAATTTATATATTTAATACCCAAATGACGTCGTTTTTGGATGTTTTATTTAATAGTTTATTAATATAAATATTTAATATGTATATTTATATTATTATATATAAATAAAGGTGGTTATCGGTTATAACTGTCATTCCCTATCTCTAAAACCGCTAACCACAACTACCCTAATCAATTAGCAATTTTTAATAACTGATTATCATATCGGTTAGCGTTATCGATTATTGATTTACGGTTATAATCGGTTATCAATAGAGCACCTCTAGCTCTTATGTGCAAGTATAGGCGTATGTAATTCATTCTTTTATAGGACCTCAAATTATTACATTCTTTTATAGGTACTCAAATTGAGGGTTCGTTGTTTTGACGTAAAATGTTTTTCATCGAAAACTTTTTCTTAAAAAATGATTTACCAAAAGCCATTTTTCGGTATTTCACGCGTATGAAAAATCAGAAATGTGCAGACCTCTATGTATATTTCTAATTGCCAACTCAAAATTAAGGGGATATAGAGAAGAAAGAGGGTAAATTTGGAACAATAAACATAGAAGAAAGAAGCTTTATGGTTTCCTATAGTTGTTAGCAACTTGGAGAACGGCCCCATTTTTTCCCCCTAAGTCCAAGGATGGAGCATTAATTAGTAGAGCACAGATTAGCCATGAAACACATGGCTACTAACTAGCTCAGATTAGCCATGAAACACATGGCTACTAACTAGCTTGTACGTATGCCTTCTAGATCGAAGACATACATGTGACTTATTTTAGATCAGATCCTTCAAATTCTTTAAAAATTTGAGGTCCTCAAATTTTGAATCTTGATTGTTTATCTTGATTTTAATGACAAAAAACAGAAAGCTTTTAAGTTTTCACATTTAAAGTCAAAACACATTCTTATTTTTTAATTATTAAAAACTGAAAAGTCTTTTATTTTAACTATTAAAATCAAGATGAACGATCAAGATTTAAAATTTGAGAGTCATTTGCCAAACGAGGCCCTTTGTAATGGGGTCCCCCGATTGTGACTTTAAATTAAATACAAATCACATGTTTTTTGGAAGACACGCATACAAGCTACATCAATCCTTTATTAATAGTACTATAAAGAATTTAAGGGGACCTGATCCACTTATTTTTCACTTAAAGTCATAACCTGAGACCCGCTTACCCGCTTACAATGACTTCGTTTGGTAAAGGGCCATGAAGTCTGATTTTTTTTGTTTATATAGTACTATTAATGAAGGATTGATGTAGCTTGTATGCGTGTCTTCCAAAAAACATGTGATTTGTATTTCATTTAAAGTCACAATCGGGGGACCCCATTACAAAGGGTCCCGTTTGGCAAATGACTGTGAAGTTGAATTTTTTTTTTTAAATAATAATAAGAATAAATTGATTCTGCTTCGTCTATTTAGAATAGTGATCATCACTATATTGATATATATTTGAATTAAAGGAACTAATTTTTAAGGAAAAAATTCACTTTATCGCTCTGAAATTTTAAGAGTTTTTTAATTTAAAACTTAAAGTTTAACAATTAGAAATGTACCAATCTAATGTTTCAAAAAATTTCAGTTTAGACCTTCCAAAAAAAATTTAAAAATAAAACCTGAGGGTAATTATGTAATTTCATAGATTACTGTCCAATTTGACAAAAATTAGTAATGAAAGGTTTAAATTGAAAATTTTCGAAACATTAGGGGGAATGGGGGATGCATTGTCAATTTTTAAATTTTGGGGTTCAAATTGAAAAACTCTTGAAACTTCAAGGGAGTAAAGTGAATTTTTTCCAATTTTTAATGATCAATGTGCCGCGGCATGGAATTACTTATTGAACTACAAATGGGGCATTGCAATTCTTTTGATTTACAACATGGAGCTTGTTGTGAATAGCCCTGGTGATAGGATGTCAGCTGGCTTAAAATGAATGGAAGTTTGATTCCAGGACTGAAGAAATCAAGTTGAAATTAAGCTTCCTTCTCTGAACACTAAGGTCTGGCCATCACTTAAAGATTGGGTTGAAGTAATGCAAACTCTATACCGAAGGAGGCCTTGAAGAAGGCAAATAGTAAAGTTATTCGTATAATAACCAAAGAAGAATGATTGTCCATTGATTTCTAGTTCTAGAGCTCTTTCTTTTCCAAGCAATACAGGGAAAGAAGCTACAAACAAGAGTTTACAAATTAAGGGAAATTCTGATTAATTAGGATTGTGACATCTAATCATTTGTTGTCTAAAATGCTATGAAACTCGATCACTTGTACAATTAAATTTTGAGTTGTTTAGTCACGTAAGTTTTTGTAAATTCTCTCACATGTGCTATTCAAATTGCTAAATAAATTTTGAGATAATCTGTGATTATTGAAAAATATCTAAGATATTTTAAGGGAAGGGCATATAGCTTATCATGAAATACACGACTATTAAGTTGCACACATATATATCTTCCAAAAGACTAGGCCTAGTCCAACTATGGTATATAGTAGTTAAGATGCTTACCAAATTCATTGTTGTAACTAAAAGTATGTTTGAGATTGTGTTTGACAAATAAAGCTTTGAGTCAAAAAGCTATTTTTGGCAAAAGCTTCACTTTAAGCTTTTGCAAAAATTGTCTTTTGGTTATTTTTAGGATTTTTAAACCCTTAAAAGTGCTTTCAATTTTTTTTACTAAACAAGTATTTTTTTTAAAAAAAAAAAATTGAAATTTTTGAGTGTGAAATGTACTTTTAGGCCCCTCAAACACACACCTAAACCCAACAGGCCTTTAAGCTTTTGTAAAAGTGCGTTCTTGCCATTTTTAGACTTTTGGATCTTTAAAAGTGCTTTCAATTTTTTTTTTCTTTATACCAAATGAGTAATTTTTTCTTTAAACGAACTTTTTGAGTGTTGAACACACTTTTAGGCCCCTCAAACGCACACTCAAACATACCCTAAATATCACTCCACTTGACACCCCAGCAATGCCTTGTATTGCAACTAAGCCAACTAGCATATAACCTGCACATTTGATTTGATATCCACATAGAAGCCAATTATATATATATATATATATAGCTACTGCCTAAATTCCAATTGATGGAAAAGAAAAAAACAAAAACAAAAAAAGGAGTGCATTAAAAAAAAAATCTTGAACATTCTCAATGAATGTAAAAAATTGTTTAAATTGTTTACAATTTAAATTCTCAATCAGGTAGATTTTCTATTAAAGGTTTTTTTTTTTCTTTTTTAAAGAAGTTCAGGCATGGCCATTCTTCGAATTGAAAACAGCTCAAGTAATTTGGGGAGCAAGAGGATCCGTGTAATATAAATACTTTTGTACAACTACATATATCATTGCAAATGTCTTAGAAAATGGATTGTAGCTTTCCATAAGATTGGCAAGGAGAAAAATAAACCATCCTGGACTGATGCTGACCTAAACACTAAATCTAAAGAAAAGCGGTCCTGTGTGGGCGGTGGTAAAGAGCAAAAGGATCTTCATCTTGAATTAGAATTAAATAAAGCAGAAGACAAAGAAAAAACATATAAGTGCGTTAAAAAATTTATGAAGATTCTCAATTAATTAAATTTGTTTTAGAGATTTTTACTACATTATTTAAACTACCACATAAACTGCGCTATGTGCGGGATTCTTTTTTATAATTTAAATTTAAAATTTAAACGCATCTCCATTTTACATTTCATGTGAAAAAATCTATTATACCTCTTTTAACGAAAAGCCAAACTAAAGGTTATACACCAATACATTATTAAACATGTACTTTTTTTTTTAAGTATACCAAATATGTACTTAATATATGACACAATCATATGCAGATAGATTAAAACATAAGACCGTCAGAGTAGTTCAAAATGAAAGAAGTCTAATATTAGATCTAACCATAACTTGGTAAAGAAAAACATCTTGATACCATTTATAATCAAACATATAGTAGGACAACGAAGATTATTCAAGTAATCAGAAATGCGAGACGTAATATTAGAAGGTGTACCAACAAAGTGTTTAATGATAGTGTAAATCAAAGTATATATATATATAGAAAAAAAACCATATATTGGATTTTTTTAAATTAAAAAAAAGAAAAAAAAAAAATTGTTTATGTGATAATCGTTGAGGTTCAATTCTTACAAAAGTGGTGGATTTGGTGCTCAAAAAAGTATACTATTTTTATCTAATATATTTTTATTTTTTAGACTAGATTTTAGATTTAAATTTTTTTACTCAATCTGCTTATTTGTTTATCCTTATTTTTTAACATATAATAAAAATACGATGAAAATGCGTCTAAATTTTAAAATACAATGAAGAATCCCGCGCATAGCACAGATTATAAGCTAGTATATATAAAGATCTATTGACAAAAAACCAAGCCTGGGGCTAAGCCTATAGAGAAATATATATTAGGAAGCCTAGGCATGGCCTTTTTCTATAGCTATTATACACAAACTTTAAATTTTGACCATAAAATAGATATTATTTATTTCACTTGAAGTAATCAAATGAATTTTCTATCGCCTTTGGAAATTAAAGGCCTTGATGGAAAAAGGCGAAGATAAATGCAAAGGGCACGGGCCAGGCGACAACCACAACAGCCACCACTCCTAGAAAATCATGGTTGAATCCGAAATAGTCTTTTAGAAATTCTTCCACCGTGCCACCGTCCTCAAGCATGTCCTTTATATCTCCAAATTGTGAAACAACCAACCCATACAAGGTCCAAGCTATAGGGCATGCCCAGTAGTACCATCTTCATCATATAGGAATCCTCTGTTGTTGGCCAAGTAGATTAATCAAAACCAAAAGGAATTAGTAAAAAAGGTGATTTAAACAAGATAAGCTCAAAGAAAATGATTTATGATTTTAAAAAAGGAAAACCATTTTACTGAAATTAAAGTTTTTATTGTCAAACCAAAATGTTTTCAGTTTGAATATTATGTTCTGTTATAGCAAACACCGAAAAATACCTTTCAAAAATCAATTTAGACCAAAACAAATGAAGCCTAAAACAAAAAAATACTTATGGGTCTTGGGACTATGAATCCTGAAAGTAGGTTCCATAATCTATAAAATGCTGTGTATATTATGGCTGCAATATGGTGGTTTGGTGTCGCAGCCACAATCATCATGCCGTAAAAGGTGAAGTAAAAGCAATATGAAGTACATGAAAAATAGATACCAAAAGAATTTGGCAACGGTCCATTCAAATCCAATCACAGCATAAACTATGATGCCATAGAACGCAGCTTGTACAAAGGTATATGGGAGCTCAATTGCAACCTGGGGAGAAAGAGGGAATTGCATTAAGATACCAAGTTATTCCCTTAAAAAGATTAAGCGTGTAATATTGTGTGACCCTGGTTACCTGTGCAACTGCATATGGCACGGCTGAATACATTCCAGCAGCTCTTTCTCGGTAGAAGACTGCTCGTTCAACAGACACAAGAGGCTGCACAGATGTACAATTTTGAAAGCCCATTATGATAATAGCAGCATACATGGATCCCATCGCATTAAACAAATCTTGTTTCTTCTGCTGCAATTTGAAATTCAAAAAGTAAAAAAGTAAATTGTAGCAATAAACCATTATTAGTATATATATTATACTATAAATTAAATGATTAAATTCATCACTTCCTATAACTAGATTGAGCTTTTAGAAAAAGTGACGATCGAGTAATATCTTACATGTTGGAGCCAAGGCCCCAGAACATTGTCCCAAATGTCAAGGCTACGACAACCGTGAAGATAAATTTTGTGGCAATGTATGGTGGGTTGCGCCAATAGGACCAGTGTAGTTTCCATAGGCAAGCCATGCATTGAGTGAAAAATGACTCTGAATATTGAGTTGTGAAATAAAGTTCCTTTGAGACAGGAGCGGGCTTGCTCAGTTCTCTAATGAATGCTTTGTTCCTCCTGATGCACAAGCCCCACAGTAGTACAGTCTTCAGAATTAAATTTCATCGATATGACAAAGATTTTATATATAAATTGTCAAGAAGGTATATATATATATACACACATATATATTTTTGGTCTTATTATATATTCAGTTAATTTAACATGGAAGGTACCTGTATAGCTCTGAGTTCTTATACACAGTAGTAAAATCAGCACCCAAAGCCATTCCTACCCGAGAAGTTGTAACTTCCAACATAAAAGTTGCTGGATTATAGCCATCTGTAATTTTCTGACTCCTTCAACGCTCCAGAAGCAAGGAAAAGGTACATGTATTAGGAAATTACTAACATAGATATCAACACACCTTTTCAGCCCAGTGCGAACGATCACCCACAAGGATGCGAACGTGCGTAGGCATCAGTCGCTTCCTCAGTTTGTTTGGGCTTATCTAGAAGAGAAGTGAGAATTATCATCATACCGAGTGCGAACATATGCGAGGCATCGGTCGCAGTCACAGAGAGCACCTCATATGCGCATGAACAATATTCGAGTTCTTGTAAACTAATTAACTAACTCTCTTAACTTCTTTATTTTGTAAGTTAGTTAGTTTGCACAGTTAGTTAATGATTGTAAGCTCATATATAAGCTTCAATCATCCCTTGTAAAAAGACTCACGAGATTGATATTGCAAATGAGGATTTCCTCTTCTTCCATTTTCTTCTTCTTTCTCTCCTTTGTTTTGGAGTTTTTTTGCTTTCTTTGATTCTTGACATGGTATCAGAGCCATAATCACATACTGTGATTCATCTAATCTTCTTTTCTTTTCGTTTCTAGTGTTCGCTATTATTTTCTTTACAATGGCAAACAACAATCCATCTACTTCCACTGTTCAAGGTGATTTTCAAGCTTCAACAATGGCTGAAAATCATCAACACCTTTTCTCTTCAAATAATCTGTCCAACACTTTGGCAAATGATCACTCAAATGGTTTGCCAAATCCTTTGACAAACTCTCCTCAAAACACTCATCCTCAAAATACTCATCCTCAAAATACTTTCAAAGATCCATTTGCAAGTTCTCGTCCTATCGATCCATCTAGTCGTCTTTTTCTCCACAATGGTGATAATCCTAGAATTATTTTGGTTCCTTAGCCATTGATTGGAGAAAACTATAGTACTTGGAGCCGCTCGATGTTAGTTGCCTTGAGTGCCAAAAACAAACTCTGTTTCATTGATGGTTCTTTGCCAAAGCCATCTGTTTTTGAGAACTACTACCATGCGTGGACTCGATGCAACGATCTTGTAGTTTCTTGGATCCTTAATTCCGTATCCAAGGAAATCTACAGCACTGTCATCTACATCACTTCTGCTCATGATGTATGGCAGGACCTCATGGATTGTTATACACAGAAGAATGGCCTGAGGGTGTTTTAGCTACAAAAATCCATATCTGTCGTTGCTTAGGAAAATTCCTCTGTAAGTTGTTACTTTACCAAAATCAAAACTCTTTGAGAAGAACTTAACAATTACAGACCTATTTCCATTTGTAGTTGTTGTCATTGTGGTAGAATGAAGTCTATTCTTGAACTTTATAGTCAAGAACGTGTTTTACAATTCCTCATGGGATTAAATGATTCATTATCTGCTGTTAGAGCACATATATTACTAATGGATCCTCTTTCTTCTATAAATAAGGTTTTCTCTCTTATCATTCAAGAGGAGAAACAAAGGGAGATATGTGTGAATCCCATTAGTCATGATACATCCTCTTCTATGATGACTAAATCTTTCTTGCCTAAACATTCTCCCTCAACTCATCATGAATCTGCTGTATACATGAGCAAACCCTCACCAAAACCTAAATTTTTCAAACAACCCTACAAGAAAGACCGCCCCATGTGTTCTCATTGTGGAGTCAGTGGTCATACTATCAAAAAATGCTATAGAGTTCATGGATTCCCACCTGGTTTTAGGTTTACTCAAAACAGACCAGTACCACATTCATCAAACCAAGTGCAGATGCAAGGAAATGACCCTAGTGGTCCTCATTCTCAAGGAACTGACCTCAGTGGTCCTCATTATCAAGGAACTGAGCTTAGTGGTCCTCAATCTCATGCCTCATAGTTGAGTAGTCCTCAATTGTCCATGATTTCAGCTCAATGCCAGCAGTTGATGAATCTTCTAAATCAGCATCAAATTTCACACCCATCTTCTTCTCCTACTGTTGGTAATTCAGGTATACTCAACCTTAAACACTCAGTTTTTTCTGCTTATGTCAATATAGCTTCTCATACAAACTTAAAAACCCACACTTGGATCATAGACACCGGAGCTACTGATCACATGATCAGTTGCTCTTCTATGTTTACCACCATTACTGCCGTTGTTTCCACCCATGTTAAACTTCTAAATGGTTCAATAGCTAATGTCACACACATTGGAACTGTTACAATTTTAGAAACTCTTACTTTAACTGGAGTTTTGTGTGTTCCTTCTTTCACTTTCAATTTGATTTCAGCCACTAAACTCATCAAATCCTTAAACTGTTGCCTCATATTTCTTGCTAGATATTGCTTTATACAGAGTTTACACAATTGGAGAATGATTGGGGTGGGTGAAGAAGTGGCTGGTTTATTCTATTTGATGCAAGCAAACAAGGTTTCAACCAATGCATCTATTTCAGCTCCTTCCATTCCTTCCTTTTCCAAGCACTTGTCTTTTAATTCAATAAAGGACCCCTCATGTAATCTGTGACATTACAGATTGGGGCATCCTTCTCATTCTAGAATAAAGTTGATACAAATAATTGTTCCTTCTATTTCTTGTATACAAGAATCAATTTGTTCAATTTGTCCTTTGGCAAAACAACGCAAATTACCCTTTCCTATTAGTAGTTCTTTTTCCACTTCTGCTTTTGAATTACTTCATTGTGACGTATGGGGTCCTATGGCCATCAATTCTATCAATGGATCTAGATTCTTTCTTACTATTGTCGATGATTACTCACGTTTCACTTGGGTCCATTTGATGCAACATAAATCACGAACTTCCTCAATAATCCAATCATTTTCTAACATGGTTCAAACACAATTCCATACCAAAATCAAATGCATTAGATCTGATAATGGTACTGAATTTCATATAAGAGATTTTTTTTTCAGCCCAATGAATCATTCATCAACTTAGTTGTGTAGAAACTCCACAACAAAACTCTGTGGTTGAAAGAAAACATCAACATCTTTTAAATGTAGCTAGATCTTTAAGATTTCAATCCAACCTTCCTTTACCTTTTTGGGCAGATTGTGTTTTAATTGCTTCTCATATAATTAATAGGATTCCAACACCTCTTTTATCCAACAAATCTCCACATGAACTTCTTTTTTCTGTGATCGGTGCCTAAAAGTGCTTATTTGGACCCCTTAATTTATATTCGTTAAGCCTTTAGCATTGTTAATATCTAATTATTTTTAGTGTTTTAGTATTTTGTGTTGTGTAGGACATTGCATCTGCTTCGAGCGCAAAACGCAAGGGACTGTGTTGAACGCATCACGCCCAGCCGCCTCGACACACCGGCAGTTATTTACGCGATCGAACGCACGCCTGCTCGACATTAAATAACGCTGTGCGCTCAACGCACTCCGTTGACCTACCAGACCTATAAATAGGACCTTATGTTTTCATTTCATTTTTACGTTTGGACGATTGAGGCGCCTTTGGGCCTAAGTCCTCCTGTTTCTTCACTATTAAACACTCTAAACGTCATTTTATTGTTTATTTTAATTTATGTTTTATTTTACCTTTATTTAGTCTCTTATTCCCTTCACTTTAGATTTACTTAAATGCTTTCATAGTTAGTTTTACGTTTAATCCGTTTTATTATTTGCCATGCTAGTTCGTTTCGTTTAATTTCGTGACAAAGTTGCATTGATTGTGCCGCATGATTGTTTGGTCATAGCGTTTAGTCCGATGGATACATTTCATCGTTAGGGCTCCATTTATCTATTGTAGTTAGTGTTAAATCACTTTCACATTGGATCCTTTGGACCTAGACCTTTCATGTTTTGTCTTTCGTCAAATGGTCGTACGTTTTGATTATTTCAATAGGCACGATAGGACTTGCATAGGGCGTAAGCATGCATGAACTAGCGTGACACTAGAACATGCATTGCTTTTAATCGATAGATGGATGTTTAATTAACTATATATTTAAATATATATTCATGTTTAGTTCGTATTATTCTGTCATTTAGACGGAAATATGAACAATGTGTTAACGCTCAGAGTATGCCTTGTAGCATAAATGTTTTATGAATATGAGCTAAGCATGTTTATATATTAATTAATTTATTGTGAGGTGGATTAGGGACTTTAGTTATTTTTTTATTTCTTTATTTTATTGCATTTTAATTTAGTTTATTTTAATGCACGCCACGTGTTCGATATTGAGACTAGGTTAAGATAAGTTTAATTTAAGCACTTTGAAATTGGTTTTTGACAAACACGATTCTCTGTGGGTTCGACCTCGCACTTGCACAGCCACATTACTACAATCGACTCGTGCAATTGGCGAGTACATTCTGCTGTTCCATCTTATTCACATCTTAAAGTGTTTGGATGTTTAGCTTATGTTTCAACTTTGTCTAGAAATAGAACAAAGTTTGATCCAAGAGCTACACCTTGCATTTTCATTGGTTATCCATATGGCATTAAAGGACATAAATTCTACAACCTTCATACTCATTCCACTTTTATTTTCAGAAATGCCATATTTCATGAGACAATATTTGCTTCTAATTCAAATCATTTTTCACATTCAATGCATATGCATGAAAGTGTTCCTTCATCCATTCATTTTCCAATGCATCATGACATAGATTTTTCAGATTCTTTGTCACCAAACACTCATCAACATAACATTGTTCAATCACAAAACAAAAATACTTTAGTTTTTCCTAATTCAGAAAACACTTTACCTTCTCGATATAATTCTGTAGAAACTCCCTCTTCCCATTCAGAATCTGCAGATATTCATTCTCCTTCTACAGATTCATCTTTCAACTCTCATCCTTCTGCAGAAGTTTCAGCACCTACTCCTATTCTTAAAAGGTCAGATAGGGTTAAACAGAAACCTAGTTACTTGCAAGATTATCACTGTAAACAGGTCTCTTCTTGCTCACCTCAATCGGCTTCAAATGTTGACAATTCAAGTAAACCCTATCCATTGTCCTCTTTCATTTCTTATGATAATTTGTCCTCTAAACATAAGCATTTTGCCTTTCCATTTCATCCCAACTTGAGCCTAAGTTTTACCATCAAGCCGTTAAGGATTCACTTTGGTGTGAGGCTATGAAAGCTGAGATTAAAGCTTTGGAGGAAAACAATACTTGGGTAGTGATTGATTTACCTTCTGACAAACATCCCATTGGCTACAAATGGGTGTATAAGGTGAAATACAAGTCTGACAGAACCATTGAAAGGTACAAGGCAAGGCTGGTTGCAAAAGGGTACACTCAGTGTGAGGGGTTAGATTATCATGAAACCTTTTCACCTGTTGCTAAAATGACTACTGTTGGATGCTTTTTAGCTCTTGCAGCGGCTAAGAATTGGTTTTTTACACTAGTTAGATGTCAATAATGCATTCTTGCATGGTGATTTGGATGAAGAAGTCTACATGTCTTTGCCTCCTGGTTTTGGCACTAAGGGTGAGACAAAGGTTTGTAGGTTAACCAAATCTCTATATGGGTTGAAGCAAGCCTTTAGACAGTGGTTTTCAAAGTTCTTAGCTGCATTGATTGAACTTGGTTTTCTTCAATCTAAGGCTGATTACTCCTTATTTACTCGTTCAAAGGGTTCTTCCTTTATTGCATTATTGGTTTATGTTGATGATGTAGCTATTGCTAGCAATGATCCACAAGAAGTGTCTTATTTTATTACTCTTTTGAATGACAGATTCAAATTAAAGGATTTAGGGCCTTTGAAGTATTTTCTTGGTCTTGAGATTGCTAGGTCTGCTGATGGAAATTCGGTTTGTCAGAGGAAGTATGCCCTTGAGATTTTAGAGGATTCAGGTTTATTAGCCTCTAAACCTGCAAAATTTCCTATGGAACAGAATTTGAAACTTTCAAAGGATGAAGGAGTTCTCCTTTCAGATGCTACAAGTTATAGAAGGTTGGTTGGTAGGCTGATTTACTTGACAATTACTAGACCTGATTTAGCTTTTTCTATTCAGATTTTAAGTCAGTTTATGGATACACCAAGGCAACCTCATCTGGATGTTGCTCATAGAGTCTTGAGATACTTGAAGAATTCTCCAGCTCAAGGTCTTCTTTTTTCTGCCAAGTCAAATTTTCACCTTAAAGCTTTTTCAGATTCAGATCGGGCAAGTTGTATGGACACTTGAAGATCCATAACTGGCCTATGTGTGTTTCTTGGAGATTCATTGGTGTCTTGGAAATCCAAGAAGCAGCAGACAGTCTCAAGGTCTTCTGTTGAGGCAGAATATAGAGCTTTAGCCTCTACTTGTTGTGAATTGATGTGGTTGATCTCTCTTCTTAAAGATTTTGGTATTTCTCATTCCCAGGCTGCTCTTCTTTTTTGTGATAGTCAATCAGCCATTCATATTGCTGCAAATCCGGTTTATCATGAAAGAACTAAACATATTGAAATAGATTGTCACATAGTTCTTGAGAAGATTCAACTTGGACTTGTTCGGACACTTCATGTTACTTTTCAAAACTAGATTGCAAATATCTTCACTAAAAGTCTTGGATTAAAAGATTTTTTTAGGTTGTTGTCCAAGATGCATGTAAAGGATATTTATCATCCTCCGCATCCATCTTGAGGGGGGATATCAACACACCTTTTCAACACAGTGTGAACGATCACCCACAAGGATGCGAACGTGCGCAGGCATCGGTTGCTTCCTCAGTTTGTTTGGGCTTATCTAGAAGAGAAGTGCGAACGATCATCATACAGGATGCGAACGTGCACAGGCATCGGTCGCTTCCTCAGTTTGTTTAGGCTTATCTAGAAGAGAAGTGTGAACGATCATCATACAAGATGTGAACGTGCGCAGGCATCAGTCGCTTCCTCAGATTGTTCAAGCCTATCTAGAAGAGAAGTGCGAATGATCATCATACCGAGTGCGAACGTGCGCAAGCATCGGTCGCAGTCACAGAGAGCACTTCAGATGCGTGTGAACAGTATTTGAGTTCTTGTAAACTAATTAACTAACTCTCTTAACTTCTTTATTTTGTAAGTTAGTTAGTTTGCACAGTTAGTTAATGATTGTAAGCTCATATATAAGCTTCAATCATCCCTTGTAAAAAGACTCACGAGATTGATATTGCAAATGAGGATTTCCTCTTCTTCTCCATGTTCTCTTCTTCTTCCTCTCCTTTATTTTGGAGTTTTTCTTTGCTTTCTTTGATTCTTGACAATAGATCAAGATTTATGGCTGTTGGATGTCTGTATTTTTGTTTTCTACCTCGAAATACTTGATAAGATGGGAAGAGTGGTGACCCAATGGCCCAACAAATATCTCATATCCTCCACACTTCATTAGGAAAAGCTGCAAGTACATTTTTTAAATATCAAGCCAAAATCTAGGAGAGAACCAATGAGTGCCCACCTAATCTGTTGAGAATTCATACTTCTCACCTCATCAAAAGCTTTGAATATATATGTCAATGCTTGGCTGATGGATGGTGCACACCACCGTTCTTCCAATGTCCACTATTAGTCTGGCTGATGGATTGTGCATCCATGTTAGTCTCTTATGTGTGCAACAGTGTCCTAAGGATAGGCCGAGCATGTCATCCGTTGTTTTAATGTTAAGCAGTGAGAGTACAGCATTGCCGCAGCCCCAAAAACCTGAATGCTTTCTAGAAAAGGATTCACATGAAGCATGCTCTTCACCAAGAAGGCATGATATATCTTCAACCAACGAAATCAGCATTACATTACCGGAGGCTCGATGAGGATAGTTTACTTAAGTTTCCAATCCTGCTCCATCTATCTATCCTGAATAGCGATGATCATTAGTACTATATTGATATATATTTGAATTTGAGGAACTATATAAGTTTTAATCATATGTGCTGCTGTGCATGGAATGGCTTATTGAACTACAAATGGGGCATTGCAATTCTTGTGATTTACAACATTGAGCTTATATATGGCCTAAAATGAATTGAAGTTTGATTCAAGGTGTTGGGAGATAAATCGGTTATAGAGTTTTTACTAAGAGTACATTAATATATATATATATATATATATATATGTGAATATCACTCTAACTTAAAAGCTTAAGCTAATTGGCTTGGGTTTACTTAAGTATACCTAGGTCGTCATAAGCAAAACCAAACAGTCCCCATCAATTCACAGGGTGCCTCCTACTTATGGCAGCTCCAGTTTCTTTATTTGGAATCCTTACTGACCCATCGGGTAAACTTCAAGTTGATTTGCAAGAAATACTTGTAGTTTGAACAAACCAAGTCCAAGAGAGATAGCAATGGAAACTATAAATCAAAACTCTATTGGCGCACAACAAGAATGAAGCTAATTAGCTAATTAGCAACATTGTAAAACTCGATCTGAAGGCTTACGCTTGGTCTTAAAGCATCCAAAGACATCTTCGTATAGAGACATAATGAAAAAGCCTAGTGTTTTGCATGTAAAAACTGACTCTGCATTTTGCAAGCAGAGTTCTTTTTTCAGATAATGTTAATAATTATTTAAAAGGGAAAAATTTACTCTAGCCTCTTAAACTTTCAGGGATTTTTCAATTTAAACCCCAAAATTTCAAAATTGGCAATTTATCTTGAAGTTTCTAAAAGTTTCAATTTAAATCTTCCGTTAATATTTTTCGTCTAAATGGACGGAAATTAAAAAATAAATAAATAAAAAGGGGAAAACTTTAGAGAACCCCCTTGAACTTCCACCCTTTTTGAAATACCCCCCTCGAACTTTAAAAACTCTCAATTTACCCTCATGAACTTTCAATTGCTCTCAATTTGGACCCTCTGTACATTTTAAGGTTTAAATTTTTTAAAAAAACCAAAATAACCTTTGATTTTTTTTTTTTTAAAAAAATAAAAAACATTATGGAAGTTGAAATTTTATACAAAAGTACTGTTTAAAATTTCAACTTCCAATTTTAATATGAAAAGCATGGGTATTTTAGTATTTTTATAAATTTTTAAACCCTAAAATGTACAGAGGGGTTCAAATTGAGAGCAATTGAAAGTTTAGGGGAGTAAATTAAGAGTTTTTAAAATTCAAGGAGGGCATTTCAAAAAGGATAGAAGTTCAGGGGGGTTCGCTGAAATTTTCCAAAAAAAAAAAAAACAAGCCTAGGGGTAATTGCATAATTTCATAAATTTCCATCCAATTTAACATAAATTTGTAATAGAAGGTTTTAATTGAAAATTTTGAAATATTAGGAGGGTACATTGTCAATTTTTAAACTTCATGGTTCAAATTGAAAAACTCCTAAAATTTCAGGAGGGTAAAGTGGATTTTCCCCTATCTAAAATAAAGTTGCTACAAAAGTAATCCAGTGGTCTACAACATGGATCATGACTTTATTGATATATTAATTAGGGTTTCAACCGCAACTACATAACATTTTTAAGAAAATAAAAAGAAAAACTAGTCATTTTCAACAGCCTCCAATATTAGTACTCTTAATATCAGGAATGCTTGGAGCTCTAAGAGCATAGTACAGCCGTACAGGCACATTTTATTCATTATTCTACAATATAATACAGGCATATTTTCCTTATTCTTGTACGAATGCAACCATTTCAAATGCTTGTTGTTGCAAATCATATATCCACGTAGGGGTCCATGCTCATAAGGGCACAAGATCAACGAGCAAAGAAGCTACACAATCTTTAAGCACACCCCCAGCATTTGTGTAACCATCTCCATCCTTGTATATGACATCAATCACACGTGCAAGGTTGAGACTTGGCATCAAAAGGGGCATG